>JAWNMR010000493.1:11050000-11432500 GCA_035043845.1 Drosophila picticornis | reverse complement strand
TGTGCAGTTGTTAAAAGATTCGTCTACTCTTCGATTTGTGGCAAAGTGCGTAAGTAAGCTTTTGAGCAGCGGCAAACGGAAGCCGCAAAGAGTAAACAACTGAGGAAAGCAAACAGAATGATGACTCAAGCATAAACATTCTATGGACGCAGGCCTGGTGGCAAGTTGAACCAAGTTGGGGGCATAGTCGTCGCCATCATCGTCATCGTCATCGCCATCGTCGTCTTTTGCCGGGCCTTTGATTATGAGTCGAAAACGTGAGTCGTGAATGTACTTCCGTTGAATTGAAAATGACGACGAAGTCAGCTCCATAGTGGAAATGGAATTTAAGACCCGGTTGAGCTAAACGTCCATAGACATTAATATCTAACGCTGCTATCGGTTAGTTTTTCTACAAGGATGTTTAATATGTAATTGCAGCGGAAGCTCTTCAAACGCTTGAAGCTACAACAATGCCTCAATTATTTAAAATACTCACTGAAGCAGATTCGAGGTTCCGGCTTCGCTGTTAAACCTTTATTGAAACTTAACAATAAAACACATGTACAAATCAGCTTGGAAACTGGTACAAAACGAATTTCGCTAAATTCTTTCACACATATTTGAAAAGTTAAAAGATATTTGTCCATAAAACACGATACTTAAATATATATTTCAGTGCCTTATATGCTAATTGTAGATTTTAAAGATTTCCGCAGTCTGCTGTTTTGACTGACAACATGCATAGCCCAAAAAAATTTATTAATGATAACACTCGAAGTAGGTTCTGGCTCAAAGCATTCTAACAATATAAACGAGTTCGTGTTAACACTTTTAATGAGTTGTATTACTCAAAACAAATGGCATCGCTTATTCACATTCTAAACGAATGTATCCCAATCATTTATCATTTATCTTGACACGTGCCACAACGAATGAATAATTATATTGAAAATTGGAAAATTCTCAGAAAATAGCTGCAAGCGCTCTTTTGGCCTGCCCCAATGCAGTTTCTTGACCTTTTTCTTTTAAGGCCATTAACATGCGCACTAACATTAACCAATTAACAGTTAGCATTAAGAGCAGCAAGTGCAAACGAATGTTGTCGCTGACAGTCTGTCGGAGAAGCTGACGCCCTTAAAGTTGTCAACGTCATCAAAGCAGCGCTAAGCTGGCTAATGTTATTTTTTGTTGTTGTTATTTCTTGTAGCTGTTGGCCACCCTTTTACCGTTTGTAAACTGTCATATTTATAGTCTGTATGTGTGTGTGTGTGTGTTAACCACAGTTAATTTGTTATTATTTTGACATTAATTTGTTTGATGATTTTTGAATGGGCTTCGCTGCGGGCTCTGAATAATTTGTTACTGTTATTGGTTTGATTTACATATGGAGATGGCACCGAGAGACTGCTGCCCACAGGTAGAATCTGAGATTAGCCTACAGCAATTCAAAGGTTGTATTTTAGAGAACATATCTGACAGCAATTTGTAGTTAAAATAATCAATTATTGTACTCAATTCGAAAATCGTGAGTTTCTATAAATAACTGGAATGTACTTTGATTCTAACTCTGCGCTGTAACGGATTAATAACTTACTTTCGAATCTTACTGTTAACTATTTAAATTTATTTTCGCACCGATTTTGTTTACATTCTTTTTTTTTTCTTGACTAGGAAAAGGTTGGCAAATCGATTTTATTCTTTCACAAATTTATGGCTGTAAAACTGCTGAGAATTTATTCAAGTTGCTACCTAATTTATATATAGCTGGAGTAACGGCATAATTATTTACTTTCGAATCTTACAAATACGACTTTGATTTTATTTTCGCATGGATTTTTAATAATGACTAGGAAAAGCTTAGAAAATCGATGTTGTTACACAACTCAAATCAAATTAAACCAGAATTACTCCGGAGATTTTTGCATTTCGCTTTTGGGGCGACATGTGCACATAAATCAGTTGAAACTTCATTAACACAACTGCCAAAATCTATGAATATAAATCTAAATGCAGCGCCGCCTAATAGCAAATGTCCGCCAACTTGCTCGCTCCTCTGGAGTATTCCTCTGCAGAGCTGCTCCTGGCAATGCCAACTACGTGACGACCTCATGTGCTGAAAATTATAGCAAAGAAAAAAAAAAAAAACAGAAGAAAAAAGTGCAACAACGGCAACTTGGCAGCTTGGTAACTTGCAACTTGGCAACTTGCAACAACCGGCAGCCAGCGAAATAAATAACTCAATTTAGGAAAAAGTGTTAACTTGAAATTTGCCAATAAATCAATGGATTCTGGCGGGCAGGCAACTTGTGATTAGCAGCAACCCAAAACCTGCCGATTGCTTATCTACCACAAACTCTTCGAACTAACCCACCCTCCTCCCCCTCCCACTCTCTTTCTCCACTCAGTGCGAGGTAATTTTCGAAAAGCGGAAGACTTTTCAATAAGCTTTAAGCATGCCAGTAAAAAAAAAATAAATAAAAAATTTAAGAAAAAAAGACACGAACTGCGAGATTGGGCAGCCGTCAGTTCGCCTGACAGGCAATAAACTTTGCGATTTTTTTTTTTTTTTTTGGGTGCCGTTTTCGTGTATTTTATACCCTATAACCATTTGGCAACCGAGTGTGTAACATGGCGACTCCACAAAAAGCGAAAGGCACCCAATTTAAGTAATGTAGTTAATTTGTTGTTGTTACTAAACTTTCACAAATCGATAAATATCGATATTGTCGATTTAAAGTTGTGTACAGGGTGAACACTAGTCGTGCATTGAGAGAGCTTGTTTTCTTTGTGGCCCGAAGCGTTAAGCGTTGCTGTTGTTGTTATTCTTGTCATACTTTGAGTTGGCCTTTTTTGCATTGCTGCCAAAATAATTTGGCTCACTTCACGCCTGTCAGACGACGGGAAGCTGCTTAGATCTTTATCTTGATCGCTTATGATTTTCAAATAAACTTCAATCAACGTTTAATTGAAATTAATTTGTTTGTCGTTCTTGTGTCTGTCAGCAGATTTCAAACTTTTCAAGTGTCTGGTTATTTTAATTTGAATATATACAAAGAAATATATACATTTTTTTTGTGCGTCGGGTTACAAAACCTTTTGCAGATGTGCCTTAAACTCATATATACTATTTCCAACACAGATTCTGTTGCGGTTTCTGGTTCTGGTAACTTGGCGCTACTACCAGCCAGAGTGTGCCAATATATGTATATATATAAACATATATATATATATATATATATATATATAGTAAGTATATGTGCATATATAAGTTTAAATCCAACCGGTTCTCCGGTTTCTTGGCCCGATATTATTATGCTTTAACCGGTTTGTGTGGAGTTGTTTTTTTTTCCTTTTTTTTTTAATTTAATACTGATTTTTTTTTTTTGTGTATTTTGTGAAATATTTGGTTTGCATTTTAAGCGCATTTGACACAGAACCAAAAGAGTCTGGTTCAAAGGTTTGCTCCCTCAGGTTCATCTGGACAGATGTGTTAACTGTAAACTGCTTTATGCTGTTATCCGCTGTTTATTTTTTCTCTTGTTGATTTTTTGGCATAACCAAAAATTGGAACGGTTTTCCGATTCGGTCAATTTTTGTTGGAATTACATGATTTGGAATATGTAGAACGACTTTGAGTGACGCGTTGCTATTGTGTTTGGTTTGTTTGGCAGGTGTTTGATAGTCATTTGCATCTATAATGTAAATCGCTTTATTCTAGCTAGATAAAACGAACTATGCAAAACTTATATGTCGTTGATTTGTTGTTATGCAAATTAAGGTAATGCTTGAGTTTTGTATTGTTTAAAGATAACAGAATATGTTAATTTGGTCAACTTAAGAATTGATCGAATGCTAATTGGATTGCATTAATACATGAAAGAAATGATAATATAAACGTCACTGTCCTTGTACTACAGTTATTAATTACTTTAGTTTTAGTTGTGTTTGGTTATCTAATGTGTATTCAAATCATCAATAATCAATTCGATTTATTACTTTGCTTTCAGCCACTTCAAATATCGGTAAAAACGCCAACCCACTTAAGCGGTAAGTTAAACAATAAACAGTTGCTAATAAATACAAACACTTAACTATTGATGACTGTTTACCAATCAATTAACATCGCTCTTAAGACCAATTGTCTATGCTAATATTGTTGTCACTCAATCGCAAAACCCATTTAAAAATTTATGGCTTAAATACTCAGTTGAATGTTTGAATAAAAATCTTCCAGCCAAATCATTGAACAATTTCCGTCTTCCGCGGTGCGAAAACTCAGGAAAACTGGCTAAAAATATGATCATTATTAGTCGCTTGATTCGATGGTCAATAAATTGATGGCTGACTGTAGCTGAATCGATTTTAGGCGGAAATATTCAAATGACGTTTTTCCTTAAAATTTTTACGACTTGAGCCATAAAACATATAAACCATAAAACATATTTCATGCTCCAGTTATAACAAAATCATATTATCAATGTTTTCCACTTTGATTATAATAGTCAATGCTTTGGGACAGTAAAAGTGACTTTCCAAGCAATTAGCCCACCTCTTTCCCCCCTCTCTCTCTCTCTTTCTCAATCAGTCTTTCTCTTAGGCAGCTGTTCTGTGTATGTTTTTCCCCCTTTTCCCAGCATTATTTGTGGTCTTGCTTAAATGCACAAACGTGTTGGTTATTAAAAGAAAAGTTGACAAATGACGAAAAACGAAAAACAAAACTGCAGAAAATAACATTTACCTTGTGAACATGAAAAGCAGCGGGGAAATTGTTGCTGCTATTGTTGTTGTTGTTGTGTAAGCCAAAAGTGAAAATTAAATTGTAGCAAAAAAAAAAAGTAATGAAAAATTAAATGAAATCATTAGCGTTTTTCTAAGCAAATCATGCCTGAAATAGGCGTGAAGTGAAAACTTTGGAAAATGGCTTTGATGTTAAAAGTGATAAAGAAAACGATTTGATCGTTAGTAGAGCAGATCCTTTTAGGTAAATAGGCTAATACTAATAAAAGTTGACTATTTGAAGATAATTTTAAAGTTTATAGAATAATTAAGCTACTGTAAAAAATATAGAGATTCTTGTACAACAAATTTCGTGGCAATCATGATTTTATTGCTTGTCACTTTCAATTACAACGTCATTTTAAGAGAAGTTGATGAATCATTAATTTCTATAAGATTTTTTTCATCTTTGTTCGTCCTACAAAAACTTTCATCATAGTCATTTCTCAAAAAACATTGCTTAGAATCGTTTCTTTTCGAGTTCCTTCGTTTTTGGTGCCACTCTAACATAATCATTATTATTATTATTATTATTATTACCAATTTATCTTATTTTTGCTTCTGGCGGCCCCAGTTCCATTTTCCTTTATCATATTTGTTGGCGTCGCTACCATTTGCTAAAATAAAAAAAAACTTGGCTGCTTTTTCAAGTTCTCCGAAATTTTCATTGTTTACAAAACAGTTTCTTTGCCATTTGCTTTGTTCAATTCTTTTTTTGCACAACGGTTGTTGTTTTTTTTTTCTTTTATTATTTATCTTTTATTATTTTTGTGTTGTCAACACAATTAAAGCAAATTGCCAATAGTTGCTGCCTGTCTTCGACTTCTTCTTCCTCATCCACGTCTCTGCAACACCTTTTATTTTGTTGTGGCTTATTTTTTCTTCAATAGATACAAAATATTTAACAGTAGTTTTGACATTAAAAGGCAAACCAAACAATGGGTCCACAAACTGTGCAACAAAAGCTCCCAAAATAAACACAACACTAAATTCAGAAATTCATAAATAATTTCAAATAGTTTTCGGGGTTTTTTTGTTTTTTTTTTTGTAGTGTTTATTATTATTATGTTTAGTGCGTGGCCCGCAGCGTTATTGAAAAATGCTAATCCCAATTTTATTTCGAAAGGCTGTCCAAGCTGAATTTATAGATCACAATGGTCAAAGCTTTTAGTAGGCGTCACCGCCTTCGTCCATTGTGCTTGTGATTGGGATTGGGATTGGGATTGTGTAAGCAACTAGTGTTATATGATCATTTGGAAATGTTCTAGTTGACTTTCACACACTCATCAATTTCAAATACCCCATTTGGTGAGCACTTTCTAAGCACGACTCGTAAATACACAATTCATTGTGCTGCACTCGGAGAAAACATGTAGAAATAATGTGTTTTTCTTTTTACAAATAATTTTTAAATCTACTGAATAAAAAAAACAAGAATACTGTTGTTAAGAGAACTCGGGTACAAGTTACACTGAGCACAGCTAGTTTCTAGCTTTGTTGCCAAATTTCCATTTAAAAAGCTTTGGCTAAGGCAAATATAACTTGGATATTTATATATACAATATAAGTATTATCTCAGTTAGTATTCTGCATTAATTGATGGTCAGACAAACAGACGAACCTGGCTTGATCAACTCGACTGTTCGTCCTAATCAAGAGAATGTATACCTTGTGAGATCGGAGATGCTTCCTTCTATCTTCATTTTATGTATTTCCATCTTGGAAATATACTTTTTGCTTTTTATTTGTTTCTTTCAAAACCTTGCGGTGCATTTTCGCTTCTACTTAACAACAAATCTGTATGTCTGGTCTTATTTTTTCGAGTGTAGAGGCTGATTCAGACGAATACTTGTAGGAATAAAGAATCCGCCACGTTTGCGTTTTCGAAACCCAAATGGCTTTAATTAACAATTTATGTGCAGGCCGGTGTTTAGTTATTATTATGTTTCTACCGACAAGAGGCTTCTTAATGCTATGGGGCAGATCCGCGGAGATTCGAAGCGTGAGCCCTCAATTTGATGCATCATCATCGGCGTTGTTGGCTACCAGAATTCCCGTCTAAGCTCAATAATCGCTAGCTACTGTTGCGCGCTGCCTGTTGCCGGTTTCTTCTTCTTTTTTATCGCTTGCTTCTGTTGTCAACCTTGCCGCTTCTCGGTGTGTATGTGTGTGTGTGTGTGTGTGTGCGTGTTGCACATACGTGTATTCCGACCAGTCATGCTTAATTATTGTGATTATCGATGTTTTATGCTCTATAATTGCCGTTGGCGGCCGTGACTTGGCCTTTTGGGGCGTCACCAGGCAGACAGCCAAGCAGATAGGCAGACAGGCAGACAAGCAGACGGGCCGACAGACAGCAATGTTCCAGCCCCAAAAACTAGGTCTCAAGTCTTAATTGATTTAATTCTTCAACTTAGCTAAGTAAAATCTGATTCTGATTCTGATTTGGTTTAGCCCAGAATTACCCCTTCCATCGCTGATCGCATGCTTTGAAGACATTGGCTTGCTTAGTTGTTGTTACACATTAGTTATGCAATTGCTCATGGCCATTTTAATGAATATCTCTTAGTCGGCTAGCTAAGTGTCAGCTTAACACAGGCCACATTCGCCGCAATTCGCCAACAACACAAACAACAACAGCAACAGAAACAACATCGACAACAACAACAATAATAATAATAATCAAGCGGCAAACGAAGCAAACAGTGGATGCACAGTGGTTGACCTAAGTGAGAACAATGTTTTTAAATTGCTGCTTATTCACCAGTTTTATTTTCATAATATAACCAATAAACAACTACTCAGAAGAAGAAGAACAAATTTCAGTTTATTGTTGGTAAGCTTTAAGTAAAGTCGTTGTTCAAATATCGTGTAAGTTTCTTGCTGATGATTGATGCAAATGCAAGCCAACGAACTAGTAATAATAATACTTAATTTTGGTATGAAGTGACTGACTACAAATTATAAAAGTTAAGATAAATATTGAAAATTGTGTAGCTTTGCTACCACTGTGCACTGTGAGGCAAACAACAAGAAGTCAGGCAGTCGCTCGGCGGTTTAGTCGACAAACATCTAGCTGGCCTAGCTCACCCCAATGGGTCCGTTCACGTCCCGACGTCCATTCAAGTGTCCAGGCAGGCGTGCATTTAAATTTATTATATAAGCCACAAGTATCTGGCCACAGCTACAGAGTGCCACACAGTTGCAACGCTGAAGCGTTGCAGCGTCGCAGCCTCTTTGTGGCAGCAATCTTTTCAAAATCTGGCGTACTCATCAACAACATTTCAAAGTGTACGTACATCAAAGTGGATGCCTGGGCAGACCAGGCTAACTCTAACACGGCTCTGAACATGAAGGTGTATCGCATCAAATCACAAAAACTATCTAAACAGGAAATCCAGCAACAACTACAACTACAACAGCAACAACCACAACAACTACAACTACAACAGCAACAACCACAACAACAAAAACAACAGCAACAATAACAACAAATTTGCGGTGGTGGCGGCGGCGGCGGCGTTGAGAGAAAATTAAAACAAAACGTTGTCGTCTGTGGCAGCCGCCAACTAAGCTACTACCTCTGCTGATCCTGTCCAGTTGTTGTTGTTGTTGTAGTTGTTATTGTTGGTGTTGTTGTCGTTGCTGTTGCTTAAGTAGTTGTTGTTGCTCCTCTTTTTGTGTTACTGCTGATGTTGCTGTTGCTGCTGATGTTGCTACTGTGTTGCTGTCGCTACTGTCTGCTGTTTTGTTGCCTTAACACTTTGCACAAATATTATTACTTGTATATATTATGCTTGTTGTTGTTATTGTTGTTGTTATTGTTGTTGTTATTGTTGTTGTTGTTGCTGTGGCTGTTGCTATTGCTACTGCTGTTGCCTTTGGGCCATAACATCAACATCAACATCACCAACAACAACAGCAACAACTTTGATGGATTGCACGTCTGTCGTGAGCAACTCAAACCTGCAGTGGCTGTGGAAATGGCAGCAGCTACTTTTTTTTTTGGGTCTACCTTTTTGGGCGTGCTTCCAACCTGTGGCAAGCTGAAGCAGACAAAACACACAAATATTTGATCGCTTAGCTCGTTTTGAAGGTCAAATCGTAGCGTTTGAAATGTGCAGCCAGTTAGCCAGACAGACAGCCAAAAACAGACTGGGAGGCAAGTACACTTTAAAAAGTTTTGTAAACTTACTACGTTATTGAAGGTGATTATACACCTGTTACACCTGCTTATGCATAATATTTATTTTTAAAAATCAAGAAACTTAATTAAAAGTTTCCCTTTCAAATTTATATTTCTTCAAAATATGTTTAAAACTTGTCTAAATGTATATAAAATCTATTATATATTTATATATTGTCTTGGAGCGAGAAAAAAACATATTTAAGCTAAATGTCTTCAAAAAGTAAATAACCCGAAATTTAGAATATCGCCCTGAATACTAGAAAAATTATCTGTTTTCTTTTAGAAATAATTTCTAAAAACACGAAAATAAATTTCTAAAAATTAGAAAGGATCTTTCGCCGAGTATTTAGCCTTACATCAAACGCAGCTGCTCATTAACAAACGGATTATTATAATTTTTTTTTTCTCTTGGCGCATAAGTCAGATGTTAGCCGGATAGGCCAAAATCATCTACTTAATTTTTCTTACATTTTACATTTTTATGGGCGCACATTAAAAGCAGTCGAGTGCTTGCGCACTTTATGTAAGGGGTCTTTTGTTTCAGCTCTTCGGGGTCTGCATAATGCCGAAATGGAAATAAATGTTATTGAGGCTGAGCTCATATTGTTCAACGCTCACGTGCAACGATCGTAAGCAATTTTGGATTGCGTGTTTATGGTGCATGATGTCAGTCTCTGAAAATGGCTGCCCCCGCTTGTAGCTGCAACAGTTTGTTTTTTGGGCGCGACAAACAAAGCTCACAGATAGTAAAGATGACCCAAAAAAAAAAAAAAAAGAAGTGATGTGAAGAGGTTGTCAAGACGTTGTTGGCTTATTGGCATTGAACGATGCTGATCAGGGGCACACTTTCAGACAGTTTTCAAAAAAGGCCAAAAAACGAAAGACTTAGGCAACGAACTTGAACACAAAGTAGATTGCATATTTACCAAGAAAATTAACAGCACGTATAAGAATCATAAAAGTCACGTCGAATACCAATAATTACAACAACAAGAACAACAAAGTGATCTAAGGCAACTGCAGCTGCAACTGATTCATTAACATTTGTATGCCAAAGAGCTGTACAAATAAATCCAGACACAATTATAATACTACCCAACAATTATCGTCGAAGCGACTAACAATGCTTAAGTTGAACTGAAAAAATGTTGTCCAAAGTTAAAGTAAGAATTACAACGACAGCAGCAGCTACAAAAATCTGTGTATTATTGACCAAGAAAACCATGTCAGTTTAACTAGAAGATTCTCTATAATCAGAGTTTAAGTCTTCCAATATTAACTGGTTCTCGCAGTTCAGTTCAGTTCTTTACAAGCAAATTCCATTTGATCTTTAAAAAGTTCTCATTTGAAATTGAATTATATACAATATGTGTTAAAGTAAGGCTCAAAACAAACTGCAGCCAATACTTAGTCAAAGGCGAACCTATTTATAAATACATTAAAAATTTTGAAACGAGATTTTTTCCGTTGGCTTTTCACAGCTAACTGTTTGCCTGAAATAATTGAAACTGTCAGCTTTCGACTGTTATTCTACTTTAATATATATGTTTATATAGGGTATAATAAGAAAGTGCATATTAAGAGCTGCAGGTGCGACAGGTGCACAGCAACAAAAACAACAGCATAAATATAATAACAATGCACAAGCAGCAACAAGTCTCAAATAATCACAATAATTTTAAACTCAAATGGAGAAGCGAAATGTGTGCGAAAAGTGGCACAAACGGAAATCACCACCAACAACAACATCAACAGCAAGAAGCAACAAGCAACAAAGAGAAGCACATGAAGAGAATGTTTGTTTGACAAGCAAAGCTGAGCAAACAGTGGAACAAAATGCAATTTAATTAAATGCATATTTGGGGTCACAATAGATCGAGTAGGTCGCAGCGCAGGTGTTCCAATAGCAATAATAAATGCATATTTAGTGTAAACTTTAGTTTTCACTTTGAGAACATTTGGCTTGACAACTCTTTCTCTCAGTGCCTTTCTCCTTGCCCTAGCTTTTTCGCACTTATTATCTGATCAGAAATTTTTCGGCTTCGTCTTCTCTGATGACTGATAATTGCATGTGATTGACGTGCAATGGGGTAACGGGCCAGCATCGACAGGAACAGCTGAACAGCAACAACAACAACAACAACAACTGATTCACTTTATAAAGCCATAAAAATAACACCTCTAGCGTACAGACAACAACAACAACAACAACAACAGCAGACGACAAGAGTAGACGACAAGAGACAACGACAGCACACAACAGCAATATGCCGCATCGGTGGCAACGTTTTGGGGCCACACGCAGGACGTTCAACTTGGACAAAAAGGGTACAAAAAGCAAACTAATTACATTCCAAGTCATTTTAATACCCAGTGAAAAAGCACTGCCCGAGCAATGAGCAGCTCGCACACCGGCAACTTCAACAGCAGCAGCAGCAGCAGCCGCACGACAGCAACACGCAGTAAAAAAAAAAAAAATGGTGCAAGTAAACAGCATGAGGCCAATGGACTCGACTGCAACTGCAGCAACAAAATCAACAGCAACTGCTGCCCATCATACAATGTACGCAACGCTCCCTGAAAATGGCAGCTTGTTGGTTAGAGAAGAAGAGCAAAAGAGTGTAAAAGAGAGCGAAACAGGGAGATAGAGTGAGAGAGAGAGAGAGAGAGAGAACGACTTGGCATCCAGGTCCAGAGCTTGACCCATGAAAAACATCTGCACAAAAGATGAAACGACTGCTGCTCTGGCAACTGATATGGCAGGAAGCTGTTGATGCTGATGTTGCTGCTTCTGCTGTTGCCGGCTTTGATATGTAAATTGTACCAAATCAATGCTAATTTCTTGCCGTACTTTGCAGCCTGCCCAGCAAATGTAGTAATTAAAATTGCTAAAAACCCAACAATAAAATATAAAAAAAAACAAGACGAATAAAAAATGCCACACACATTAGTATGCTAAACTTACTCGCAAGGCCCAAAAGCAGCAGCAGCAGCAAACAGCAACAGCAACCAAAAAGAAAAACAAAAACAGCCAACAGACAAGAAAAGAAAGGCCTCAGTGGACAAAAATAAAATAAAATAAGCGCTCAGAGCGCGCTCAACAAAACAATTTACCAAGTTTGGTCTAAACGGTCAAAGCAGCCGTTTGCCGGGCCAACTGGTCAGTGACAGTTGCAACAGCAACAGCAGCAGCAACAGCAAACAGCAAACAGCAACAGCAACAGCAACTGTTGCGGCAGCAACATCCTCATAGCGTGCATAGCAACACGTGCGTTTGCCTTTTACATTGCCAGCAACAAAAACAATGAGAGAGGCCAGCAACTTTGGCGTTTTTCGCGCGAAATTTACTAACGGCAACAACAACTGCAATAACTGCAATAACTGCAATATCAGCAGCAACAGCAGCAAACAGCAGCATCAGACGCAGCAGCAACTATAAAACGCGCGTGCTCAACATTTGCCACAAATGGAGTTATCAACCAAATGGGTCTTCATCGATAAAAATTGATGAAGCACTCTACGTAGAACTCGGGGCAACATTGGGTTGATGATGACGACGACAACGACGACGACGACGACGACCAGCAATTTTCCAAGGAAATTGCTTTCGCCTCGAGTGGCAAACAAAACGAGCAATGAACGCTGAAATGACGCACGTGTGACTCTTGTTGTTATTGTTGTTGTTGTTGCTGCTGTTGCTGTTGCTGTTGCCTGATTCGGTGACTTATTTTGCTTGTTAGCTTTAACATGTGGTTGCAGCTGATGGCCAAGTGCTGTCGAATGTAAGCATTATCGATCAAATTCTTTATCGACCAGACTTAAAAAATTGATTATGAATTTTATGTTATCATTATTCGTCTACAATTTAAAGATTTCCAGGTTTATTCCGTGATCAAGTTTCTTTTAAAGTAAAATATTTAGAATGGTCTATAAAATCACTTCTGGCTTTCGCCTTCATCAGGCTTCGTTGCGTTCGTTTCTTACCGCAATGAATAAAGTATTGTTGATGAATCTTACACAGAATATTATTTGGTACATCGCAGTACTACATATTGATGAGCATCGACAGTGGCAGCAATTAGTAAACAACACCAGCGATGACAGCAGCTGACAAGCTTCTAAGTTGTCACCAGTTTCCAGTTCCCCAAGCGAAGATTTCAAATTGCTGACAGCAGAAGCAGCAGCAGCACCAGCAGCAGCAGCAGCAGCAAAAAGTGAAAAGTGCCAAGTTTTGAAATTGCTTTTGTCGTCGTCGTCGCTTTTTTTTTATATTGTTTGTAACTCCGCTGAATTCGTCATGGAGTCTTTAAATGTTTATAACTATGGTTTTAGTGTTGTTGTTGTTGTTGTTGATTTTGTCTTTGTTCATGTTTATTTATGGTCTGACACACAAAATCATTGAGGTGTCAAATGTAAGCGGACGAACTGTGACAAAAATTGAAGGCTATTATTAACCCAACGTTCAGATTAGTGTAATTAAGCTGAAGAGCTTAAGGAACCACCAGCAATTCTTACATATATCTCTACTAATGCTTTAGCAATTGTCTAGCTACAAAAGTGCCCGATTGGAACATACTTTACACAACTGTATGCTGAAAAGAACTTAACCGATCATTATACATTATAATGGTGGTTGTAGTTGTATGATGACTTTTAGAAACCTTTCAGCCGACTTTGCTTGCGACACCAGGTTTTTTGGAGCCTTAAACTCGTTCAGAATTCGCAATGCCATCTACCATTTCTACCCACTAAAAGTATAAAATAATAAACGTGCTTTACTTTCAATGGTGTCAAAAGTGATTGCCTGTGGCCGCATAAGGGTTAAGCCCAACTCATTGCCTTCAAATGCTTGAAATTGTCATTTCACACCAAATAGCATTGATTGTCGGCACACAGTGTTCATCTTTCGCTGGCCATCGCATAATTACGGCTCTAAACTGGACAGCAACAACAGCAACAGCAACGACAACAACAACAACAGAACCAGCAACATCAGCAACTATCAGCAATGAACAATCAACGATCAGTGATTGCTAGCCCCAAAACCAGCATTGTGTGTGCATATAATTGAGGTTCTAAGCACACTGATTACCACAATAGTGCAGAGAGAGAGAGCAAGAGAGAGACAGAAAGAGAGGTGTACAGAGTTGAGGCGAGTGAAGGGGGGGTGAGGCAGTTGGAACGCGAGTATACATTAACTAATGACAAGTCATGAAACTATGGCCAGCCTCACATTTGTTGCATTTGCTGTTGTTGCCGCTTGCTTTTGTTGCCGCTTGCTGTTTGAGCTGAAGTTGAATAACCTCTGGCCAAGTGGAGTTGCAGTAACTTGAAATGAAATTGTCATTTCAGAGCTTGTTGCAGTTGTTGTTGCTGTTCTTGTTGCTGTTGTTGTCGTTGTGCAGTGAGAACAAGTTCATGGCATAATTGCTACAAGCAACTGCGACGATCACATCAGCAATGTTGTGTGTAATTGTCGTTGCGGATCAGTCGCAACACCTGATTAACTGAAGCATCAACGACAGCAATAGCAACAGCAACAGCAACAGCAACAACACCAATAGCAGCAACAGCAGCAGCAGCAGCAGCAGCAGTAACAGGGCTAGAAGCTGTTATTTATTATCACATGTTGTTGGTGTAGAGTTACGGCCACAGGATATTGCATCCTTGCCACATGTGCTCAAAGGCAACAACACAAACAACAACAGCAGTGAAAGTATAAACTTACCAGCAACTGTTGCTCACCGGCTGAACCGACAAACAGTTAGGCGCTCAGCTTATGCAACGGCAATCAATCATGTTGTAGGTGCACGAATGTCTGCCTCTGTGTGTGCATGAGTGTATGTGTGTGTGTGTGTGTGAAGCGTATATAATTGTCACCGTTTGCTTCTTCAGACAGTTGCTGCAAAAAAGAAAAAAAAATGTGGCTTAGCTTGCTGCACCAATTTCTAAATTGTTTTATGCAATTAAAAAAATTACATGTACGTGCGGCAGCAACGACACAATCTTGTCTTTTTACAAATAGCAACAACAACATTGGCCATGCCAACAACAACAACAACAACAACAGCAGCAGCAGCAGCAATCTGCACTTGCCCACTGATAGCACTGATTATAATTTTGTTTCCAGCCTCCTCGCACACACATGTGTGTCTATGTGTGTGTGTGTGTGTCGCTGGTGTCTGCACTTCTGCAATTTTCCACAGAAAAGAAACAAAATATTTAACCAAGTGCCGCACAGTGACGCAAAAACTTAAAACAGCGAAAAAATGCTTCATAATTTTGAAAATTTTCTGAAAACTGACAAAATTGAATTTCAATAAAATAATTAATGAATTAAGTGAATTTTCTTCTTACACTAAACTTTATTTCAGTAAATGCATTTTTCTTAATAAGCAAACAATTTTCTTAAAATATTAACGCTTAACAAATTAATATTTGGTTTAACTTTTCTAATTTCTAAATTTCGGAATATATTTGGAATTCTTAAAAAGGTCTTCTTCAAAAAATAGAGATAAAATCTAAAATGTTCTCGTTCAACCACTGTAGAAATTTTATTAGTTAGTTGTGTGTCTCCACCGCCAGCCAAGCAAGCCACTTGCAACTATTGCTGCTGCTTTTGCTGCTGCTGCTGCTGTTTGCTGCTGCTGTTTGCTGCTGCTTTTGCTGCTGCTGCTGTTTGCTGCTGCTGCTATTTTGATAAAGCGCGTAATCGTAAAAACGCTAATGATACGATTTTTGCCGCAATGTAACGATTAAATATTGCAAACGCTGTCGGCTCTTTTCCCCTGTTCACAGTGCCCAGTTCCCAGTTCCCAGTTCCCAGTTCCAAGTTCCCAGTTCCTAGTTCCCAGTTGAAAATGGAGATCTTCTGACTGGGTATCCCAATGCGATTGCCATCCACAGTTGAAGCATACCGGTTAATTAGCGCAGAAAAGGGCGCAGCCCAAGACATACATCAGTAATATGCAACAGGAGGAACAGCAGCAGCAGCAGCAGCAGCAACAGCAGCAGCAGCAGCCGTAGCAGCAGCATACCAGCAACAAGTTTTATAAACTGTCATTGGCAACAGCAACAGCAACAACACCGGCAACAACTACAGCCCAACAAGCAACTAGCAACTAGCAACTAAAAATAGTTGCACACGTGCATTTTGCATTTTTGACTATTAGACATAATAGCTGAATAGCATCATAATTTACCTTGACATTTAGACCAATGTCTGTCCAATGCATGCCAATCTTAATTGCCAGCTGCAGTCGCAACAGCAACAACACCAACCAACAACAACAACAACAACAACAGCGAGAACTGCAACTATGCAAATTGCAAAATGGTTTGCTTACACGCTTGAATTTTGATTAGGTTAACTATTTATAGAATGAGATGCAACTTTTGCCGGCATTCCAGCAGCATTGGCGCAAGAGCAACACATGCCACAACAGCAACCTGCTTGTGCGATGACTCATCCGCCAGCAGCATGGTTATAGTTTTAATATGTTTAATTAGCTTCTCTGTGGCGAGGAATTCCTCCAAATCTGCTGCTGATCTCGCAGACTGGGCAAACAGGTGCCAGGTGCTGAAGGTCAGCAACTTTTCAGCAGCGAGCTAGTTACAACTGCAACAACGGCAACAATAGCAACATGAGCAACAGCAACAACAGCAACAACAGCAACAACAACAACAACAGCATGCAACAGCTATAAAACAAGCTCCAAATACGTTTGTCCGTCTGTTCGTCTGCAATTAAAAGTTCTACGTTCGATCAGTTCAGTTCAGTTTTTGGTAGTTAAAGCGAAAAATGCCGAAGCGCCTCTTAAGAACCAAATAAAAATAAAAAAAACACAATTTTCGGTCGCTCAGAACTTGCCGCCAACAAGAAGAAGAAGAAGAACAACAACAACAACAACGAGCCTCAAAATGTGGGCGCAAAACGAAAATGAAAACTGAACGCATGCGCCGATAAAAAGCCGCTGGGCAAATGTTTTGTGCACTCAAAAAAATAAAGTGTATAAAATATATAAATTGAAATAAATATAAATATATATTTTTGTAACGAAATAAAATATAATTATAATAAAATAGCAACTATAAAAATAATCATAATCTTAAATTCTTTTTTAGAGCTTTATTCTGCGAGTGTGTTTTTCAATTTTCGGTTTTTGAATTTTGTTTTTGGTCCAATAACGAACTGGTCCGCAAAGGCTGTGGCTTCCACGGCTGCTTGGCCAAGTTGGCAACCTTTAAAAGAATGCGGACTTGCCAGAAGTACACACAAGTACACACACACACCACTACACACACACACACACACACACACACACACACATAAGGCGCATGGCAGAGATAGGCAATATAAAGAAAATAAGGCATGCACAGAAAAAATAACTCAAAACTTGTGGCAACAAAAGGCAAACTCTGCTGGATGCCTACAATGCTTTTGTTGCTGTTGCTGCTGCTGCTGCTGCTGCTGTTGTTATTGTTGTGTTGGCGTCGTTCGAAGGTGGAGCGAAAAGTTTACGACTTATAAATACCTATACTATAAAGCGAAAAAAGATCGTAAAATTGCGGAAAACGATAAGATTCACAAGACTTAGCTTTGTGCTCACAATTATAAGGAGCAAATGAATTTGACTATAAGTTTTATTGAACTGCGCCTTTTCTATTAAAAATAAAAATAAATCCCTTTTTTGTGGCACTCGCAAACGTGAAAGTCTGGAATAATGTCTTTTCAATAGTGTTCTTGCCTTAAAGGCGAATAACTATATTTCTCTCGTTGGATTTATATTGAATAAAGGAATAAAAAAGGAACGATCTACAAGTTTTTATACTCTTCTAAGAATATTTATATTTGGTCGGTTTTCGACTAATGTTTATATTTTTTAGATTTTCTTTTCTTGCTATGTGAAAAATGGTTGGTTGTTGTTATTTGTCAGTCTTTAATATTGTTCTCATCCAAAGCTGTGACTATTTTTGTTTAAAATTTTGCATCGCTGATCACAAATATTTATCCATATTTGGAGTAATCTGACTTTTCACTTAAAGGTCTGCTATTTTTGGCGATCGTGCTGGATCGTTAGCAGTTCTCCAGTTATTTATAATAACTCCCTGATTAAGTCGTTATCTTGATGAGATTTTGGCAGACATACAAATCGAGTCTTTCCTTTGAATTTTTATATATATTTAAATCGTAAACTTTGATGACGACCCATTAAACAAATGCAATGGCGCAATTGCTGTCTGTCTCACAGATACAGATATGCATTTGTTTGTATGTGTGTGCGTGCTGTTGCCACATGCCACAGCTGTGGCAGCGACGGCTTGTTTACAGGAATTTTACAACTATGCAGCCGGCTCTGATTTTGTGGCCAGGAGCAAAAGCCAATAGCTGCGATCACAGAGAGATATCTTAGTGAGTGTACCTACATATATATATATATATAAGATATATAAAATGCAGTTAGTAAATTTAATAAAAGTAAGGAAAAAGGCAAATTAAAATAAAATTAAGCGTACAAAAATGCGAAAGAGGCTAAATTGATAGAGTCCCGGGGGACGGTTAAAAAACTTTAAAAGCCTTCTCCGACTGCGATGTAATTTAAGAAATAGTTTTGCAGACATCAGGCCAACAGTGCTCTGTGGAATCAGAGTCACGTTTTTTTGATTCTGTTTTTTTTTTTTGCTTTTATTTCTTACCCACTGAGTAACCCGACGTTGAGTTCAGTTGGGTTCGGTAATGAGCCGAGTAGGTTCTTGGAACTGCGCCAACGACGCGTCCTTGAAACTGGTTTCGCCCATAAACAAGACGCAGTCATTGCAACGACGGCGACGTCGACGTTGACTGAGAATGCGACGATGACGAGTACACTTAAAAAAAAACCGGGTTAGAATGCAAGTAGTTATTGATTTTATAGCAGATCTGCTGGGTTACATAAAACACTGCAACGAGTGTTAAATCAAGTACAACATAAAATGTGCCCCTTCGATTAAAACAATCATTTTCCAATATTATAGCTTTTAAATATGTGCTTTCAGTTAAAATCAGAATTCGTTCTAGAAATTGAGTACTTCAAATAATAACTAAATATGAAATTCACTGAGCCAAAACAATTGTAACATTAAGAAATCGCAGCATGACAAGAAATGACAATCATTTAGAAAACTAATGGTCAATGATCTCTAGATCGAAGCAAATCTCAGATGTTGAGCACTCATTAAACGTTTTACTTTTACTCTATTAATTAGTCGACTTGGCATTTTACGACAATGATTATAAGAGCAGTTAAATCCACATTACGACGACATTTTGTCCAGCGTCTTTTCTTACAGCTTAAAAGCATCCATAAAAATCAGCCAGACGAGGCTCAAAGGCGTCTGATAAAATTAGCAAAATTATTACTATCCAGTAGCGCAGACTCTATGGCTAGAGAGATAGAGAGAGAGAGAGAGAGCGAGAGAGAGAGTAAGGAGGGAAACAGGGAAGAGGGTTCAAAGCGCCATGGGGCGTCATTCGATTTGGCTAAGTGGCTCTGCACAGTGGGGAATGGAGCTAATTGTAGAATGGATTAAGCGATGATGCCATTGTTGCAAAAAGCAGAAGCGGTTTAACTACGGGTTGTTAAACAGTTTAAATATTTTGTGAATTCGATTGAACTACAAAAAAAAAATACTATTGAACAGTTGTTCTAGAATCATACCTTTTACTATTTATGGATCTATATTGTTTTGGTACAAAATAGAAACATCATATTTCATGTTCAAAATGTAAATATAAAATTAAATTTAAGACTTGAATGAAGACCAAGCTTATCTTGTTTTGTATATCTCATTCTATAATATTAGAAGTAATCAGCAAATTCTTACACGATTTGTGTCCAATGTGCCAACGAATCGCATCTAAGTAAATGTGTCCATAGATGCACACGCAAATGTCGCATCAATTAGGCGGATTGGAGGCCACGTTAAGTTGACTGACTTGCTGGCGACCAGGTTTAGGCTAGACTCGAGTACCAGGTCCGAATGATTGGCTTGTTGGTTAAAATGAACATTGGCTCGCATACATTGAAGCAAGTGATTGAAAAGTAAAAGGCAGTTGTGTAAATTGGCCATCTAAGTGGCCGTTGATCTACATGGACAACTATTTTCTGTTAGTTGTTAACTATTCACTGGTTGCTGTTGACAGTTGGCTTTTTGTGCCTGGTTCATTGCCCCTCCGCCCACATGTCGAAACCGACAACTGCTGTGCGACCTTCAATCGAAAATGCCTTTCGTTGATTTAAGTGAAGTGCAAATATTGATGGCATGCAAAGAGCAGCAGCAACAACAACAACTCAAATATTATATAAGCGAGTGAAATATACAAAATAACAAGATGTTTGCACATGTTTTGTGTTGTTTTTATTTGTTGAAAACACATTGCTTGATAATCACCTTAAATGACAACGTTTATTGAACCGATTAGTGCTCGCAGCTCTCAGCTCGATTTTGATAAGCCTGAAAAGCCTTGTCATCGCTTTCCCATTGATGTGCATATATACCCATTAATATAGATTCAAAGCAAACAGATTAAATATATCAATGCATATCAATTTAAAAATAGAGCTCTAAATATAGTTTGTGTAAAAGTAAGCAACGTTGCCTGGCGATGAATCGGATAGAATTTCTATGAGCATTTGCTACTCAGAGCAAGTAGTCTCGATTTACTGGTTGGAAACATTATTAAATTATGAAAAATGTACTATTAATAGTTGAAACTTGTAATCTCTGATCTGAAGACACCTTGAGCTAAAAAATGCATCTCTTAATTATGCTTAAATAGTTTTTATATATCTCTTTTCACTCTCCTTTGAACTGGTTCAACCGTAAACGGTCAAAGGGGGGATATGTTAAAACTCCAAAAACTAAACCAAACTCTGAATTTGCAACAGCAGCAACAACACTTTCAGTAATTTATGTTAATTATACGCTCCGTTAAACGAAATGCGCAACTGGAAATGAAATTTTTTTTTCCTTTATTTTGTTTTGTTTTGTTTTATTCAAATTGGGTTTTTAGGCCTTAACAAATTTTTGCCTGGAGTCGATTGAAAGACTAATGCAACACTTCCCTCTTCAATTCCAGCAAGCAACAACAGAGGCAAGTGCAACAGTGGCAGCAACAACTCTATAGTATGCGTCTCTTTAAAACTCGCAAATCTACGGACACATACAGCACACTAAGCGCCGCTCAGCAACAGCAACAGCAGCAGCAGCAGCAGCAACAACAACACTTGAGCAACAACAGCAACATTTGCCATAGCAATAACAGCGGCAACCATAAAACTCACGCCTTGGCAACATGCAGCAACCGATTAAGCAAAGGTATTGCCAGCAGCGTTGCCATATCCTCATCCTTGCCTGATCTGCACGACAATACGGCCGTCATGATACTCAGCTGTACGACACTGACTAGCAATGGCGGCGCCACAGCAACTGCTGCCGTTGGTGCAGCAGCAGTAGCAGCAGCAGCAGCAACAACTGGCAATAATGGACAACCGTTACGCACAGCCACGCCCACATGTCTGGTAAGTGGGCGACAGACGCCGTCAGCGATATCGATGATCTCCTTGCAGGAGGCAAACACATTGCACAGGCAACAGCAGCAACACCAGCAACATCAACAGCAACAACAACTGCAACCAACAATTTATGTGCCCAATAAACTGAGCAACAATGTCAACAACTCGAGTACAGCAACCTTTCTGCTAAGCTACGCCAGCAACAGCAATATTGCTAGTGTCCAGCAACAACAACAGCAGCAGCACCAACAACAGCAGCAACACTATCAACAATATGTGGCACAACGTCTTCATCCTGCTGCAGCAGTTGCTGCCACCTCAGCCTCGAACAGCTGCCTCTATGAGAAGTCAAATGCAAACGGTGGCAGCAGCATTTCACTGGCGTCAAGTGGTAAGTTAACTCACAAATAAATATGAAATACAATTCAGAAATTCGGATATTTATTATATTTATTAGAAATAACTCAAAGAGAAATAAATTCTACTTAAACAACTAAACTTTATAATATCTCCTCAACTGAATTGGCAATTGAGTGCAATCATTTAGCTGCCATTGACAATCTTTTTCCAAATTGTCTTCCATTTGAAGGTAGCCTTCTCCATTCCGAATGCAATAAATGCTGGATTTAGCGTTGGGTGTATTAAATAACATATATGTACCCGATTTCTTATGCTGCAGCATGTTGATGAACCATGTTGCATGCAACTCGCAGGTATTGCGCAAACGTAACCAGCAGTTAGCAGTCTGCAGTAACTCCTCCGCTTGCCACATGCTGCAGTTGCTGTTGGCGCCCAGTTCCAAAACTCCATTCAGCAGGACATAAAGTTGATCCCGGTCATGTTTCAGGCAGAACCAACGACTCTTAACCAAATCTCTGAGGGATCTGGGCAAACTCTGCAACATATTTTGCAGTTGAAGACTGTTCCAATGTGGCTCCTGATCCTTTCGCAGCTGGCGCAGCATCATCGCAAAATGTGGCAACAATCTTTGATCGCTTGCCAGGCGATTTGAGCGTCGCAGTTGCCAATAAAAACTCATCCAAAGATACAGTTTGAATTGATTATGGGGATTAAGACGTTTTTGCATCTCTCTTAAGTCCTCTCCGGACTTCTCCAGAAACTGCACATTCGAAGCCATACGCTGCTGCTGCTCCTGGCTGAGTTGTTCGCTTAACTCCTGCGTCCATGCATCGAATTGCGAACCATTTCCGTCAAGCTGCTGCAGCACTGTTTTTGCTAGCTGATAGCTAGAACTGTCCGGTATCTTGGCCAACAATAAGGCCAAGCATGGCAGCCAAATCTTTAGATTCAACCGCCCAACCATCGCCGTGAAAGGTTTCGCGCAAACTGACAACAACTTCCTCATTGGGCTCATATTTATAAACAGCTCCTTGAGAGTATATCAAGACTTTTACATCCACTTAAAATTTAAAATTAATTTATTAATTATTATTATGCTTATGCACTTGTAAATTTTAAATTATAAGCGTCACAGAAATTGTAGGGTATTCAATCTTTCGACTAAAACAACAACATTTATGGCTTATCATTTGCTTGTTTTTTTTCGATGTGCTACTTAACTTATCAGTCGAAAATGTTTTTGCACTTTTGACTCATGCATATTCCACCAAAATGCAATATAAACGAAATGTTTTGTAATTTTGCATTACTTCCGATCAATTTCAAGGTCATATGCCTGACTACAAGTTGGTTACCGCGGTGCCCGTGGTTGTCCTAGATGATGAACAGAAATTGGTGGCAGCAGCTGCTGAGACGCACAACGATGCTGGCAGCAACATAAGCACAGGTAGCGCCACATCCTTGGCCAACACCACCCGAAATGGTGAGTACCACAATATAAATTCTAAATATAAATTTATACACAAAGCGCCCCAAAGCCCCAAATACGCTGGAAATTGATTTTCAAATGAGTCTTGAGTGTTATCAAATTTATATCTGCCATTTAGCTATTTATGTTGCCAGTGTAATTTATGTGCCTCAATTGGAAAGCCCTCACAGATTGTAGAGTTTGCCCATAAATTAGATGGCAAGCGGTGAGTGCTTTCAAGTGGCAGCCACTGCTAATTTTGGTTACTGTTTTTAATTGCTGCTCTTAAATCATATAAATTAAATGGAAAAACTTCGAGTACAAAAATATAAAATGTTTTGTGTACATTTCAATTTTATAATTCACAATTAAATGGTTCACAATACAGTTGTTTAATTTGTGGTTATATCTATTTTGTTGGTCTGCGCTTAAGAATAGACTCGACTTTTTTTTTCTGTGTGCAATCAATTTGCTGTCGCATGCTGATTTTGGCTGCTGGCTTAAAAACATTTCCGCATATGTCAACGCATCATCAACCTTTGCCGATTGTCATCGATACTTGTAGGTGTGTATTGTGTGTGTGTATTGTGTGTGTATTGTGTGTGTGTATTGTGTGTGTGTATAGCACACCCTGAAATACCGTATTGACCTGATTTTTGCATTGTCGTTGCTGTAACGCGATCCGAAGCAGCAACTGCGACTGTAAGTGGGATGGAACTTGCAGTGGCATTATATATAATACATATATTGTATCTACACACATCTTTTGTGTCTGAGGTCTGGGCGCACGGGCGACTGTGGTTTTAGTTACGGCCCTAAAATCCCATAAGCGACCAAGTGTGACAAAGCTGGGCATTATGTGATCCATTTGACTGCTGATGATTCGCAAATGTGAGCAAGTATTTGACAAAGAGTTGTGTGGGTTATGTGAGACTTGGATTGCGGTCTGCTCGTTATGCAGCCAATAATAATATTTATTGGGGCTTGAAGCTAAATGGCAACTACTCACTTCGTCTGAGCGGACGGAAAAGCAATCTGTAAGTAGGTGAAGGAAGTAATGGAAAATTCATGGAGACGGATTTGGCACTCACATAAGAAAGGGAATTGAAGTCAGCTAAAGCTGGATATCGAACATAAAAAAGAACTGTATTTTGCTTTATATTTGATGTGCATTCGAAGTGAATTTTTTCTAATTTAACTTAGTTGACGAAGCAACAATTTGTTCCCCTGGGATAGACGAATTTTTCGTAGTAGGTTTAAGTAAATTTTCGTAGATCTTGCAAAACAAGTGCCGATGGTACTGAAGCCAAAAAAGAAAAATTGGTAGATTAAAAAAGCAAAATAAAATATATTATTTGTATTCATATGTTCACAATAAATAGTTATGGAAATTTGTGTGAATCTGAATATTATTTTCAGTTAAGAAATTAGGTTTTAAGACCTTCTTCACTTAAATATTTATATTTTTAATTGAAATTACATGTTAAAGTTAGTTTCCTATGCAAAATTATACAAATGAATGACCTATTTCGAAAACCTTGTTCATCTGGGTATCTTAAAATGCCTTCAAGTCACATATTAACAATTTTTAGTTACTGACCAAAAATTGATTTACTAACCGATACCATTGAAAGATTGACCAAGGAGAAGTTCAATAACCATGTCATGGGAAATATACAATCACAACATTTGCATAATGTGGCCGCTGTGGCCAGTTGCCAGTTGCCAGTTGCCAAATTGAAGCGACCAATGTGACCCAAAACATGTGCAACAGCCGCATCCATCATGCTTGATGGCTGATGATTCAAAACAACAAGAGCAAACAAAGAGATGAGCCAAACAAAATGCGCCCGGCATGCAGTAATATCTCACGTATGCGCTCAGATTGCTGCAAATTCTTCTTCGATACGGATTCAGAGTCAAGCCTTCACTTGAATCGAGATCGATAATCGGCCAGCGGAATAAATCAAGCCGAGAAAAGCAACAAAAAAACATGTAATAAGCGATAATCCCAGTATAAATGCGCATGCGTGCAAAAGTGTATGATAAACCGGGAGAGGGAGAGGGAGAGGGAGAGGGAAAGATGTTAAGGGGTGGGGGAAGGGAAGGGAAGCGAGAAGAGTTGGAAATGGAAATGGAGTTGGAGTTGAAGTTGGAACGCAGAGCGCCAGTGCGAAATTATAGCATTTATGTTGTGCCGACTGCCAACTGGCAACTGGCAACTGCCGACTGCCGACAGCTGGTTGCGAAGAGATTCTTCAATGTTGGCGCTTATTGATTTCTCATGCTCTTTCTTCTGCTGCTTCTTGTGCACATCTGACTCTTGAGCAAACGGCAAGAAAACGATTGCCACACAATCATTGCCATTATTTGGTGAGCTGATGAAAGCAATTTACAGCTCCACCATTGACCTTGGCAGCGGGCACCTTTAACTAATTAAATACAATTAAATTTCATCATTAGAATAACACATACAATACACAAAAACACACACACACACTCAAAGATTGATGCGCAATCATTTTTCTCTGTAGACACGCAAATGAGCAAATGGCAAAGCTCGCTTATAGAAGATAAGATAATTTGATACCTGATAATTGCCAGCTGTAAGTCTGTATGCTTAAATATATGACGACAAATGACCGCTTTAAGAAAAGAGCTACAGTTATTGAGTGAGAGAGAGAGAGAGAGAGAGAGAGAGAGAGAGAGAGAGAGGGTGCTCTTAAAATTTTATGGCAAGTTGGGAAGAAGTTTTTGTAGAATGGAAAGTGAAATAAAAGACTGAGTCTGATAATTAATTTTTAAAACTTTAATAAATAACTAGCTTAAGAAATCGTTCTACTTTGCGTTTGCTTCTATCTTTTAGCTGGCATAAGAACACATTGGTCAAAAGAGAAGTTTTTGATAAATCTTTCCACAATATTTTTTAAAACTTAAGCAAACAAAATCAATAATCAATAGTTAAATTTAGAATCCCAAAATACATTACTAATTCGGAATCCAAGATGACTTTATGTGCAATATTTATTCACCTAAGTAAAAACAAAACAATTGATTTTAGTCAAGCTTGGAAGCAAACCTGCTTCTTTTTGATTAAGTCACTCCATTATTTTAAGCCAAATTAGACATTAACAGTGCCAGATAGTCAAATAAAGATCAAGATTATTAGATTAATAAGAATACAACATAATTGCTAAGAAATCGTTACAAATCTTATTACATTAGCACTTCCTTTTGCGTTACAAATGTAGCGAACAAGATTTTTCTTATTTTCTTCACTTACAATTCTGCTTGCAATCGACTCCGCCTCCGCCTTCGCCTTCGCCTTCGCCATCTCCTTTCGCTTGTCCAGCCTTGTCAGTCGGCGAAAATGGCAACAAAGCCATCTCGTAGCCAAGTCTTCTCACCCGGTTTGGACGCTGGCGGGCATTTGACACCGTCTTGAAAGTTAAGTGGGTGTAGAATTTGTGGCATGTGGCCGGCGGTCGTTTTTTGATTCTACTCGCGGAGAGGCTGTCATATAATTGATGCCTGCACCATTTGCTATTATTGTTTAACACTCGCCCAGCCACAACTTTAGCTGGCCAACGAGCCAACTCAAACCGTTCCCCCAATCCCGACAATTCCGCCAATCCCAGCAATTCCACAAATCCGCCTTTGATTGCAGCGTGCTGAAAATTTTTAATCAAAGGCAAATGGGCAAAAAGAGTGGCGGAACAAAGTCGGTCAGGCCTGGGTGGAGCTATGGTTGGAGTCGTTTCAACTGTCAACTTGAATTGAGGCTGGCAGCAAACGCATCATCGCCGCCACGCTGCGCCCACACAGTTTACCGGTTACCGGAACACATGCCACATGCCACACGCCACAAGCCTGCCTGCGGCTTGCAGCGGCTATTAAACATCTTTGGCACGAGTCAGAGAGTCGCTCGGTAGAGGGAGATGCAGATGCAGATGTGGAGTCCAAGACGAAGCTGAAACCTCACTCACTGCTCGATAGGCAATTCTATGCTTGGCTACACTTGAAAAAATATGTCCAACATGATTAAGAAACACGCTCAAAATGTGCTTTCCACGAACAATTTTTTTACTTTCAACATTAATATGGAAAGCATCAACAAATTTATTGAAGACTCTTTAAATATGTAAAATAAAATGTAAAAATAGAATGATTTAAAAAAAACTTGAAACGTGACTAATTCAAATATGTTTGGTTTAACTTATATATAATTTCTGAAAATAAAATCTGTTTTTTTTTTCTCATTTTTGATTTGATTTTCTTCAAATGAAAGCCTTTTTTTTTGAGTGCGCAGGGCACTTAAAATAGTTTTCAAAATAGCGGCCACATCAGTTATGGAAAATTTGCTGCATTTGATTCTATTGTGCATGTCTCATACTAATTGTTTAGGCAGTTCTCCATCTCTCTCTCTCTCTCTCTCTTTCTCTCTTTCTGTCTCCCTCACCCTCTCACACTCTCTCCTCCTTGGAGATATCGTGATAAATATATGGGACAAGCGCATAAATTTGTTTATTAACGAGCTAAAAACTCTGACTGCAAATGAAAACACCACTTTGAATGCCTTTTTAAGTGTTTGGCAATTGATGTTAAGGCCAAATCGTAAAAATATTTTACAGCTAACATTATTTGATTGGCCACGCTAAGGACTCTTAAGGGGAAGTCCATTTAATTTTAGTTGAGTTGTGTTTACTGTACAATAATTAACTGTATTGCAAGACGAATGCAGCAGGCAAATCAGTTCATGATGATTGCCTTTTGGGGGCTTAATCAGCATTGATTATTTGGCAGCTTACATTGTGTATTAGCTTCTCCAATTATTTCCTGTTAGTAGCCAAGGGTCTTGATTATTATTTCTAGTTTTTCAAATTGGTTAAGGGATATAAAAAAACAATATAAAAAGAATTTTTCTAAAACTTCAAACAAACTGTAACTTTGATTTCATGAATGGCATATATTTGATAACACTTTTAAAATATTATCTACAGGATATAATAACGAGCTTAACTGTTCGGTAAATCCATCTTTGATGCAGCAAAAGATGGTTAAAATTAGGCAAACTGGAATCTCTAACATATACTAATAGCAATAATATTTAAATGGATATTTTTCCATTTGATCTATTCATCTACATATGCGATTGCTATACACACCATATACTACTTTATACAGGGTACATATACAATTAAAATTGACAATAGCTTGTACATTTTTCAATAGAATGAAAAAAGCGATTATAAAGTAAATGTTTAAGTTAACAGGAAGAAGACTGTTATGAGCGTTTTATTAGTTTTATATTTATATGTTAACGATTAAATTTTAAATTGCATTCATTGATTAATTAGCGTGATTAGTAGTTAAATAACAATAAAAGGTACATGACAGATCTTTCAACACAAACCGCCGCCCTCCTCTTCATCCTCATTGTCCAGTGTGTTGTTCGCGTCCGATTTCTTTTCCACCTCCAGGGCCTTTGGCAATGGAATGTTCTTGGACAAAATGGCATATTCCACATCCATGTGCCGGATGAATGGAGATGCAAGCATTCTGGCAGCCAGTTCACGATCCTGATCATCGAAGGCTTGTAGAAGCGTTTGCAATGTGGAAACCTCTTCGGTCTCACAGCAGCTACACCATTCCTTGAACGACTTCTCCGCCTCGACAGGGTCACCCAGGGCCAATTGGACGAGAACAAGGGCGACAACCATACGTCCAATCTGTCCATAAGATTCCGTTTGCTGATACAGCCCAATTAGTTTCCTAATCGCCTTCGTCGCCTCCTCATAGCGCTTCAACTTCACCAATAGTCTCGACACTTTCGATGCGAACTCGGCTGCTTGGCGTGTGGAGTCCTCAATAAGGATTATCTCCACAGCATGCTGATAGAATCGCAATGCGATTTCCGGATTTTTTGCTTCCGTCAATTTACCTGCCTTGTCCAGAGCACTGGCAGCAGCTTCTGGCGATCCATGTTGCTGATACAAACTGACCGCCTTATTCGTATACTCCTCAACGTCATTGAATTGATCCAGTTCCTTCAGCAACAAGATTATTTGCTCATACGATTTGGCTGCATGGAACCAAGCTTTGTTGTTTTTGTAGCAATCAATTGCCTTCAACCAGCATTGCTTGCTTTTCTCGAACGATTTCGCAATGCGATATGCAGTTGCTGCCTTCGAATACTCATCGCCAGCGCTGTCATAGTCCGGTGCCCATTTAAACGCCGACACTTTGAGGCTCTTTTCTGCTGTGCGCACCAAAGCCTCGGCTTCTTCAATTTTTTTAGCTGCCAACGACATGTTTGCCAGCGAAAAATCAATTGTTTATGTGTACAATCAATGACTCAACAGTGTGACCGTTGACTGGGAACGACAAAAATAAACTCAAGCAAAAAAATGCGTACATATCGAAATATCGGCATATCGATATGCATAGTAATTTAGCAATAGCTTAACGCGATTAATTTTAAATATACAATGACAGTTGAAAGCAACTTTTTATTGTTGCTACTTTTAGAAAAATAAGCTAGCAATTTATGAAATCTACCATTGAATAACAATAAAGCGTTTGATAACAAAAATGCAGCAAATTGTTGCTTCAGAAAGTAAATTTTATTGCACCGCAACACTTTGGCTGTCAAAGCTGCCACTCAAATTGCGGTCAACACACATCTTTTGAGCCGACCTTTGTTGTGGTTTTTGCTTTTGCTTCAATGCCTGCAAGCCGATGCGGGTTTGACGAGCACGTGTCTGGCCCTCCAAAACCACACAAGGAAGATGGGACAGAAGAAAGTCTCAGCGCCTTTGAGGTGTTGCGAATGCATTGAAGCATATTCTAATTACATTAGAAATCACATTATGATTGAGTTCTCTTCTCTTTTGCAGTGTTCACGTGGGGCAAGCGAATGAGTCGCAAACTGGATTTGTTGAAGCGCAGCGATTCACCCGCCGGCAACACACACAAATCCCATACAGATCTGCGCAGTTTGTTTCACTCGCCAACGCACAAATCCAGCAACAGCAGTAGCAGCAGCAGCAGCAGCAACAACCACAAGTCATCTGGAGCAACCAATTGTGGCGGATATCAGAGCAACACGCTCAAAAAATGCAAATCGGGGCCTATTGAAACAATCAAACAACGCCACCAGCAACAGCAACAATTTCAACCACAGCAGCAGCAATCGTTGCCAGCGTGCGAGGATGTGGCCAACAGGGGCAGTCAGAGTGCCCAATCGACGCCCACTCATCATCAATATCAGCCACGTCCGCAGAAGGCGTTCAAGAATTTCTTCCATCGCATTGGGTCCACGGGCATGTTGAATCATCGCTCCCACAATCTGCTGAAAGCCTCCGAGGCATCCCAACAGGCGGTGCCAACGACACAAACACTCTATCGGAGTAGCTCCACCAGCCAGTTGTCCAGTTGCTCCTACATCAAATGCGATGATCCCAGCGATGGCCTCAATTTGCAGCGACAAAATTTGCAACAACACCACCAGCAACAACAGTTGCAGCTGCAGCAACAGCAGCAGCAACACTTGCCACGCATCTCCAGCTTGAAGTCGAGCAGCTGTGATGATATTGCTAAAGTAAGCGGATGTCTAACGGCCAGCAGCAGCACTAGTGGAGGCAGTGCTTCCGGCAGCACTTTGAGCTCGCCACCGTCAAGTAATCCGGGTGGTCAGCAGGATGCCACACGACGTGGCGCTTTTCCCTATGCCTTTCTGCGTTCGCGTCTCTCCGTGCTGCCCGAGGAGAACGGTGGCTCTGTGCTGCTCAAGCAACGCGAGCAACTGCAGCGGGAGGCACAGGCACAAAATCAACGGCAGCAGCAGCAGCAGCAGCAACAGCAACAGCAATCTCCCTTGCCGCAGCGCCATTCACCGGAGCAACAAGTGTCGCGCAACGATAGCATCTCATCCAAGGACTGGGAACCACTTTACCAAAGATTAAGTAGTTGTCTAAGTTCAAATGAGTCCGGCTACGATAGCGATGGCGGCCAAGCGGGTGCCCGTTTGGGCAATAATCTAAGCATCTCTGGCGGAGATACAGAATCTATTGCCTCGGGCACACTGAAACGCAATTCGCTCATCTCACTCAGCTCATCGGAGGGTGTTGGCATGGGACTCGGTTTGGGATTAGGACTGGGATTAGGCATGGGATCGGGTTCGGGCTCCTCGGTGCGGAATAGTATTTGCAGTGCACCCGTTTCACTGGGCGGCTATAATTATGACTATGAAACGGAGACAATCAGGAGACGCTTCCGTCAGCTGAAGCTGGAGAGGAAATGCCAGGAGGATTACATCGGACTGGTGTTGTCGCCCAAAATGGTCGTCACCAACAACAATGAGCAGCAGTATCGCTATCTAATTGTCGAATTCGAGCCATACGGCATGGCCCAAAAGTAAGTACACAATTAGAAAATAATATCTAGCCAGCTTTATTTCTTAAATTAAAAATCAGATCTTTTACAACTGGTTATATGGCCAGGGAGACTAGTGAATCATTTTATAATTTTCAGTAAAAACATTCGGCAGAAACGCAAAAGCCAAACTGAAATCAATATGGATAATATTTATTATATGCAAAATATATTATCTTAATCATATTTCTCATATCATACAAAACTCATTATTTGACCCTTAATTTGTGTGAGTTTGCCAAAATATATTTCTTTTTAAACATTTTTCAAATACATTTTTATATTTGTTCTTAGTTTATATAGATATGTTGTCCATGATAGTAAATTGATTCAATGGAAGATAATGTAAGAATATGAATATCTGTTCTGCAATGCATATATGCACTGGAAGAAAGTAGGAGTTTTCACTCAATTATAATATTTGTATGAAGAAATTTCCAAATTCTACAAACTAAGTGAAAATGTTATCTCATTGCTCACAAGTGTAAATACATTTATTTGTATATTTAATGGTTCCTTATGTAGAGATTAATCATTTAATAACCAATCTCTCTCAATCTCCCCTTCTTTCTCTTTCTGTCTCCTCTCTGTTTCGCCTGCTCCCTCATAGGGATGGTCGCCTGCGTCTGGGCGATGAGATTGTTAATGTGAATGGCAAACATTTGCGGGGCATTCAATCATTTGCTGAGGTGCAGCGGCTACTGAGCTGCTTTGTGGAGAACTGCATTGATTTGGTGATTGCACACGATGAGATTGCGACTGTCACCGATTTCTATACCAAAATTCGCATCGATGGAATGAGCACGCAGCGGCAACGACTCAGTTATGCCCAACGCACGGATTCTCTCAACAGTTTGCAGAGCCTGCAAGTGGAACAGGAGCAGGAGCATGAACGGGAAAGGGAACGTAATCTGGATGAGTGCGATGCACGTTCGGTGGCCAGTGTTAGCACGTTGCCAACGCCCATGCCATTGATGCAACATCGTCGGAGTTCGACGCCTCGACACTCTCTGGATGTGAGTGCGCCAGAGAATGAGCTGTTAAGGCGCCGGGCGAGGAGTTCTTCAGGTCAGCGCAGCAGCTTGACTCTAACACCGCTAACACCGCTCTTTAACAACAAAAACTCTCAACAACAACAACAATCAGACACTTGCTCCAACTCCTCATCCACATCCACACTTAATCTCAATAACGACTCCTATACACCCGTGTATGCGAATCGGGCGGCAAGTGTTTGTGTCGCCTCCTCTCTGGCGGATGACGACAAATGGCGATTGCTTGCACGCAAACGCTGTTCCGAGGGTGCCGCCTTGGCCAATGATGCCCACCCACTCGGACTGGCTTCTACGGGTCAGCAGCAGTTTAATCAGCGCACCCATTATGCTCGCAATTCGATTAATTTAACCAATTCACATTATCGCTCGCTGAGATTTGCACACTCCCGTCTCAGTTCGTCGAGGCTAAGTTTATTTATGCAAGCGCCGCTAGCAGCAGCAGGAACAGCCGAAGGAGCTGGAGAAGATTCAACAGCAACAGCAACAACAACAACAACAACCACAGACACGACAAGAACTGATCTCACTAATCAAGAACAACAGCAACAACAACAACCACAACAACAACACCATTCCATATATATTAAGCATACGCCAAAAAGCGTTTCATTATTTGCGCCTAATCCATTTCATAATTCCTGCTCCACTGCATCACCATCATCATCATCAACATCATCGTCATCAGCAGCAGTTGGAGTAACATCCTCATCATTGACACCGCCCACCGCCTCTCTAATGCATCATCGTCCATCGCTGCCAGTGGCCAAGTTAACCATACGTGATGAGGAAATGGCTGAAGTCATTCGAGCCTCCATGAGCGAGGGTGAGATTCTAACAACTAAATAACTTACTAAACACACTTAACAAACGCATTCAATAACAAAATAAAACCCACTTTTATATCAGGCAATGGACGCTGCACACCCAAAACAATCACCTTTTTCAAAGGACCTGGCTTAAAGTCATTGGGCTTCAGCATTGTGGGCGGCAGAGATTCGCCAAAGGGCAACATGGGCATCTTTGTCAAGACTGTTTTTCCCTCCGGCCAAGCAGCCGATGATGGAACCCTGCAAGCAGGTACATTTTTAAACATAACTATTTCCAATAGAATCTTTTATTGAGTTCTACAACTGTCACCTACAGGTGACGAGATTGTGGAAATCAATGGACACTCTGTGCAGGGCATGAGCCATGCCGAAACAATTGGACTCTTTAAAACTGTACGCGAAGGCACAATAGTGCTGAAGGTCTTGAGAAGAAAGTAAGACAAAATCATCAAATACCCAATGCTGTTTACAATATCTAAAATGTTTCCCCATTTTACAATTACAGATTACAAAAAGCTAAATCAATGGGCACTTAAAAACAAACCATATTTAACTATGCATATCGAAGCATATTTTTTAGCACTACTTTTATTTTTATGTAGAATCCTATTTGTTAACAACTAAGCCAAGTAACATGTACATATAGAGAACAATTATAAGTGAAGTAATCAAGTGGGAAAGATTGTTTACTGTTTTTGTTAACGTACAAAGTCCCGGTAATATGCACCCTTACGTAAAAGACACACATATGTATATATTTAGACATATTTGCTTACATAGTCTATATGTATCAATAGAGATATCTGTAATAACTAATTACATATATACATATGCTCTTTGCACGCTATATTTAAGTAATTAAATGAATTAACATTTAAATTATTTACAATAATCTAAGTTAAGGTTTTAAAACGTTGTACAATTTCTTGAAAATACTAAATGAATAAATAAATGTAAGTACCTTTAAATGTTCAGGTAATTTCCCATTGTTTTTTTTTTTTTTTGTCCATTAGAATTAAAAAAACAAATACTGTAGAATCTCAGGCGGTTCCATTTACAAAATTTTATTTTACAGAAATAAAGATTTACGTCCCTATTTTCAATAGTATATATATAATTCTACTTAGCTTCTGTTGTCATATCGCCTTTTACCAGTAGTCTTTGCTTTTTTACAAAGTGATTGATGCGATTCTCCAGGCTCTCTGCATAAAGATTAAGATACAATTTATTTTTTGGTTAAGAGATTGTTTTCAGAGTTAAGGACTTACCACAACGCTTGCGCTGCAAGAGTGGCTGATATTGACGTGGCTTGGCCGCATCCTGCAGGAAAAGCGCCTGAGCATTGATCTTTCGCGGCTTACACTTCTGCTGGACAAGCGTTTCCAGATGCTCCAGTGTGTTGCGTATCATCGTGCATTTGACGCTGAACTGCGTCCACTCGCTTTGCACATTCTCGAAAAGCTTTTGTAGATTCTCTTCACTGTAAACCCAATTGGTAAGATCGGGTTCGCATGGTGCAGCAGTCTCCATTTTTAACGAGGAGGCATCATCAGCAGCATTATGTTCGTCTGCTGCTGAATATGATGCTGATGGATTTGTTTGACGCGTGGTATTTGCACGAAAATCACAGCGGAATAGATTCAACGGTAAACCAATGGCAGGGGTATACTGTGGCTTGCACGGATTGCTGGCGACATCTAGCAATTTACTAATGATGACTGGCTCCTCATGTTTCTGGCCAACGAGCAGCAGCACTGCCATAATGCAGCGTATCTGATGCCAGAGAAACGCATTCGCTTGTATTTCCAAATAATACATTTTGTAGCCTGTACGCAGAAAAAGGGCTTCATGAATGATAAAACAACAAATATTAAAAAACAATACAACTCACCTGAATTTAGATCCTTTTCTACTTCGACAGCAGTGCCTTCACATGCCTCTATCCTAGCTGCCTGTAAATTGCGCATATAATTCGTAACGCCATTGTGCACATCCATTTTACACAAGTTCCGGAAATCTCCATGGCATACAATAAGGTCGCAAGCCGTGCGCATGGCTTCAATGTCCAGATCTCCTTTGGGAAAGTAGTAGCGATATGTGCGTGAAATACAATCGAATCGAGCGCTGTACACAGGATTTCGCAATGGCATCCAGGACACGCATTGAATGTTCTTGGGCAGCACACGATTCAGCAGACTGCAGTAGTCGACTTCCGTTGCCAATGAGTCCGATTCCAATTGGACATCGGGTGCATGTTTGCTACGTAAATCAATGGATATTACTTGGCAGAAGGCGCTGACCTCCTTGTCAGTCCGACCGCATCGATGATAATTTGACGTTGCCCGCGATTCAATAAGACAGGTGCGTATCAATGCCCGAAACAAATAAGCCTCTGCAACGATAGAAATTGGTAATAACTTATTGAATTAAAATTCAAGTTCTACTCACCAATTGTCTCATTGGAATCCTCCTGGCAGGCAAAGCCCTGATAGTCCCAGCCAAAGTACATAACTTTGAGCAGAACATGTCGCCTATGTGCACTAAAAGCAAAGCAAAATGCAAATAGATTAATTAATTAATAACACAAGCTCTCCACTTACCTGTTCCAATTGAACTTACGTTGTTTTCCCTCTTTTTTAGATGTATTTTCCTCTGTTGGCAGCGTTGCTGGTTTTTCGTCATCTCCCCGCAAAAGCGTTGTGTATTCCGAGTTGTTTCTGTCGTTCTCGGTCAGTTTCTTTTGTAGGATATTTTTAAGCTGAAAGTTGTACGCTTCAAGCTGTTCTATTTTGTCAATTAACTCCGTTTTGCTTAGCTGCTCCAGCGCATCGCGCGATAGGCCTTTTGCACGCTTATTAATCACCACTTTTTTGCTCATTGCACATATAAACAAATGCAACACGTGCGGCCTGCAAACTCATTGATTTAATTGTTGATATCGATATTTTAGTGATGGGCAAGAATCACTATTCTTTAAGAGATTTATCGATAGATATTTACCACAGCAAGGTATCGACTACCATTTACTCTTCTTCTTCTACGTGCAAACAACAAATGAAATTTTTTTAACTGAGTGCAGAATAATAATATTTAATAAAAAATAAAATAAATATTTGACATTACTCAATATGCTCGAGGGCTGGTACTGTCGCTCTTTGGCCAATGAAACAACCACAGCCCATAAAACCGAACGACGGCATTTGGAAAGCGATGAAGACCACTTACAAAGCAAACAATCGGCAGACGTTCCTGGAGCAGCTGGTCCAGTTGGTCTAGCTGAATCCAGCTCAGCATCGACTGGCACGGAGCATCCGAATATTGATTATAAAGAGCGCTACCGAAACCTGAAGCGCAAACTAAAATTTCTCATCTATGTAAGTGATGCAAATGAATAAATATTAATCATTTTGCCTTTAATCAATGTTCTTGTAGGAGAATGAGTATTTTCAGGACCTGCTGCATACCAACCAACGACGCTTGCTGAAAGTATCACGTGATCGATCGTTTCTCATCGATCGCCTCTTGCTGTATGAGAAACCAGCCAAAGACTCAAGTGACAGTGATGCCACCGATAGTTCCAATTCCGATGCGGAACTAATACCGCCAACGCAATCCGCTCTCGATGTGGCCAAGGAGTCTGCTGCAATGCGTCGCAAGCATAAGGATAAGATAGCCGGTACTAAGATGATTGTTCCCCCAGCTACAGCTCATGCCGGGCCAGTTGCCGTAGGAGGAGCAACACGCGGACGCAGGCGCAAAAATGTGGCCAACACACCGCAACAGCCGTGCAAGAAACCAATGATGGCGATGGCCACAGCAACGGTGTCGCCTTCGGTGCAGCAGCAGCAGCAACAACAACATCAACTGGGCGCTAAGAATGCCTCCGTCACAATGAGCACAGCGGAAATAACGCGACAATTGCAGGAGCGTCGTCCCACACCTATCGAACTGATGAGCCCGGAATGCGCCTCCGCCACAGTTCCCGTTACGATGCTCAGCGACGAGAGCCCATCCAAAATGTAGGCTTGCTACACTGAATTTATGCTCCACATTTCTAATCAATTTGAACACATTTCTCTTCCTTTAGCTATCCCAATGAGAGCCTGCAGCATCTCATGGAGGATGACTCGCCGTCTCATGTGGCCGCCGAGGAATGTGTGCCCATGGTTTACACAAATTAAAGGCTACATTATAACTAATTATCTAATTAAATATAAATTCAGTCTTTACTCCATTGCATTGATAATAAAAGTAATTAAAGCAACTTGTTCTCCGCGCACCATCAACTGGGGTAATTCCCGACGCAATTCGACATTCTTGCGGTTTAGACTCTTTACGTGCACTTTGGGCAGTTCAATGCCCAGCTGGTGAAGTCGCTCGCTGCAATCTTCGGATGCGGATGTGTTGCATATATTTTGCTGCCCATATTTATATTTGCGACGCTGACGAAACTCGATGGCGTTCTTCAGCAGCAGGTTCCATTGTTTGTCAAAGGCTACCAAGTCGCCTTCAATGCGACCACCAATACCATGCTCCTTGCGTATGTGGACACACAGACGCCGCTGATACAGCCTTTCCTGTCCAGCAGGTAAATATTTTTGTAGCAGTGCCAATGGTCCTTCAGCGCTTGCCATATGTGTGTAAAGATTGCGTTTGTATTTAAGTTTCTGGACACCCTCAATGGGCATCTGATGCGGCTCAAAACGACGTGAGATCTCCGCTGTGAATGGGTTATTCTTGCTGTCCGTTTGGTGCTTTGTTGCTGGTGCGTCATCGGTTTTCTGTCGTTTATTTAGCTGCCAAACGCCAAATTTTGTCAGCGCACTTTCGAATGCAGCCAGATTTTGATAGAGTACTTTTGGCGCCTTTTCTGTCACCTTGTAGTTGGCCGCATATAGCGCAAGCAGTGGATTAAAATGCTCACTGCTCACATCCAGTTCATCCGGCTCACGACTCTCCTCATTTCCAGTTGTGTCGGCCATGCTAAATGCTTTGTAATCGCAACTTCGCTATTGTTTTTGATAGCAAATCAACACTAAGGGTATTCCTTTGTGTTAAGCTCATTTCAAGCAAAGTTGGGCACGATCAAAAACAGATGTTTGACTGTTTGAAGCCATCATTTGAGCGCATAAATTCAATTTAGTTTTATCAGGTGAATTAAACATTTTTCATCCTCCACAGCGTTAAAAGTTATATTTTAACCATTTAATTCATAACGTAGCGAATAAAAAATTTAGTTTATTGTCCCAGTAAACTTAGGCATTACAAGTCGCTAAAAAGCCAAATTTGGCCACCATATAACAAAGCTTTTGTTTCAGAGCTTTTTAATGGGAGAGCAAACAAAGTACGGTCAAAGTGTCATCTGAAAATTAATTAGCGACTCACACAAAATGGACATAAAATCAAGTACGTAAATGAAATCAAAAGTAACGTTTTAATTAAAACATTAAGCAATATGGATTATCTATGCAGTTAGTTCCAACTGGGGACTCTCCAATAAGCTGCTGATCGGTATGAGCGTCGGCGTAGTGGCTGCTGGAGGGGCAGGGTATTTAATCTATCGCCATTTGCATCGGGAAATAATGCCAGAGAAATGGCGTCGCGTGGGCACCTTGCAGAAAATCCATATATTTCCCGTTAAATCGTGTGCTCCACTCTCTGTGGCCAGCGATCAGGAATACGATTGTGATATTCTGGGTATTGGCATTGGAAATGTGCGGGATCGGAAATTTATGATAATTACTAATAATAACGAAATGATAACGGCTCGAGGTTATCCGCACATGTTGCTCATTCAGCCCAAGCAGTTGCCTAATGGTTTGGTTTTCAGTGCACCGGGTATGCACGACTTGGAGCTGGACTTTAAGGAACTCGCGACGCTCTCGGAGGCTGTGCGCACAACCGTTTGGGGCGTGGCCGTAGATGCTATGGTATGCGGCTCTCTGTTTGATAAGTGGTTTTCGGAGTTCATCCTAAAACAAGATTCGGGCCTAAAGCTAGTTTATTATCCATACCCTGTGCCAATGCGTACTACTGTTCCTCGACTTAAGCACATGCCTTTCCTGAGACAGGAGGATTCAGTAAGTATATATATGTACGTGGTGTATAAATCACCATGTGCAAACTGCATTTATGATTGTACTGCTGCAGAGAAGTATCTTCTTTTTTTAACTTTTCGCTTTGCATTTGATGTTTTTTATTGCCTTAAAATATGTGAAGCAAATTAATTTTTATCAGCGCTTGCAGCTTAGAGCTATCACAGTCTCTCTGAGATTGCCTTACTGTATCCTGATGATTTTCAAATATAGTAGTCGGATTTATAATTTTTAATTGCTATTCTTTTAGGGCACATTTAATGATGCCACCAGCTACATGATGATGAATCAATCATCCGTCGACGATTTAAATACGCGCTTAAAGCGCCCTGTAGATGCACTGCAATTCCGTGGCAACTTTGATTTGAAAATGGACGTAGATGAACCATACGCCGAGGATCATTGGCAATGGATACGCATTGGCGATGAGACAGTCTTTCGGGTAGTTGCTCCCTGCACGCGTTGCATCTTACCAAACATTAATGTGAATACGGCGGAACGCGATGTCGATGGAGAGCCTTTGAAAACATTACGCAGGTAGGTGTATAATATATATAATATATGTGAAATAAGTCAGAACAATAATTTAATTTGCATATATTTTTACATTTGCAGCTATCGCTTGTTTGACTACTCGTCTCCGGCACTGGGAATTCACTTGGGTATCCGTCGCCAGGGAACCATTAAGACCAATGATATCGTTTATGTTGGGGCCAAATGAAATTAGAACACAACTTAAGCGCAATTATATAGAAATATACTTGTATACATTAATCTTTATTACATTTAACAGAGATTATGTATAGTAAGAATGTGTAATAATATGCAAATAAACATCGGCATGAGCTAATAACAATGTAAACTTTAATGAAGACACGTTTGCCAGGTGAGACCGCCACAGGCCATGCTCACAATTACATAAACAATGAATAAAATCACTAGGCCAACGATAAAGTAGACCCGCATGTTCTTCCAAAACATTTGGCGCGCCAAATTTCGCGATGCCTTGCGGAATGCAACCGACTACAATTGAAATAGAATATAAATATCACAATTTGACGATTATGTGTGTAATATATTCAGCTCACATTATTGCTCAAGTTCTCGGTTTTATTGACCAGCAGCTCCAGTTTCTCGCCCCGATCACGCAGACTATCTGCAATGTAATAAATAATACGAAACACATGAGTGAAACTATGCATTGACAAATTGTTGTTTTTAGTGATTGTTACCAATATTCTTAATCATAATGTCTTTGAGTTCATCAATTTGTCCATGTACACGGGATATGGTATCCACTTCGCGCGATTGACTGAAGTATACCATTTGCTGGGACAGGACCTTGGAGAACTCCGTGTTCATAGCATACGCAATTGCCGTGGCCACTTGCAGGCCATAAGTCTGTATAAATTTCTGCTTAATATCAGCCAGATAGAGAAAAGCTCGAGAGCGATCAAACTCCTACAAATTGTAACAAATATAATTAATAATTAGATTAAAATCAGTGAAATATTGGCAGATTACGTTGTCGGTGATGCACATGTAGATCAGCCTATTTTCGCAAGTATAATGTATCAAGTAATCGCCGTGTGTGTAAGTCATCTTGTGGTTTTGCACCCCAATTCGGCTCATTATCTGCTCGGTGACTTCAGCAAAGTTGCCAACGCATTCGGCAAACTTGGCCAGCACCGTTGTGTCGCGCGCTATAACACTATATAATATTGGCATTATGCTTATTGGTGTTGTAGTTTGCTTGCAACCGCAACAAGGCGTGGTGATTAACACGTCTTCACAGAACCTTCTACTTCTCTTATTGTACTTTTTATCAGCACAACAACAACGAAAACGATGCCTTGCAGTAGCTACTGAAACAGAAATTATGTGTTTATCAACAATATTGAGTTATCACCAGAATTGTTCTGCACTTTTATGACTTACCCAATTGAATTGGGGCTACGTCTATAAATATATATATGTAAATTGAGTTGATACAGCAAGTATTCTTTATCCAATTTTTTAAGTAATAATATATGTCATGCTTATGTGTTTCAATGGTTAAAAACCATAAATTACTTCAACTTAAACAAAATATTTGAAAAACACCATAACCGATAGCAGTTGTTTATTTCTAATCAGTTTATTGAATCATCCGAAAAACAGCCTAAAAAAGTCTTTTGTTTTTTTTTATAAATGCACTTGCACTTGCTTGCTTTCTACATCGATATATCGATAGGTTGTTTTTTGCAGCCATGTATGCATTCGCCGATAATCGCTCACATTGAGTACGATAGTTTGTTCTACTATATGCGATTATTCAGAAGTGAAGTCAAATTGAAACATGTCTGTTCCACTATCAGATCAAAGTGAATAGAAAATTTGAAGTTGGAAAATGTTGGGTAAATATGTTGGTAAGTATTTAATAGGCAACGCTAATGCCATGCAAATGTAATGTACACGTTAATATTATGCGTATGCATTGCAGACACCTGTGTACGGATTTTATTTGTTGTATTTGTCGCTGATTTTATGCAGCGTTTGTATTATGCGTTGGTTGAGTATTTCCTGTACGGAAATCACTATTCCCTTGAGAATCGTCGGTTGACAATTTTAAGACGTACCTTCACATATAACAGCAGAACAATATTTCTGACATTGGTGATAATGTGTTTGGGTTTTGCACGCTTTGGCTTCACCGGCAATCTAAACCAATTGCTGCCCAGTGGCTCAGATTTCACCTATATGCCACTCTATGGGATCTACAGATATGCACAGCTTAGCCACAGCTCGTTGAGCTATGCGCACTGGATACGTGATGCACATGGCTTGGATTATGCAGCCGGCATGGCATCCAATTACTTTCATGGCTATTTAAAACTTGCACTATCCGCGCACAATGGCGCTGGACTACAGCAGAGGATGACGGACTACGAGGATTCCCAAAATGTTAGATTTGGTGTGAGACGATTAATCATCCTCGCGCCAGATGAAATGTTCGTCAACGGCGTCATTAACAGCCCATTGCTCGACAAGGCTACGGTAAATTTGAGAATTTTGATTTGAGATTATAATTTCATTTTCTTTCCTTAGCCTTTGGAAACACATTTTATAAATCGAGCTGGTGTTAATCGTCCGTTCAAGCATGCTGTCTATAGACTAAATAGAAAATTAAATGGCACCTCTTACTACTTTGCGATAGAGGGAGCAACCCCAATGTTGTCTTTTTTTGATGCAATGCATCATCAGCCGTCTGCCACGTGGCAAATGCAGGAAATGAAACGCGAAATCTGGTTAAAGTTTTGCCAACATTTGAAGGGCCTAGTGAGCAGTTGGCCGGAAACTCGAAATGAAGTGGAATTGATCTTATATAGTGGTGTGAATATTATTATTATTAAGCAGTACACACATATATGATTATAATTTACTTCATTTCAGCACACAATTCAAATGGAGAGCATGTAGACGAAGGCGAAGTTATTATCAATCACGTTTTTAAAAATAAACTGATTCATTAAACCAACTTTAATTATATGAAAAATGAACTGATTATAACTATATATCAATATTCTGCTGTTCTATCGATTCTAACTCTTTCAGCTTAGCCTCGGCTGATGCTAAAATTCGAGACTTCCATTTTTCATATTCTTCAATCTCTACTTTTTGACTATTGTTTTTAATTGTGGTATTTTTCTCTTGCTGCACCTCTAGCTTATCAGTTAACTTAGCTGCCTCATTGATCGCCTTGTAATGCTTTGTAATCATACGCTCCCATTGCTGCTCCAACTGTTGCCATTGAGTGGGACGCAAATTGCTGAAGGGCATCAGTCTTGTTTTGGGCACTTTCCTCTTCAGCAGACGACAGGCATGGAAAACAGCCATCGCGGCATATTGTGGATGATCTGCTTCATCCGAATGCTCGTGCAGAGCAATGTTGTTCTTAAACAAAGTCAGCAGCTCTTCGGCTTTGCGCGCCACTTCGTTAAGACTTAGCTGGACGCAGATATCATTAACGGTCGCCAGCACATTGAGATCGAGTAGTTTCTTGAACATGCGCTTGTTATTCACATAATGACTTTTCCTTAATGCGGACAGTTTCAATGCCTGCTCCTTGTCAAATCCAATGCCCAAGAGAGTGCATGCAATATCCGCACACAAAACTATTTTGCCATATTCATTTATTTGAAGTGGAACATTTGCAGAGCGCAGCTCCAACAATCGTATCAGCTCGGTTGTTTTTCTAGTGATATACTCAGATTCAGTAAACATGGAATAATGTTTGTTCGTAAAACACTTACCCCAAAACTCTGGGCTCATCGTGCAGGCCCATTTTCAAAATTAGCTGTTCAATCAATGTGGTCATTTTACAAACTTCTTTAATTGTATACTTCTTTTGGCGCGAAATAAACAGATGTGCGTGCGAACAATCGATAACAACCCAAGCCAACTCTGAAATCCACAGTTAGGGGCAAAGAAAAGCGCAGAAAGCAAATCCCTTCCAAATTGCAATCAATTCATCCGAATAGAATATGCTGCTCTTCAATTGGTAAAATGCCTCTCCATTAAAATAAACAGCATAAAGAAATTTCGTTATTTTATGTGTATTCTTTTCCCTTTTGCAACATATATGTAAAATGTAGTGATTAACTGATTTAAAATCAGATTATTCAAAATTTATTTAAATCTAGATCTCGTTTTCGCTATCATCAGCATTCTTGGCAGCTTCACCAGCCTCAATTGCCAATTGGCTCCACGAGGCGTCATTTATGAGATGCACACCATTCGTTTCCTTGCCAACAATGCCCATTTCAAAGCGGAAATCCTTATCCTTCAGCTCGTCATGCACCTGATAAATTCTGCAAGTAGATGTTATAATTTAAAAAAAGAAGTAACTTTAAAAACATAAGCATCTTTTACATTTTACCACCGCTGCGCACCAGTTCATCGGTGTTCATTTCGGCAAATTTGAATTTCTCCATTTCCGTTTTAGCCTGTTGTTTGGCCTTACCACTGGCGCAGGCATAATAGCCAAATGATGTGCCCGATGGCTCAATTTTATACAGCTGTGCTCCATCCGCCTCGTCCCACGAGGCCAACAGAACCGACAGTCCAAATGGACGTACAGCACTGTATAAAGTGTAGGCGTGAAGGTAGCCAGAGACGCGATCGCACAAATACTTTAGCGGAATTGTGCGTTCGAACTGCTGACGGAAATTGGCCGCCTCCTGGCGAGCAATATCGGCCACATAATTTCCATCAGCCATTAGACCAGCAATGGCCATGCCAATATTCTTTTCAATGGTGAAAATGCGACTGGCTGCATCCGGTTCATACAGTTGATCGGCAATTATCTTTTCGACGGCGAGCACAACACAATCTTTGCCACGGATACCAATAACGGTGCCACTTCTCTCCACGGCTTTCGAAGCGTAGTCGATCTGAAAGACGCGTCCATCCGGCGAGAATTGCGATGCGGACAGATCATACTGCAAGGAGTACCGGTTAATGTGGGTTCTGTATGTCGTTAATTGCATGTTCTGTATTTACTTACACCAGTTCCAATTGTACTCATTTTGTTGCTGAATTTATATTTGAGTTGTTATTATCTGAAAACTGAAATGTTTCAATTGAACAACTTTAGTTTGGGGACGATGATTTGACGGCTTTTTATTTGACAGCTGCAAATCATGCTCAGTGTTGCCACACTTTTGAATCGTGTATTTGGTGTTGTGTAACTATAAAAAATCTTATCACTGAACCAGAGAACCAGTTTCAATTATAATTATAATTAAACATGCTTATATTAAACATGGTTTTGTGGAAAATTATTGATTAAATGTAAATTATTTTCCCTTATTTAAACGAACAACGTACATATATTTTTTCTGTTTTAAAGAAATTATCACTAAACATTACATTTTGTATTATTATTATAAATAATAATAATATTTATTACTTTAAATAATAATTTTTATTGATAATTTTAAATTTGTCTTTCCAAATGTGAGCCAAATATGAACCAGTTCGCTTAAGGAAGTTTCCTACCAGTTCCAATGTGCACGCGGTAATTTTGTAAACAGAAATATATAAATAATGACAAATATGGCCGAAAAATGGTAAGCAATTGTATAAAATTACATAGAATTATGTTAAATAAATAGTTTTTCAGTTATGCGGCTGAAGCTCGATACACGAACTTTTATGCCGGCGGCGATGTTACATGGAGCGAAGATGGTCAGCTTCTTTATTGTTTGAATGGCGATGTTGTAAATCAGGTGGACGTGAAAACATCTCAAGTTCTGCACAGCTTTGGAGCCAACGTTAGCAAGAGCAACAATGATAGGGCTAAAACAAGACAGGAAGATGTTGACGTCGATGAGGATAATATTTATTGTTTTGCCCTGTCACGGGAGCATTTGGTTGCCGCACACGGAAGTGGTTTACTCCGCCTGTGGGAGCTGAGCACCCAGAAACTGATCAAGTTGTGGAAGAGCCAGCATAAGGGACCTGTTGTTTGCATCGAGTTTAGTCCAGCCGGCAAACTCATTTGTACCACTGGAGGAGCAGATGCTACACTAAGACTCTGGGATTTCACGAATAATAGTTGCCTGTGCGCCCTCAAAGATTACCCCGGACCGGCGCTCCTATTGCGCTTCCATCCCAGTCCCTTAAAGAGTGAAATCTATGCCGTCGGTTCTGATAATACGATCTATTGTTGGAACTACGAGACGAAGGCATTGCTGCATAAGATGCGTGGTCACATCTCCCAAGTGACTGGACTAAGTTTTCAGACCACTGATTCCGGATGTCAATTGGCAAGTGTTAGTCGTGATAAGGTGCTAATCGTTTGGCAGCTGGATCTGGAGGCCAAACAATTAAAGGTTATACCACTCTATGAGGAACTGGAAGGCGCAATTCACATAGCAAATGGTGCTCAGCTGCTAGTCGCCTGTGGCTCGGGCAAACTGCTCCAAGTAAATACGAAAACGTGGAAGATGAAGGATCTGCTGAACATAACAGGTTTTCAAATAAATCGACTACTCTACTGTCACAAAGAAGAACAATTAACGCTGGTGACAACCGAACAAAACATGATTATTTATAATGTTAAGACAAGCGATAAGGAAGCTGTCAACTTGGAACTGTTCAAGCAGCTGGTTGGCTACAATGATGAGATCCTGGACATGTGTTTTCTAGGTGACAACGATCGCTATTTGGCCGTGGCAACAAATAGCAAGCACTTCAAGGTCTACGATACAGAACAGAATATGAATTGTCGATTGATTTGTGGACACTCTGATATAGTGATGTCATTGGCGGCATCACACCATCTGCTCATCTCGGTGGGCAAGGATTGCAGCATACATCTGTGGAAGTTGTCGCACACGAGCGACGAGGATTGCCTGCTCCAGCCGCTGATACAACAAAACAATTGCCACACGGCCACAATTGGTTGCGTTGCTTTCACCCATCACGGAGCGACGGGATTTGCCTCTGCCTGCCAGGATGGCAGCATGAAAGTGTGGCAATTGACGCGTGACAAACAGGAGCGCAACAATTATGCCTTTTCCCTGAGATATGCAGCTTTGGCACACGACAAGGAGGTCAATTGTGTGACCTATGCACTAAATAATAAAATACTGGCCACTGCATCACAGGATAAGACGGCAAAGATCTGGACAGCTGATTCGAATGTGCTGCTCGGCGTGTTGCGTGGACATACGCGAGGTGTTTGGTGTGTCCGTTTTTCGCCCGTCGATCAGATTGTGCTGACCTCATCGTCGGATTGTAGTCTAAGGATTTGGTCCATTGCGAATTTTAGTTGCTTGAAACGCATGGAACAGGAGTGCACCATTTTGCGTGTAGAGTTCCTCGATCATGGCAAATTCATATTGTCGGCTGCATCGGATGGTCTGCTCAAGCTGTGGAACATCAAGACCAACCTCTGTGTCCAATCCATCGATGAGCACAGCGATCGTGTCTGGTCTATCGCTGTTTCTGCCTGCAGCAATCGTTTCTTCTATACGGGTGGAGCTGATTCCAAGCTGATACGCTTTGGCGACATCACTGATACTGTGCGAAATGAGGCACTCGACCAGCGGCAGGCCCTGTTACAGCAGGAGCAGACACTCCAATCGCTGTTGCACGCCCAGCAGCAGTTAGAAAAGGCATTTATGCTTGCCTTGACGTTGAACAAACCAAAAGCCTCCTACGACATCATTTGTCATTTTGTAAAGAAACGAGATGCTGCCGCCGTCCATCAATTAGTGGATCAGTTGAATATGGATCAGAGATTGTCGTTGCTGCAGCATGTGAAAGCCTGGGGCACCAATTCTCGACACTCGTACATTGCCAACCTGGTGCTGCAGCATTTGTTGGGCGATGCGTTGCTCAATACGGGACACACATTTTACAATAACGGCAATTTGGTCGAGGCCCTAACTCCCTATGTGCAGCGTCACTTCAAGCGAGTATCTGAGCTAAGCAAGGATCTCGCCTTCATGGAGTTCATTGTGAAGTGCATGTAAATCATCAATTTATTATTACGATTTAAGCTGCAAATAAACGCTGAATTAAATAATTATTATTTACATAGTGTTTGAATAAAAGAGTGCAAATAGAATTATAAAAAGTAAATGATCAATTTCTTATCACAATTAAAGCTGCAGATAATTTTATAAATGTTACATTAAAACACAAAATAAAATGATTGTTATTCTGATATTTTATTGAATACAGGGGTGCATATACAATTGTGCTTGAATTGCGTTTAGAAATATGAAATTTTCCCTATTGTTAGTGCTACGGGATAAAACAATTTTGGGAATTTTTAGTGGTTTGCTCATTCAAGGATCACAATCAGATCACCACCCTCTAGTTTCATGCCTTTTGTGACCGCCAATTTCTTGACGACGCCCGCCTTTGGCGACTGAACAACCATCTCCATTTTCATGGCTGACAAAACGACTAAAGGCTGACCCTTGCCAACCCGGTCGCCTTCCTTGACGCGTATGTCGATAACATCGCCCGGCATCGGAGAGCCCACTTCACCTTCCACTGCCTTATTCGCTTTAGGATGTATATGGATTTTCTGTCGAGTTGAGTATATGTAAGTGGAGTGAAGATGAGGGCTCTACTTTTAGACTTACCTTCATGGCCTCTTTATCTGGAATGAGAACGGAGCGCAGTTGACCGTTCATTTCGAAGAACACCTCGCGTCTGCCATTTCCTTTGAGATCATCGGTCACGGCAAGGGCCCTTATACTTAGGGTCTTGCCTTTCTCCAGGGTTACATCGAACTCTTCGCCCACCTTGGGCCCGGTAAGGAATATGCGTGTGTCAAGCTTATCGACTGGACCGAATCGATCACGGTGATTCATATAATGTTTGGTCACTTGCGGATAAAGAGCGGACGACATGATATCTCTTTCACTGATATTTCCAAAGGTTTTTGTGAGTTCCTCCGTCAGTTTGCCAAAATCCAGTGCTTCCAGCTTAGCACCTGGTCGCTCATCAATGCGTGGCTTATCCTTTAGAATATCGGAACGGAGTGGTTCGGGAAAGCCACCGTATGGAATTCCCATATAGCCCTGTAGGTACTCAATTACTGATTGGGGAAATGACAGCTCCGCAGCTCTTTTCACCACTTCTTCACCACTGAGCTTATTTTGTACCATAAACTGGGCCAGGTCACCAACTACTTTGGACGACGGAGTGACCTTTATAATGTCGCCCAGCAGAAAATTGGCCTCACGGTAGGCCTTCTTTACATCCTCGAACATATCGCCAAGGCCCAAAGAGAACGATTGGAATTGCAAATTGGTATATTGACCACCGGGTATCTCGTTCGAATAGACATCAGCATTGCCTGTTCGCATCGTGGTCGTGCATTCGAATGGTCCGTAAAGGGTGCGAGTCTGTTCCCAGTATGCCGAATATGCGGAGACGTCCGCCAATACTATTTCTGTGTCCAGGGGAGTGCCTTGCAGTGAGGCAACCACGGCACCCATGCTTGGTTGCGAGGTCAATCCGGACATGGAGTCTACGGCCACGTCGACAATATCTGCTCCGGCTTGCGCAGCAGCCAGCATAGCAGCAACTCCGGCACCCGATGTGTCGTGAGTGTGAACATGAATTGGGACATCGGGATGCTTTTCTCGGATGGCACAAACCAGCATCCTGGGGAATAATGAAAGAACATCCATAAAATACGAAATGAAATTCAAATAAAATTACAAATTCATGCCTGGCTGCCTCTGGTTTCAGCAGACCCGCCATGTCTTTGATGCAGAGGATATGTGTGCCAGCCTTAACCAACTCATTGGCCAATTCGATATAGTACTTAAGATTGTACTTAGTGCGTTTGGGGTCACTCACATCACCCGTGTAGGAGATGGCCGCTTCGACGACTCCACCAGCTTTACCCGCTGCCTCCATGCCGAGAATCAAGTTTGGCAAATAGTTGAGTGAGTCAAATACTCGAAAGATATCCATGCCAGTTTTCACCTGTTCAAAATGCATACCAATTAACCAAACTCTATCCCAGGTATTTAAAGATCCGTTTACCGCCAGTTCGCAGAACTTGTAGACCACATTGTCCGGATAGTTGGTGTAGCCAACGGCATTGGCGCCACGCAACAACATTTGAAATGGTATATTGGGAATCAGCTTGCGCATATTCTCCAAACGGTCCCATGGGCACTCGTGCAGAAAACGTAGAGCCACATCGAAAGTGGCACCACCCCAGTTCTCCAGGGAGTATAGATTGTGGAACTTGTGCGCCACATATGGTGATATCTTCAGCAGATCATGGGTGCGCACTCGAGTCGCCAGCAATGACTGATGTGCATCCCGGAAAGTGGTGTCCATCAGCATTAGATTCTTTCGCGATCGCACCTCTTTGGCAAACGCCTTGGGTCCTTCACAAACGAGAAAGTTGCGCAATCCTTGCGGCGGTTCCGTCACTGTTCGATAGTAAAATAGAATTTTAAATTAATTAGAAGTATATATTATATTGATGTTAAGGACTTTGAAATTACAATTTTGGTTACCTTTTGGCCCACCATTTTTTTCTCGATCTATCGATTTTTTGGTAAGATCTTCATCGGATATTAAGGAATATGGAATAAGTAATATTTAAAATACGATAACAGAGAGCACAGAGTTTATTCACCTATTGGAATTTCGGGCACATGCGGATTGATATCGGCAGGTGCTAACGTTGTGCCCAATGGAGTTTGGGGACCATTGACCAACACCTCGCCTAGGTAGTTTAGTAATTTCTGGGCACGATTTCGCGAGGGTTGATATTTGAAGAGTTCCGGATGCTTATCAATGAAATGAGTATCGAGTACACCATGCAGGAACATTTTGTTATCGAGCACGTTGAGGAGGAACGGAATATTCGTCTTGACACCACGGATACGGAATTCACGCAGTGCTCGCTTCATTTTAGCGACTGAACTTGGCATATCTCTGGAATGGGATATCACCTTGACCAGGAGAGAGTCATAGTGGGGCGAGACGATGGCGCCGGCAAAGGTCGAGGCACTGTCCAGACGTATACCCATGCCTTCACCCGAACGGAATACTTCGATGCGTCCCGTGCTGGGCTGGAAATCGGCTGCCGGATCCTCTGTCGTTACACGACACTGTATGGCATAGCCAAGTGTTACAATCTTTTCCTGGGTGAGTCCCAATTCCTCCAGGCTCTTTCCTTCCGCAATTTTGATCTGAGACTGCACTAAATCGATGCCGGTGATTTCCTCCGTCACGGTATGCTCTACTTGCAGTCGAGCGTTCACTTCAATGAAGTAGAATCCTCCAGATTCATCGCAAACGTACTCTACAGTGCCGGCATTCTCATATCCGACGTGCTTGCCCAGCTTTACGGCCGCCTCAGTCATTTTGTCTCTAACCTCGACGGGGAGGCGTGGAGCTGGGGCAATTTCCACAATTTTCTGATGACGACGCTGGATGGAACAGTCGCGTTCGTATAAATGCACAATATTTCCGTCCTTGTCACCCAACAGTTGAACTTCAATGTGACGGGGTAGATCAATGTATTTCTCTATGAATATCGCGCCGTTGCCAAAGGCTGCCTTCGCCTCGGAAGTCGCGCGTTTAAAGTTCTCCTCGATTTCGTCCTTTTTTCTTACCACTCGCATACCACGACCACCTCCGCCGTACGCTGCCTTAAAAATGACCGGGAGTTCGTGCTTGTCACAGAAGGCAAGTGCCTCCTCTGTGGTGGTAACTGGCCCTTCTGTGCCAGGCACAACGGGTACACCAGCCTCGATGGCCGCTTTTCGGGCAGCCATCTTGTCACCCATGTTTGCCACCACCTTCGGCGATGGGCCAATGAAAACGAGGCCAGCATCAATAACGGCTTGGGCGAAATCGCTGCGCTCTGAGAGAAAGCCATAGCCCGGATGCACTGCATCAACATCGTGCTCCTTGCAGATACGTATGATCTCGGGAATGTTTAAGTATGCCTCCACTGGTGACAGACCCTTGCCGACCAGATACGACTCGTCGGCCTTTTGCCTATGCATATGCATTTTATCCTGCTCTGAGTAAATAGCTACCGACTTGATTCCGAGCTCGGTGCAAGCCCGGAATATACGTATCGCTATCTCGCCTCGATTCGCCACCAGCAACGATCGTATCGGCTTGTTTTTGACCTGCCCTCGAAAGGTTTCGCCATCAGCTCAAGACCATTTAAGACTTGGACACACTTACTTCTTTGGAGTAGCCATTTTTACAGACAAAGTACAGATTTACACGGGGCAGGACATTCCGCAGGGTCTTCAAAATTTGAGAATCTGTTGCGAACATTGTCGCAATTGGGTCGTCTTAGCTTATTCACTGTTACCTTATTTACAACGCATACAATTTTAAAAATAAAATTAGAAACAAATGGATTTTGAATTCGTTCCTAATGAAGAGCAATGAAGATTAAAGTACATATTGTTTTTGACATTTAATAAACAGTGTTGGCGACAAAGTCAAAGCGTTGCCACACCAGATGTTTTTCGTCTCAGACCACTTCCTCATCCAATTCGCGATAGGATGGTGAGTATTTAAACATGAGAACAAATAACGGCAGCCGGCGGAATACAATCTGGAAAAATTCTAAGCTTGTTGTCAAGACTTGAAGCAATCAGAGGAGTATAAATACACATCCTTAGAGATTATAATCATGGACCTCACTGCAAAAATTAGGAATTGATATTTAAAGTAAAGTGTCAAGCTAAATTAATGTATGGGAAAAACTATAACTGCATATCCATTAAGTTCGAGTATCGAGTATCAATATCGACTTGACAAGGTGAATAAAATCTCTTTTAAACAATTTTGAAAACCCCTCAGAATATTATATTATTGCATTCAATGTCTTAAATAATATTCATTTTAAAGACAAAGTGAGTTTAATTAATACAAATGTTTGAGTATTTTATCGTTTAATTTACATATTTTATATTTAATATTTATTTTCGCTTTAGCGCGTCACATTTTGCAGATTGGAAAGTATTTAATCCTATCCTCATTGACTCATATAAATTGTATGTACTTTTGTAAAATTAATACCGAAGTTTCAAACAAATATTACAATAACAATACGATAGCACATTTCATGATTGGATCAATAGACAATTTGTAAGATCAAAAGTTTAACAAAGGCTAAAGCCAATTAAGCATTAAGTGTTAAGTCAATTATTATTAAATAGTGAAATGTATTTTTCAAGATTCTTTTTTAAAAAATTTGAAACAGTGGACAAGACAAATATATATCAATTTGTTTGATTGGGTTATGTATGTATTTATGTATGTATCAGAGAACCGCAACGATGAGCAGCAATAATATATACTGTATATGTTTCACATCTAAGTATAAAAAGAACCACAGGAATAATTATGTGGCTTTACATTGACAAATGCCTTTATTTTTACGCTGGATTAATGCGATCACAAAAATGCTCATTAAACGTTGGTATTTTAGTTTTATACTTATATGAAAGAAGAGAGAGAGAGAGAGAGAGAGGGAGAGAGAGGGAGAAGAAAGAGACTGGCAAGATAAATAGATAAAATCACATCGTAGCCGCTTTTGAGGCGAATATATACTTAGAGTAACATAAAAATAGACACTCGTGCAGTTCTCCGGCAATTATGTACAATCTGTATGCACAAATTTGGTGAATGAATTGAAACCAATGCAGCAGTGCATTAAGCATATCTATCTCATTAAATGCTACGCATTTATAAAAAATGTTATTGTTTGTTTTCCCCCATACCCAATTATACATTGTTGAAAAGTGGTATTATTAATAACAGAGCTAAGAACAATCTTGGTCCTAAGCTGCTGACTGGAAATGCTCTCATTGCACACTGAGCGAAATAGCCTTAAGCATTATGCTTTTATGGGTGAATTTTCCCATGAGCTGTGGCTTGAAGCGCAGTTATTGCAGTGTATATCTATTTTGGGTCTGGATAGAGGGTATCTCCTTTAATTTGTTAAATGTTTTGATTGCTGTCAGCTGCTTTGGCTTTGTTTTTATTTTTCTTTTCTTTTTTGCTGAAATATCTCATTGCCACACAATTTCAATTTGATCTAACTACATAAATTGTAGCACATATTGCCCATTCAAATCTTCACAAAGATAATGCTAATAATTTTTGTAAAAGAAAGTTATGCCTATATACATAAGTACACATACATATACATATATTTATATATATATATATATATATATATATATATATATATGATATATTGTTATATTTAAGTATTTCAATGCTTAACACGAGCGCAGTCAACTTTTTTTTTCGATTAGATGCGTTTTTTTTTTCTTTTTATTTTTAAGCGGTGGCTGAATTGGATTTATCTACCGGCTCTTAATGCTTACCCAGTTTCCTGGGCATGATGTATTCATATAAAAAGAGATTAAGAAGATACGTATTCATTAAGAACTCGCTCCAAAATTATTTGCTTACTATATGTACATAATATCTGTAAAGATTATTTATATTGGGCTTAACATAATGTATGGCCAACATTTAACTTTATGTATCCAATATATGTTGCATATTTAATTGGATTAGATAATTTGGAAGAGAAAAAGTTGTACACCTAGAGAAACATGTATTAATAATTATTACATCGTATTATTTTCAATGTTTAAGTTAAAATTTGATGTTGTGCTTTTGCATCGATTGGAATTTAACAGCTGTACAAAATTGTGAACGTGTTGCTGATATAAAATGTTCTTACTGTTAGCAGAGAAGAGAGATATATAAAAAGTGTGAACTAAAATCAGAGATATTTACTATGTTACTTATGCGCAACATTTGTATAGTTTATTTAGCGTCAAATGACGTCTTTAACTTGAATTGGATTTGCTTATAAATGCTTAAAATGTTTTCTGATTATTTTCATTTGTATTTTTTCTTCGGTTTAAAGTTATATAATAAAAAGTGTAGGTTTAACTTTGAGACTTTGCACAGCATTCAATGTAACTATTATATTTATATATATATTAACATTTATATATGTATACATTATATTTATATAATTAATATTTAATGTCTTACAAAATTGAGTAAAAACTTATTAATAAAAAAATACGAATATCGTTAACAAATCGAGCGAAAAATTTGTTTATAACATGCAGAGCCTTTTGTTAAGCTCTCAATTTAAAGATAAACATAACAAATCAAAATAGGATAACATTTTCATTTTGCAGAATACCATGGCTTTATGTTATCGTTTGGAAAGTATCTAGGTAGGTTTTTGGGATGGCTCATTTGTCGGCTGCCTTTTGCTAGTACAGTACAGAACGTACAATGAATCAGTCTTTGCGTGTCACAAATATTAAACAAATATACGATACGTAATTACAATATAGTATATAAGTATAAACCACATAAAAAAATCATTCGCTTAGGCGTTGTGTGAACTACAGCTTTAGTGTTTGTGTTCCATGGCGTACAAACAGTATAAAAACTAGCTAAGATGTGTTAAGATGTTATCATAGTTCAAATGGAATTAACATTTCTTTTTTCTTATTGAGTTGAAGTTAATTAAAAACAAACAGGCAATCCCGAATTAAATTAGAGTGTAAGAATCAGATTTATCTATGACCCGAATTTCATTTGTTTATTGAATTACAAAGCGCAAGATGCAAATAGTTTTAGGTATATATATATATATATATATATATATATATATATATATTGAGTTTGACTATATGATTTAATATGTATGTTTATGATTATATTTTAATCGTAATTGGTGCGTTTTTATTTAATTTTTATGTTTTGTTGGTCGAAAGTCACAAAAATTCTTAAAGAGATGTAACTAATATAAATATTAGCTTTTCCGTTTCGCTTGTTTTTAATGCATAAAGTTTATAATTATATGTTAATTCATAGATAGTCGAAATTGAATACATAAATTATTTAAGGAGCCGCTAGATACAGACTTTTATTTTTAATATTAACCTGAATACAAAAATACCATATTGTACATATATATATATTTTTTTTTTGTATATATATATGCATGTATTTTATATGTAATATAAATGTATATAAGTTTATAGAATATGTTTGCAATTTTTAATTTACTGTCTTGTAGTTTAATGCTCATCATTTATGTTGCCGTGAAAACAACATTTTTAATTTAGATTAGCTTAATTTGTTTGGTTTTTGCTGATATATGTAATTATAGTGTATTTTTGTGGTTAATGATGATCTAATTGTTCTGTTGGGCCATCACATGGGCTGACTTGTAAAAGTTTTGCACAAACTCGGAGAGGCTGTAGACGGAGCCTGGTCCCTTACCAGCACTCATACATATAAAGTCACCCAAACAGTGAGTGTTCGCTGCAAGAAGACAGACGGTGAAAGAGTAAGCAGTTGAAATATTGAGAGATTTGTGAGATTTAGTTACTGTTCGATAAAATGGGTGGATATGAAGGTGGTGGCTTAATCCAGCTGCCATCTGGTCGGCGCATGTGTCGGCGATCCGATGAGAACTCAATTAGATATGTATCGGCGGGTATAACTCTGAAGAATCTAAAAAATCCGAACTTTAGTCTAGTGGGCATGACGATTAACAATTCACTCACCTATGATGCTCCGGTCGAAGTGCCAGATCGGATCGAAAAGTTTCTGTAACGTATTTATGAAAATATGTAGGAAACGGTAACGTAGTATCCAAATCGAATACTAAACAGCGATTCGGCAGGGGATTGTGCATGAAGAATACATGATAGTCCTGTCAATACATAAGTAAGGATTTGCATTTCATAGTTCCAAGCGTATTTGCAAGGCAACTTACCCAGATGACAACTTGATCATCGCCGCGTCCGGCTTTTTGACGCCACAGCGGCACAGTCCGTCCCTCATTTGATACAAAGACCGCGTAGCACTTTCCCAACTCCTCAGGACGCGTTCGTTTCACTTGTTCACACAACTTCCAAACGTTCTCCTCGCTAAAAATAAACGAAAAAGATTTGTTAATTTTTTTTAAATGTAAAAGTAAACGGGTTGTTCTTGATATTGGACATTATTATGTTTGTTTACATCGCAGTACATTATTACATCAAAACCTCTTTTTCATCCATGCACAAAAACGTTAAAAACGTGATGATCTGAACCAAGATGAGGAATTACTGAGATCAAATGAAAAGCTCCGTCCCAACTTATGTTAAGTCACTCAAACTGAAGATTAAAATAATTAAATGAGTTTTGGCACAACATATATAATTATTAGTTTTAGGTAATTTTATTTCACAAATTAAAGAAATTACTTATCAGTACTATGCTCAAAAAGTTGCTGCAAACTTTTAATGAGTTGCTAATTTGATGAGAAACGCAGTGCATTTCTAATTTGATGAGAAATGCACTGAAGTTAGTCTAAGAAAATGTGCGAATGCACTAGAATTGCTGCCATCGGTATTGAAAAGTCAGCGGTTTGGAGCAACAAAAAAAGCCATCCTTTAAAGTGTATTATTTGCAAATGAAAATGGAATTTGCTGATTGAGCACTTAACAGACACATCAGTTTATCTGAACGCTGACTGTGTTGAGACATTTTAAAATCGGCTCTTAGTTTTTATGTGTGTAAGCACAGTTTTATTGCCATTGGCCATGTGGAACAAGTTGATGGTGGAATTTTTTTTGCTAATGATTTAGAATTTGAGATGTTCGGCTTACTTCATTCAGCTTGCGGTTGTCAGTTGCGGTATCTTTCCAACACACACCAAGCAATGTACACCCTAATCCCGTCCTACCCCAAAAGTTGTCATTCTCACACTTGCCATGGAGTGAAAGACACTGAGAGAGGGAGAGAAAGGCGAGAGATAGTGGGGTAAGGGGCAGCAAGCGACGCAGCGTAAGAGAGCAATGGAGTGGAGTGTGAGAGAGAGAGAGAACGACAGAGTGTTTATGTATGAGCAGCAAGTCAATGTACACACACATACACACATACATTCTTATATGATGACTGACATGAATATGAATAAAAATGTGCATTTTATTTTCAACTATATCAAAATCAATGAAATGTCCTACAAACACGAAACATGCATGTGTATGTGTGTATGATGTGTGTGTGTGTGTGAAGAGAACGCTTTATTTTTTTTATGTTTTGCGTTAAGGCTTATTAAATGCCCATAAATATGTAAAATATATGTAAAATGTACATACATTTTTTGTGAATTTGTATTTTACCTGTTGTGCACCTTGAATAAGTCGCTATTATTTTAGTAATACACGATAACGGCGCAAATTTTGTCAAAGGCATTTTTAATTTTACATTAACACGCAAGCAGTCATATATTGTTTTAATGTAATCATACATATATATGCATATACATACATGCATACATATGTACCTATATATTTTCGTACATGGTACATGCTTAATAGTCAAAACGCGCCTTTTACATGCGCTCATAAAAAGGAAAAACAAATGAAATCCCTTCTTGCTAATCAGCAGCAGGCCAATCCCCTATTCCCCCACCCACCTCCACACCCACCCCCTGTCCCTGCCCCCACACGCGGACTGTTCTTGTTAGCAGACATGACCGTTTGACCCAATTTAAGAGCTGCGTGGCGGCACCTCAACAGCAGAGAGAGAGCGAGTATAAGAGAGACAGAGAGAGAGAGAGAGAGAGGTGGCGGCAACTGAAGGAGTGAGTTAAAATGCGAATCGAGCAATAGCAACGGGTCGGAACCACGACATGAGCACATAATAAATGAAATCACACACAACATGATGGGATGATTGGTTGCAAAAGCTACTTGCTACTTGCTGCCAGGAGTAGGCGGCTAATGTTTCCGCCACAACTCATAAAAAAAAAACGCAAAACAATATGAAAACAGTGTTGAACAAGTCAATTGTGGTCTTAACAATTAAACTGTTTTTAACAAGTTTTCGGTTAATGTTAAAAATGTGAAGCTATTTTGAATTCAACGCCTTTTTAATATAGCTAACAAATTTGCAACAAACATAAAAATATGAAAGATGATATATTCAAATTGTAAAAATAAACTGTAAATGTATTTTCATAAAACAGTAGTCACTTTTTTTTGCTTTAACTCACCAGTAACAGGAGACATAGGAGCAGTCCGCTATTTTGGGGAACAGAAAATCGGTGGACATCTTGATCCGATGATGCGTTTTAGTTGAGTTGACTTTAAATTGTTGCGGGCAAGGGGCTGGGGCTGATGAGGGGGTTGAGGGGGGTGGCCGCTTTGCCAACTTCAACTCAATTGTCAATTGTTGGAAATTTTCACTACTTTTGGGGTGATTACGTTTGGTCAGTCGTCACACACACACACACACGCACGCACACGCATACAAAACAACAAGAACTACGAGGGGATTATCACTGCATAATAACGCGCTTTTCACAGGGTGCTCCGGGTGCTGATGTGGACTATTTCTATCAGCTACATACATATGATGATGTCGAATGCCAGAGCTACCAGAGTCTGGCATTAAGCGTCGTCGTTGCGAATTCTGCGGCATTCCATTTTGTTATTTGAAATTGAATTGTTTACACTTTTATTTAGTTAAGAGCGATATGATTATTACTGCTTTTTGGTGTTTGCGTTTTCGCGTCCGCTTGCAGGATGCTGACTGACAAAAACAGAGAGTCGTCGAAAGCGGGACACAGACACATGCATGCACACGCACACACGCACGTATTTACAAATACATAGCAGGCGCACGCTCAGAAGAAGGAAGCGTATTTTTATTGTTGCTTTGTGTCAAAATTTAATTAATGCTCTCTCTGCATTCAGTAGTAAAATTAATATTACACATTAACAGCTCATTTTCGCTATTAATTGGCAGCGTTTGCCTCTCTCTCTCTGTTGTCTTGATGTTTACTTTCACAAATAATTATTGCCAAGAGCGATTGACATGCTTTTTATTTCTGTGTGTGTGTACTTGCGTGCAATTCACACTCGAGCGCTTACTGCTTCTATGTTCTGTACGCGTTCCCGGTTCTCCACAGACTTTGCAAGGAAAACAATTCTCTCGACTGCAAAAGAAAGTTCATTTGCTTCAGTATTGACCACTGTCGGAAAGAATCATTTGCAACCCTGCTGTGGGTAAAGTGGCGCCGCCAATGGTCACTGACTGTTGCTCGCTGCTATGACACTTGACCTGGTAACGGCTTTTTCAATGCGTAACGATGAGCAACAGATTATTCACTTATTGCTATCTAATCTTTTAAATAGCAATAACTAATTTGATCGGACTGCTAATTCGGCAATAGCTATTATTTAAATTGTCTGCGATCAGGTACAATGTTTGAGCAGATAAAAGGGGAGGGACGAATGACGAAGTCTGTCATGCACAATTGTGATTGCAGATAAAAACGTCAGAAAACAAATATTAAACTAAATTTAAATAGATAACGGGCATAGCTGTAATGTGAACACATAATAAACTCTTTTTTGCGTATGTCTAATTTTTATTTACAAGCGTATATTATTTAAATAGCCAGCAAAGGTCGCGTCTTTTACTACTTGATAAGCAGCAAAAACTTATAAATGTATATAATATTGTATATAGATGTAAATTAACACAACCATGAATGATTTTACAAATGAGTTGTCAACTGTATGCTGCAGACTATCAACTATCTTTTGATATTTATTGAACCTTTCCTTTTGTCAACGATTAAAACGATCATGACACATATAAAATAGAAATCTATTGGTTGATGACGTTTCCGCTTGCTTATCGCCTGCCGCAAACAAAGAGAGTGAGACAGACATATAGAGAGCGAGAGAGAGAGAGAGAGAGAGAGAGAGAGAGAGAGAGAGAGACACACACACAATGAGTGCTAATGCGAGATATTTATAAGAATCCGATCAGTTGTATACCCTGTATATAAAGAAAGGGAATGAAGTGATATAATAAAAATGTAGGAATGCATGACTGAAGATAAAGCGGAACACTTGTTTGTCTGTATGTAAATATATATGTATATATATACATATATACATATTAAGGAATTTACAATGATTAAGCACATATATTAGTGTATGTGCTTTGTGAATCTGCTATAACAAATATACAGATGTTTGCTTTATAAAAGGGGGGTATATTCTGGTCTAGTACTCTCGAGTAGGGCTATTTTATGGCTGCAGTTTGCTAGGCATTTAAAGCGACAAACGATTTTTAGTTGATTGGAGCTTCTCGCTGTTGTCGGATTGAAAAGTTGGGCCTCCGTTAAAGCCAAGTACATTATCGAAGACAAGCTTTGCGCCTCCGTCAGGTACCCAAAAAAAGTAAACAAAAAAATAAAAAATATCAGAAAAGGCTTTAAGCCGTTTGAGTGTTTATTTTTGAGTGCTTTTTCTTAGCCGTGGATCGTGAAAACGTGACGAAGTTTCTGTGACTCTTAGTTTAATTAAGTAGAACCTGTTTTCACTGATTTCTGTTTTGTTCTTTCTTTTTTTTTTTTTTTGTTAGATCCTTTTAAGTTGAGGCTTAACTTTTGCTCAAGCAAACGAAACAATTTACTCAGTCTATCGTTAATTATTATCGTGCTATTTGTTGTTGAATTCTATTAATTGAGATCGCTACAGAATTGCGGACGCAAGTTTGTTAACTCATTTGGTTGATTGGTCCCCCTTTTTGTCGAGTGGCATGTTGCACAATCCACTTACAGCAAACACTCAATGCGCAGACAGGTCAACAGCTGATTTCAGCAAAGCATTAACCACTATTAGTAGTTTATTTATTATCGTTAGGTGCCTAATCAGTACTTCTAACCTTGAGCGAATTTCTAGCGGCAAAAGTGGAAAAGTGTCGACTTGGAGATGACCTGTAATCTATTGGGCAACATAGAAACAGGTTCTACAAACTACTGATTCTACTATTTAGAATTATACACCTTAAAAGCTATTCGTATTCTTTTGTATATTGTAACCCACTAAAAGTGTGTATATTTATTCTAGATTAGCAGCGCTAGTCACTTAGTTGATATAGCTATTTTTGTCAGATCGTGTGTTATTGATTATTCTTCGCAAACTCGTATTTTTTTTATGAAACCTGGAATAAATACGTCTCTTTCTGGCAAGCAGTACAACATATGTTGCAGTGGGTCGCAGTCTGACGGAATGGAAAACATATTGCTGCCATGGGAACTATCATTCGAAAGATTAGAGCTTATATATAAGCAACTTGTTTATTTTCCAACAATGTCGGACTAAACTTGTACTTTTTGCGAAAAAATATCAACGTCGGAATCTCATTTGATATAAATAATCAAATTCAGATGAACAGGTTCGGTTTGCTATCCGTTAACTACATCTGTTCTTTCTTGTCAAAACAGAACAGGAAATATATAGCGCCCCATACCCAAAAGTTTTTGGCGGTTCGTAAGATACCCAAGAGAATGGTATCAAATCCCACAGCCATGCATCATCAGTGCAAGATCGAATGTATTTTTTAATAAAAAACAAACCTGGGGGCTAAAAAATTGTATTTTTTTTTGTTGATATTAAAAAAGTTTTTTATTTAACTTGTACTCAATATAGATACGTGTACCAAAAATTATTGTACATGCCTTATTTTGGGTATTATAAGAAAATTAACCGTGTGCGTCCAATTGATTTTCGCAGAGTGTACTTTTTGCATGCAGTTTTATTGGCTGTCAAGAAAATGAGACAGACACCTTCAGGCATAGAAAGTATATGGTGCAATCCGGTCTCGTAGATTGCAACACATATTGACAAGAAAAATAAATAAAAAAATATTTACTTTTGATAACTCGCTTGAATAATAATCTCATGTGTGAAAAACTAGTGCGTCTATGCAGATTTGGCGATAAAAGTTCTTCAAGCATTGCATGAATATAATATATATTTAGACAATTTTGTTTGTTATTTGTTTTTGCTTGCTGTTAATATTAGTATTCATTATCGTTGCGGTTTCATTGAATACGAATAAGAACATTTTTTTTTTATTTAAACACGTTTCACACTTTTTCAGGAGACAAGCAAAATGGGCGACTCAGCCGAAGTGGATCAGCGGCTGTTTAATGGACATCAAGTCAAGGTTGTAACCGGCTTGGATCGACCACAGAAAGCAAGGCCGGTGGGTGAGCAATCAGTAGCAATCAGGCGCCAAGCAGTGATGGTTATACTGGCCAATCTGGGTGTATTAACAACTGGATTCAGCCTGGCTCTGCCCACAGTTGTGTTCAGCCAGCTGACAAGCAAAGAGGAGCCGGTTTACTTGAATGTGACGCAGGCTTCCTGGTTTGCATCGATAAACACATTATCCTGCCCATTGGGCGGAATATTGTCGGGACTAATACTGGACAGAATTGGACGGAAACATACGCTGTATGTGATCAATATGATGGGCATCACTGCCTGGACACTGCTTGCCACGGCGAGTGCAACAAATCCAGAGTCGTTTTACATGCAGTTGATTGTATCACGTTTTCTTATTGGTACGTTTTCTTGGATTCGATTAGTAGGGCTCAAGAGCCAAGATTGAAGTTCAACTCCATTTGCAGGTGTTACAATGGGTCTGGCCACGGCACCTGCGGGTGTTTATGCGGCAGAGGTTAGTGTGCCCCGTTCACGTGGCAGCCTCATACTGGGCACTTCGATATCGGTCGCTTTGGGCATCACAATTCTCTACAGCATTGGCTACTTCATACGCAATGATTTTCGCCTCATTGCCCTCATTTGCTGTGGTTATCAGATAACGGCCCTGCTTTGTGTGCTGCCACTGCCCGAGACGCCCAGCTGGTTGTTGGCCAAGAAACGTGTGGAGGAGGCCAAAAAGTCACTAAACTACTTTCGAGGACTCGATAAGTCACGTAAGTGGCGCTATTCAGCCGTAAACCAATAACATTATCATCCTTAAATGTATATATATATTTTTTATATATATATATAGCGCACATCAGCCATCCCGAGGTATTGGAGGAGTTCAATGTGCTGCAAAAATCGCTTCAGCTGCGGGACGGTGAGCGGAAACCTTCGTTCTTGAGCTGCCTAAAGTTGCCGGAGGTGTACAAGCCGCTGTTTATATTGATGGGTCTGTTTGCGTTCCAGCAGCTTTCGGGCATTTTCGTGGTTATTGTGTATGCCGTGCAAATCTCCACGAATGCTGGCGTCTCCATTGATCCGTTCACCTGTGCCGTACTCATTGGCGCAGCACGAGTGCTCACCACCTGTCCCATGGGCTATGTCCTGGAAAAGTGGGGCCGTCGACGTGCTGGCATCATCTCAACGGTGGGCATGACCATGTCCATGCTGCTGTTGGCTTGCTCTGGCCGGTTTGAGTTGCTGCAAGGAGTGCCTTACTTACCAGTCGTGGCCATTATTAGCTTCATTGTGCTCAGCACGTTGGGCTTGTATACGCTGCCCTTCTTCATGATCTCGGAGCTGTTCCCGCAGAAGGTTCGTGGTCCTGCAGCGGGCCTAACTGTGGCTGTCGGCATGTTTTTCGCCTTTCTCTGCATCAAAATCTATCCGGATATGAAAGCGGCAATTGGCATGAGCAACTGTTTTGTATTCTATGGGGCGATGTCCTTCCTGGCAACGGTATTTATATACTGGTTCCTGCCGGAGACGCGACGACGAACCCTGCTTGAGATCGAGGAGCAATTCCGCAGTGGAGCACGCAAGAAGAGACCCACCGATGTCGAGATGCAAGAGGTTGTTGTGCCATTTAGGGAGAAAGAGGGGCACTAAAGTACAGGAAATTAAAATATTATAAATATTACTTATATAATTAGTGCTGTGATAAAATTTAGTACATACAAACATTCATCGAGTGTCGTACACTCGAGGAAAATGAATCGCCCTGAAATTTAGAAAATCGTCCTAAAATTAAAATTGCTCTGAAGTTGGAAAGTTTTTCTTTTCTAATTTAAAAATCTCGCTAATTTAAAAAAATCTTAAAAATAGAAATGCCTTTTTCTATTATTTAAAAATTATTTTCTTACAATTTAATAAATAGAAACATGTTTCTTACGCGTGCACAGAAATGATAAATGCAAAAAGAAATAATTTCTAAAACTCAGAAACCAGTCTAATTTTTAATATTAATATAAGTATCAAAAAAGCTAATCTAACTTTTAAAAACACTAGAATTTAAAAATCTTTGTGCCAAATTTTAGGAAAGTCTTTTCTTGAATTAAGATAAGTAACTGCCTTAATATTAGAAGTATAATTTGTTAATAATAAGGCGAGTTGCGCTTGGCTTTAAAGCCATACAATTTTTCTAAAATTCAGGGCGATTTTGTTTTCAGTGTACGTACATACATATATGTATATCATAGCAAAATGATTTCCTTGTTATTGTAAGCTAACTAAATCAATAAAAATCGTCGCAGCTTTTCAGTAACACTTGTTCAATATACACTTTCCACAATACGTGGCAATTTGCAGACATGTCCCGAGCCTGAACCTCGGTTGGAGCCCCACATTATGTACAGATTGCGCCATGGGCAGTATCCAGACTCTGTCTGATTGTCCGGCTGTCCGACTGTCTGGCTGCTCAAAAATGTTCTGCTAAATTTTGCTCTGGTCATTAAATGTAATAAGCATGGTACACAGATGCCACAATGTACTGTGTGTGTGCTGCGTGTGCAGCATGTGCAGCGTGTGCCCCGAAAATTGGTTGGTACATTTTCTGGGATCGTATGCAGAAAAGTGCGCTTTGGGCGTTGTGGCTCCCATCGTTTATGTAATTATATTAAGTTTTCAATTTGATGGCTTAATAATGTGGCGGCCAGCGGTCAGCGGGGTGTGGCAAAGCGGAAGCTGCGCACCGTTGTTTTGCGGCGACAAGCGTTAAAGCTGCCTGTGCAGCTTGGCCAAAAAAACAAATTGATCGCGATTAAGTCAAACAAGGCGCTAAACATGAACATCAAAGTTGAATGAACTTCATACACTGACAGGATAAATGTAAATTGATGAGCTGCAAATGTGTGAACATTACAATTTCCGCTTTGGCTCCTGGTTGAGATTGCCAGCGAGAATATTATTTTGGTGTAACTGACACCTGTCGCAAAATTGTTCAGTTCGCCACATCAATTATGGCAGTTTATTGAAATGTCAACGCTTGGTGTCAACAATGCTCCTCGTATTTAATGAGACGTAACTTTTGTGGCAAGCAATAACTGCAACAAACGCATGTTGAACGAACAACGAAAACCGTACGCATTTTTAGGGATGTCAGCACAACATATGCGGACTCAAATAATGCCAATCTGTGCCCATCCGGACACCTTCGGGATGCAACCAAGCGTAAATGGAAAGTGCGTATTCCAGGGTGGCACATCCTCAACGGTTGCGGTCCACTCGATCTGTCTTTTGTTTTCCAGCCATTCGGCTGTCATCATCATCGCAGCATGTGTCTGGTTTTACTTTTGTTTTGATGCGATTTTGATTATGTTTGTGTGTGGTAATAAATTTTTAAATTTCAAAATGCTCTGCATGCTTTTGTCTGCTGACAATGGCAATGAGCTGTGAGCTGCGAGCTGCGAGCTCGTTACAAACGGGTAATATATAGCCATGACTTGACCACAGATCAGACATATTTACATTGCTTTCTGTCCGACATACAAACATACTTACATAAATAGAGACATACAGACACACAGACACAAAAATTACATCCTTAAAACGCCTTAAGTGTAGCGCTGCTTGTAAGCGCTCTTAATGCACTTATATATTTAAAGTCAAATACGTTATTGAGGGCATAAGGGACTAAGACTAACCCTTCTTGCGCATGCACCCTCGGGGCACACGAACACAAAACAAATTCGCAAAAATTTGAACAGATCGCCGGGGACGATTGCACACCTCACAAATGGGTGCGCATGCAACATGACGTTGGGGCAACCGAGCAACTGCAAATTACGTGAGAGGCAGCCGCAGCTGCGCACGACAAACGCGTGTGTCTCAAGATTGTAAACAACATGTGATCCATCGATAAGTGTATCCGCTGATCTCGACAAAAACCAGAAGTGATTTTCAGCAGCAGCGAATTAAGGCTTGTTTTTTTTTTTTTTTTTGGTTTTCCTTTTAAGCTCGATGCAATTATTTATGACTCTGGTCGAAAATGCTTCGGCGCATCCTTAACGTGTCTGGCAAGGTGTGCAGACTGCCACATTAGCTCAATTGTTGCAGTTGCAAGGAAGCGGTGGGTGTATCCATTCAAACATGCCCAAATAGGATAGTACACTTAAAAAAAAATATCACTGAATTTTATTATTCAAAAACTATATTTCTTGTGTCTTTGGCTGTGTCTTTTTCAATAACCACCGTTTTTTCTCTTCTTAATTTCAGAGTATGTTTTTAACAAATGTAGAAAAGAATGTGTCTTATTTAAAATGTGTTTTTTTTAAGGTTTCTCGTTTCTTATATTATAATAAAATCTTAGTAATTTTGGATTGTATTGTATAAACAAGATAAAGTCTCGATAAGATAAGTGCAGCATTTTTCCAAAAAATCTTTAAGATATTATATTTGTCCGGCTGAACTCTGAATTGGTTCGGTAACAATTCCGCCTGAGTTCAGCATAGCGATTAATTGTAATATAGTAAAATTTATTGTGTTGAACTGCATCTGCTTCATCTAGTTGGATGTGAGGAGGGCCCGCTTTTGCCACAAGCTTCAAATCAGGCACAGAGTGAGTGCCGCAGTCTAAGTCGTCGTTCAACTTTAATTTTTCAATTAGTCCAGCTACTGTATTTGACGCTGTTTCTTTCGGCCGCCAAAGGGGCTAACGAACGGATGCCACAGCCACAAACCGAGATTGGCCCATTGAGATGCGCGTTTTGGAGAGGCGCGGCTGCGGCTCGTAAAATATTGCATTTGGCCAAAGATACGGAAGGCATTTTACGATGCTGTTCCGAAGGCCAAAGTTTTACGATTAGTTTAACACTTTTGTGGAATCTGCAAATGCAACTGCAACTGCAACACCAACTGCACCACACTGTGGCAACAGGAAGATTTTGTGCTGACTGTCTGGTCATAGACAAGCGTAAAATTGATTTCGTCTCTATGATGGGCTGAACGACTCTAAAATGGGTTTGCGCCTCTAAAATGCAATTACGATGTATATTACATACCTATACATATACATATATATATACATATAAATATATATATATAGGAAATATTACTTGACAACGAAGTGATTGGTTTTACAGTTCCTGCATTGAAACCATCTAAACTTGTATATTGTTTGTGTTAAATTGCTAAAACACTGAGTCCCTGTGTAGCCGAGAAGCATATTTCAGTTTGATATTGATTAAATAATATAGATTACTGTTATTGCAACTCCTAAAATTGTGGCATTATTTCTGAGCCCGTCGCTCTTTACTACTTTTCAATTAAGACACAATTATGTCAGAGTTGAATTTATGGCGACAGGCCCTTAACACACGCAAAGTTTCTCTAAGCAGGCAGCCGCTCACCCTTCTCCCTTCTTCCTTCGTCCTTTGCCCTTGGTCCTTGGTCCTGGGTCCCTTAGTCGGCCATTTTGTGTGCTTATTGGAGCGTTGTGTTTCGTCCTTTGATGTGAGACAATGTTCCAATTTTGCCGGCGAGCTGTCATAGTCTTTTGTAATTGTTCATTTTCTTATCAAGATTTGCTGACCCAAGCGTCCCACTCGTGCAGGTGTCGCCTGCGAAAGACTCTGTGAAAATTACGTTTTTATTAATTGGCCGTTTGGTAGTGATCCAAATTGGAGAAGGCATAGGACCTACGCATCCTCGACGGCCTCTCAATTTTTATGACAGTTGAAAATCGCGTGTAGGCGGACAAAAGCATTAAAAACCGAAATTTTTGTTGCACGCACAACTCCTAAACAATATAACAGAGGTTGTCGTTGTAGTTGTAGTTGTAGTTGTCGTTGTAGTTCCAGCAACTTTATCTTATCGTTTGTCGGCAACAACTGTGTAGCCAGGATTGACTAATTGTCCCGGCGTTTGTCCGACTTCGCTGCCTGCCCCGGCAAAGTGTTGCTGCTGGTTTTTGTTTTTTTTTTTTTTGGTTTTTTTTTTGTTTTGGGCGCGTGTCTTGGCCCCTGGCGCAAGGTGCAGTTACGATGCGAGAGCCTGCTGCAACTTGTCTTGTCAGCCCGGGCTGCATCCATCAAGAAACTACAACGACAAAGGGCGAGGCAAACTGATGTTCATGATTTCGGGCACATGCGTAACCTACGCCAATTTGGCCCGCACAAAAATCGTCGTCGTCGTCTTGGTCGTCTTGGTCGTCTTTGACTTTGACTTTGGCTTTGTTTCGACCAAAATGCTGTGCGATGCATCTGCTGATTGCAATGCCCAGCACAGAGCGCAAACTCGAAACCGAACCCTCAATTAGACCGCCCCTGCAATTAGAAAATATACTGTATACTTTCGGAACGTTCTTATACATACATTTATGCCTGTTTATATGACAGTCGCAAAAAAAAATGAGAAAGATAAGAAAGAAACTGCTTCCAACTAATTTAATCGACCGCTTCGAGGCACCCACGCAACGAACGCCAAACTTTTTGCCGGGCGAGCAATTTGCAAATTCTTGGATTGTAGGTGTGTGCACCTTGTAGACAGTAGCGAAAACGCCGGACTGAGTTATTCATTAATGACCATGAAATCTGCCTTGCAGTCATTTCGGTAGACAACCTGTCCTCAGGCACGAGCTTCAGCTAATTTCAAATACTAAACCATTTTAATGAGTGTGGGCCCAAGGAAAAGGCAGTGTCTTTGATCATATCTCATTTCCCATCTAGATGAGATCATTATACATTTTATAGGCATTCTACTTATTTATATGTATTTATTTTATTTTATAGCTTACATTAAATTATAAATTTCTTTATTCACTTTATTTTTTTCATTTTTGACTTTATCGCATTAATTTTTCATTTGATATTATTATATATTTTTTAATATTTTATTTGAAATTTGAATTTGAATTCGATAGTAGACTGGTCTACATGAAAAATATTATATTTCACCCCACCTTCTTCTAAAAACTTCCTTAAGCTAAAGATATTATTTGATACCAGCATAGGCAAGGTATTCAAGTTTCGGTTTGAATTAAGTCGCTTTCATACTAAGTTTTTGTGGCTGATTTATAATGGGCTTCAAGCACGCAGTCAGGAATACGCCTGCAGTTGCTCCGATATTAAGGATGTGTGCTCGACAGGGTTCACCCAAAGGCTACCCAGTATTCAAGACATTTTCATTGTGCATACACGGAGAAGAAAATATCCACATATCAAAATTAATTATCATTCCAGTAATTATTTCAATGTTAAGAATTTATACTGGAGATTGCTCGCATAAAAGCTACTCAGGATCTAAGTTTGTATAATGGAAAACATTTTCATTGTAGGCTCCAAAATATACACATTTATCGCCGTTCGTTTTAATAACATTAAATAAGAAATATTAATCATTATTTTATTTATGCATTTATCATTATATTTCATAATTTATCTGAAATCAATTTCCATTATTTATGTAGGCTTGAAAAATGTTACTTAAACTTATTTGAACTGCTGCAAAAAATGAACTCACAATTTACCAAAATCCATTCCAACTCATTTCAAATAACAAATTTATATGTTATCATTTATTCAAGTCGATTTGAGGATAAGGATAATTGAAAAGTAACAAAATATACCAAACTGTTAGAATTGAACTGGGCGTCTTTGTATGATAAAAAGCATATTTATTTTTGTGTATCCTTCTGCCCTTTTTATCACCACATCGTTCACAAGCTGTTTAAATCACTGCCATTTTGACTGTATGCACGAATTTGGTATCCTTTGGGGTAAACGATTATGCTTACAAGTGGATTTAATTTCAATTACAAAATAAGCGAATGTAATATCGAAGATAAACATCGCGACAAGCAATGCGATAAAATAGACGCCAGTCAATTGGAAGAAGTTAAGCCGATTTGACGCCCTTCTATTGCAAGGATGTCCTGCCCTCAAATGACTTCCACTTCCGGTTGCTCATTTTTTGTGCCTTCAACAGATTATAAGTTGAACTTCCCACACAGATTTGTGTGACGACCTTAATTGGGGCGTGTTCTGGGCTGAGTTTTTTCTTGTGGGTAATTGCAGCGACTTGAAAAGCTCATGGTTACATAATCGCCCTGTCAGACATCAGACATCAGACAGACATGAGGCAGGCAGAAAGTGGGTGCTGTTGCTGGTGCTGGTGCTGGTGCTGGGTGGGTCGTTAGCCACGGACTCGTGTGTGTTGGGCGTCGCTTCCACACGCATGGCTGGTTCGCTTGATCTTATTACTGCGCGCTTCGTTGAATGGGAAAAGACAAGGCAGCTGCTGGTTGGCAGTTGGCTGTGATGAAAACACAAGGATGAGCCACTCGCAACCAGTGGCAAAGACCATTGTGTGAGCCACTCGACTCGGGCCCTACGCTCTTTTGACAGTTTTATCTCTGCCTTGCAGAAGTTTCGGTGACGGCCTTTCTCTCAGCAGTGAGCCCCACTCCACTGAATATAGGCAATGTTGTGACCTATGCCAGTTCTAATGACTCACAATAAAAGCCACCTAAAACTGGTAACATTTGTATTTGAATGACTTTTTGTTGGCAATAGTAGCGCTTTGGGCTTTATCGATTTTATAGTCATGCTCGCTCAATTATATTTACCAAATATAAAACGGTATTTTCCGTTATTTTTTTCCATCAGCAGACAGACAGTCACTTTTTATGTGGCAAAATGACAGTTTTATCTTTCGCTTGCAGCCTTTGCCCATTTACAATTGAATTTCAATTGAAATGGCTGGCGACAATTGTGATATTCAATTAACGCTTACGCCACCAAAGCGTTTCTTAATGCCGCCGCCGCCGACGCCGTCGCCGCCACCCAAAGCGCAATTTACCCACTCCCGAACGAAGCTCCTGGTAACCGAGGGGCAGTCACGTCATGACGCGATGTGGCAAGGACCGGCGCACGCCCGTAGCCGTTGTTGTTTCGCTCAGGGTAACGGCTACGCCAAATACAACCACTACCACTAAACACACGCACACACATATACACTCAGACACACACACTTAAGGGCTATGCCACATTGTGGTGGGCATGGAGAAGTGTTCGCGTGGTGCGTTGACGCTGCCGATTGGCCGGAGCGCGACTGCAACGGCAACGGCTACGGATACGGCTACCGCAACGCTTCAAGATCGGGGTACAATGGCAATCGAATATGTTTTTAGCCCATAAAATGTTACCTATATGAATAACAAGTGTCGAGCGCATTCCTGCAACTTTGTTGCTGAATTTGGCTAAGCAATCATTAAAAACGAGGATTTTATGCATTTAAATTGGAATGTTTAAAGTTTTAGAAAAGGATGATTAATGCGCATTTGAAGTGACATGCTTTTTCAATATATATTTATTGTATTATCTGATTAATATCGTGTAGATATATGTAATATTATTAATTTAATAAATAGCTAATCGATATTCGTGTGAGAATTGATGCTTCAACTCCATTGTACCTGTCATGCCGACATCGTCGGATGTGTGCAGTTCCACACTGCGTTTGTGTCAGGCCTTTCTGGGCATCATCAGCGAGTGTGCTGTTGACCAATCAGAGGCGAGCTGCTGCCAGCGCAACACATGCGCATTGTTTGGCGACTGCTGATTGGCTGAAGGGACGCTCAACTGGGGCTGTCGCTGTTGCTGCTGCTGGTGTTGTTGTTGTTAATACTGCTGCTGTTGCTGCTGCTGCTGCTCTTGCTGCTGCCTGTTGTTGGTTGCTGCTTGCTGTTTGCTGTTGCCGTGAAACCGGTTACACCAGAAAAACGTTTCGTCCGCCTTGTAGCCGTTGAGAGGCCGTGAACATTTGCCAGTGTGTGTGTCTCTCTGTGTGTGTGTATTTATATTATTATGTTTTTTTTTTCGGGTTGCGGTTGCGGCAGTAGCCCAGAGTTGGCTGGATGGCACACGGCAGGGCACCGGACACGGATAGAGCAGAGCAGAGCAGACCAGAGCCGAGCAGAAGAGCAGAAGAGCAGAGCAGAGCAGAGCACAGCAGATTATTGATGCTTTGTGCGTTGCCAGCGCGAATCGCATGCATTAGTTGAAATTTTGACGGTCGAGTGACAGGGTGAGCATCGTCGCGTTCGGCAAGCGAATACCGTCGTTACTTAATGGAACGTTACTAATTCCCTGCAAAAAGGATGTTGCTGTTTGCCACAAATTGTGTGTTGTTCAAACTTGGTGCACAAAGTGAATAATTGATAATTTACACATACACATACATTGGTGATATCAATACGAAGAGTTACCAAGGTGAGATGTGATAAAAATTAATTACAAGTTGAAAAAAAACCCCAAAAAACAACAACATAAATAACACAATGGATAAGTGATCTGTTCATAATTAAAAAGTTAGATTTGGTAAGATGGACTTACTGCTGGTCTTTCGCAGTGCTTGGCGATCCCTCCATATTTGTGTATTAAGAGTTCAAGTGGGGCGTTCTTCGAGTCTTCTAGCCATGATCGACCCAAAATACTGGCCAATAACAGGAATTAAAATGCCGGCCAATTAATATGGCTTGCATATCAATCATTAAAAGTCGTCACTGAAAAACACCCCTCACTGAAATCGTTTGATCGAGTTGCGGCATTGTTTAAAGTGTGTTTGATATTATTTTCTTATCTTGCCTAACACATCAATCAATGCTTTTAGTATAGGCTAATTTCCTTAATGAACGCCAAAGTAACGGCACTTAAATCAATTTATTCAAACCTCATTAAAACAAATAAATGAATGAACACACAACAGAAAACACACAACGGATATCGCTTTAATTTCATGAGCTCCCCAAAAAAAATTTGCATTGCAAAGCTCGCGAAAAGTCGCATGTAAATTGAGTTTCCGCCGGCCTCTGATAACTCATAAATGAGGCTGCCGCTCTTTTTCCCACGAAACCAGCGACAATATTCAAAAAATCGTATGCTAATTAATTCTTTAACATGCCGTCTGCCATTATGGCCCATTGATTTTTAAAGCTTTCTACCAAACAAGCCCACAAACAACTTATTTAACTTCTTTTCTGCCTTTTTTTCTTTTTTTTTTTTTGGTAAGCGTAGCCAACGGGCCCAAAAACTAATATCGATCGTTATATGGTTTCGGACCGTTCTTTGCTGCCTAGTGGCAATGTGGCAAAGGGTATTCTAATTTTACATGTTATCAATCTGTAGTTCGCTGCACCACAAAACCCACAAGCCTATAATTAAATTCAAATGCTGAAGCGAATGTTTAACAATAATTATACCTTTGAAAAAAAGACATCACCGCCTTATTAAGATATGCTTTTATACTCTTTTTCCTCTTAGACTGTCAGTCTCTGTTTGTAAGAGAAGTTTTTGGAAATGAACAAAATTTTTCGATTTAAAAAATATACGGGAAATATTTGGGATATGCTTGTAGTTCATAATAAAACTAATTAGATATCCTATATAAACTAATCAGTCAAAAGGGTTTGCCACCTCCTGATAAGTTGAGAAAAAATCTATAACTTTATTATTTAAAAATATTAAATTGCACTGAGTTCAGTTCAGTGTTTGCGTCTGCAAAGGGTATTCAATCTTTGGCTTGCCTCAGCCAGCTTCTTGTTTACTTTACCAAATGAGACTTTCGAGTCTTAAGAGACTTGAGAGACTCAGACGCGGCTTGTTTTCTGTGCCGAAACAGAAGCTCGAGGAACCTGTCGGTTCCACTTTCAACAATCGAGCGCATTTAAATTATTATATGTTTAACTAATTTCTATTGATTTTTATGCGTGTTACGCTTGAAAAGTATGTATTTAAATAGCGTATTGGCTAAGCTTGAGCTTTGCGCACCTGCCTTATCTTCTCATAATTAATTAGAGCCAAAGTGAATACTTTCTTGGACGTCTTAATTAAAAATAATTCAAGTGGCGAATGCAAAGGAAGCATATTCCCTCAATCTGTTTAAATTCATGAGCAGTATTAAAAGCTGAGACTACTTAAGATTACTTTATCAGTAGCAACTTCCTCAAAAAGGTTTAGTTTAAGAAACAGAGATGTTTTTAAAGAAATCATTTATCTAATAGCAACCCACGAATTTCATTGTTCAATACATATAAATATGGAATGTTATTGATATTTTCTATACATATTTGGTATGCTAGCAATGCGATATAAAACCAAACTCGCAAACAATTATACAATTCTACAATTACAATAAATTGTGATAATCTTTCACAGTTTCAAAATTTTGGGTTCCATTTTGTATGTACAAATCGGGTACAGGTTGTTTACCCATTGACGACTCTTACTTCTTCCCGTTTAAATATAATATAGTCGTCAAATATATTATTTTAATTAGTTGATTCGACCAACCACTTTTACCCCTCGTTGGCATATCCATCGCTCGAATAATAAGTACAAAGTAAATCAAAAGCGAGTTGCTGTAGTTTCGATAAGTAAATGTTGGGTAAAACACGCAAGAGAATTGGAGTAAAAGAAACCCTTTCATTTCACAACTAAAAGAAAAGAGTTTAGCTTGCAAATAAATGCTTATCGCTGCTTAATGTGGGCATAAGTCAGTGGCAATTAACGACCTTAACGGCTGCCACGGGCTGCTCCAACCAAAACTAAACCAAATCCAAAACAAAATGAAATACAAAAAAAAAAAAACAAAACACAACAAAACAAAATAAAAAAAACAACTTAATTTTGTGCCTTTAAAGAGCAGCGCTGTTGTCCACACGCTCATTTCGGCTGTTTTATTTTTACGAGCTAAAAAATAGCCGCAAAGTCAAATCCTAAGGACTTTGGGCAATTAAATCTAATGTGAATTCCATAATAACATGGCCATGACAAAGTGCACACAAACACATATAAAACCAGAGGCAGATTATGGAGCCAAGGGGTAGTTACACTTTTTGATTTATACGGTTCTTCGGTGCGCGTTTTCATGCCTCTGACAGCCTGGCGACAGGTTATCCAGGGAGTACTCCGTTAAACTGCCGGACCATTCATTCTAATGACAGGAAGCGGAAACCGCTGCGGGGGTGACCCAGCCGCCTGTCGTCGAGCTTCACATTTGCATATATTATTTTCTTTTCTTTTTTGGGTATGTTTTAACGAAATGAGCAATTGGCCAAAATTTTGTTTTTAATTGTTGGCCAATGCGCAGGCATTTGCATAATTTGACAACGCGAACGCGAGCTGGCTGAACATGCAATGTGGATTAGGAGTTAGTCAAAGAGCTCTGATAATAGGCCAGTTCACGCTGTGCCAAGAATGTGCCTGATAAGCAGCTAATTTGAGATACATACATACATACATACACAAACACATAGCCATATATAAACATACTGACAACTGACAAGCACTGGGCACATTAACCGATGCACATTAAAAACCCCTGATCGTTGACTATGTTAAAACTAGTACTACAACCATATATATATCTATGTGTATATGTTTATATACGCATTGTCTTTTGTGGCTACCTTGCTAGTTTTATGAAATAATTAAGTTTTATGTATTTTCCTTACTAGTTTTTCACCGATCCGAATCCCGGGTGCACAGATTTCGTGGAAGCCGTAAAATAAACTCCCCAGCTACCAGTAACTAGCTCTGACGGGAGAAGGTTCAGCGCCAACATCCCAAACAAAAAGCGAAACAGCTCAGAAACATCCACAACCACATCCATCGAAGCATCCATCAACTGCAGCAGCAGACAACGCGCAGTTTTATGAGGTTCTGGCTTCAAGTTTGATTAGAATTCGACGATTAAGCAAAACTGTAAGCCAAACCCAGAAAGGCATTCACTGGGCTGACGCCGGGCACGTTATTCACTTTAAGAAGTTGTCAAAAATTTGTTTGGATTCGGATTACAAACATGCCACATACAGGTGAGTTTTTGTTTATTTATTTACTCTTTTTTTTTTTTTTTGTTTGATCACCTTGGTTACCTAATGAGCTTAAACGGCTTCAATGAAAGCGATCGCATCGAAAAACAATAATCAAACTAAAGCCAAAAGAAAACTTGAAAATACTTATTTGGCCCGTGATAATCGCGACACCTCGAAAGTAATCGTCGCCCTTCAGGCGGAACTCTCTGGCCAACCATAAAAGAGACAGTAAAAAAATAAATAAAATTCGCACTTTATTCAATTTGAAAGTGCTGCCCCAAGCAGCGCCATCGAGCCGCTGCCAGTCGGCAAGGAGTGGAACGATGGTCAATTCTGAATTACGATTACAAACAAATATTACTGAATAACACGTTTGCAGCGGGCTATGTTGATGGCATGGCTCATTTGGACAGCAAATTACCAATTTTTAGTTAGTAAGCAATCATTAGTCCTTCTTCAACTAGGTGCTACATTACACACTAATAATAACACTCGAACAAGACATTTTTATACCCTTAACGAAGATTTCTGAAGCAGACAGCTGCGAACCTATAAAGAATATATTTAGCAGCATCACTGACCGGGTCGAAATAGATATTAGAACCCTTCGTCTTTTATTCAGAACTCATTCAATGTAGCTATTTTAATGTAATCATCTTACTGCCTTGCTCACTCAGGACCCGACTCCTCATCCGATCAGAGCACTAGATCATGCAGCTGCCATAGGAATAATAGTTCAAAATATTTGTTCTCGTATTAAAATAATTCATTTTTAGCAAGATATTGGTGCCAAGGCCACAAAATCATAAGTTGACTACCATATTAATATAGAAACAATTGGTCGAAAGATGTCCACTAGACAAAACAAGTCACCCTTTCTGATGAAATTTAACTAGACAATTGTGGAGTATTCAGTTAAAAGCCAGTATCTTTAAAAAAATAGTTAGTATAAATTCAAGTTCAAATAACTTAAAGTGCGAACTAAATTGTATATCAAAAGATTGACTTCATGTGACAATCTAAGGCGTGTCCAAAATAGTCGAGTCGTTCTTACTTGCTCAACATGTTTTACTAAGTGCCCCAACTTGTTTTTTTCACACTATGTTGTAGTGGAATATTATTTAGAGAAACTAACAATTAACTACTATATTCATTGCGCACTAATTTATGATCATCTACGTTATATTTTTGGCATTTGCAGGTCAGGCGGGTGTCAATCAGTTGGGCGGGGTCTTTGTCAATGGACGTCCATTGCCGGACTGTGTGCGACGACGCATCGTGGATCTGGCATTGTGCGGCGTTAGGCCCTGTGACATATCCAGACAGCTGCTGGTGTCTCATGGTAAGTGTGTGGCAGTGTGGCAAGTGGAGTAATTTAACAACAAAAATGTACTAAAAGGCTTTACTGCCTTGCTTTCTGCTTCTGGTAGGCTGCGTTTCCAAAATTTTGACGCGTTTTTATGAGACGGGCTCCATACGGCCGGGATCCATTGGTGGCAGCAAAACGAAGGTAAGTCGCTGTGAGATTGGGATTGGGTTCGGTGTTTGGGCTTCGTGGGATATGGGCATGTGTACGCGCCGTGAAATCAACAAACGATTATATGTATAAAAATCAAACGCAGTGCAGTAAATCCATAATGTATCACAGATAATATGGCTAGTTTACATGTTGTTGCTGTTTTTTTTTTACATGTTGAAATGATAGCTTTTATGGACTGTTTGTGGTAACAACTGCCGTGGGCAGAGCGCAACAAATCAATCTCATTTGCTGCCATTGATAAGGCGATAGCACGCTTTTGTCACTCCAGGGACTACTGTCTGACTGACTTCAGTCAGCTGCCAAAATTCACATGCTCAATCAGCTACCTGCGGCTACCTGCAGCTACCGTGCAGAGCTGTTGAAGACTCCGATAATAATTGTTGGTTGGTTGGGGGGCCAATCACGGATGTCGATGTGTTTTTCATGTCGAACAAATGTTGTTGAGGTGTGCCGTCCGCACCAGTTCCAAACCGTATTTCTAATTAACGCCCAGCCAAGTGCACCTCAAGGTAAATGGTGCAGTCCCATTTGCCCTATGCCCGGCGCTTTGTATGGTGATTCAATAACTGCTTACACTTGCTCAAACAAAACGTGCATTTAACACCTACACCAGGTCAATAAAGAAGTGTCACCCCCGGCAGGCAGGGATGTAGTTTGACGGGCGGACAGACGGAGTAATGTGGTAGTTGTAATGGACACAAAGCAGGGGTTACTTGTCCGGTTACTGTATAAAGCGCATTCGTGTACACGATCCGATAAGATCTGTGAGGTAAATGTGGAGTACCTTAAGGGTCGACTATGACTGCATATTCGAGTATTTATGAATTTTTAATGAATTGCCGCGTCACACGTGAACCTTAAGCGGTGCGAATGGGGTGTGGCACTGCTCTCAAAATTGCTATGCAAATTAACATATTGCTCAAAAAACGAGTTGATTGAAATCTACAAAAAAAATACACAAGCGAATGCGGGTGTTGTTAGGCCTCAATACACACACACACACAGATTGGTGTGTGTATCTCAGAGATATGAAATATTCTTAGGGCAGGTGGCACCTTTTGGCACAATTGAATTTCACGGCATTTAAGTCAATGCAGACAAAATAAATTAGTTGTTGACTGGCTAAAAGACAAGAAAAAGCAGTGCTCAAATTTTAAAAAATTTATTAAGACTATAAAATAAAAATATGAAATTACAATTTTGTAAAAAAGGATACAAATTAAATGAAATACTTAATATTTATTTCAATAATTAAATTATAAGCATAAGAAAAATAATTAAATAATAATAAACCCGAAAAGATTAAAATAAAGAGAAATTAAAATAAAAAATATGTCAAAATTTGAAACTAGGATTTGGGAAACTACGAAATAAAACCAAGTCAGACCGAAAGCAGTTAAACTTTAGTGGTTGGCCATTAGAGACGAGTACAAATCTACAACAGTTTATAAAAATGACATCAGACGAATTTGCTTGGTTTTTTTGTAGTCTCTCAGCCACACTGACTAACGCTGCGCTCTTTGTTTCTTCGACAGCAAGTGGCCACGCCCACAGTGGTTAAGAAAATAATACGCCTGAAAGAGGAGAACAGTGGCATGTTTGCATGGGAAATACGGGAGCAGTTGCAGCAGCAGCGTGTCTGTGATCCCAGCTCGGTGCCGTCGATCAGCTCGATTAATCGCATACTGCGCAATAGCGGACTGTGGACGGATGAGATGACGTCGAGTCAACAAAATGCGGCGGCGGCAGCGGCAGCTGTGGCAGCTGCACATCAAATGTCGGGCAGTGGTGCTTCGTCTAGTGGCTATGCCACACCCCCCGTCATATACGCAGGCGCGAGCAATGCAGCAGCTCAGACGGCTACACGGGTTACGCCCACCACGGGAGTACCGCCCACTGCGACTGTGTCAAGTGCGTCTGTGGCACGCTATACCAAATTGTCAATGCCACCGTCGCCGACGACGTCGCCTTCTTTACTGGCCGATGGGCTACCCCTCAAACCCGCGCCCAAGCTGCCACCCAGTCACAGGAGCAGTCACAGTCACAACACCAGTCACAACACCAGTCACAGTCACAATCACAGTCACAGTCACGGGTTGGCCAGCGGCGTTTCCAGCCAGTTGGGTGGCTTAGATCTCAGCTATTCGGCGCTGCACAAACACTGGCTGTGGAATCCCTCGTTTTTCTACTACACCCAAGCTCAGATGCAGGCCGCCCAGGTGGCAGCGACGACAGGCGCTCAGATCTTGCCTTACAGTGGCGCCTATTTGCCACATGGTGTATCTGGCATGGCGGCTGTGGCTGCAGCTGGCGGTGGCTTCACCAAATCGGAAAGCTCCATTGACCTGACCAAACCCAGTGCGATGGGCGATCCGTTGAGTGACTGCGATTCGGGTAAATCGTCGCCGGTTGCGTTATCGATGAGTTCAGCCAGTGCCGGCACAACAGATCCGCTGGCCAACAACACCAGCAGCAATAATAGTCGCAAGCGAAATCCCTACTCCATCGAGGAGCTGTTGAAGAAACCGGAGAAACGCTTGCGTCTCAGCACCGAGTCACAGGCGAGCCTTGAGGGCTGCCCGGCAAAGGATGACAATCTGGAGTGCATCACTTCCAGTTCCAGTTCGTGTGAGAGCAACAGCAGCAATGCCAGCTCCGAGGATGCGGCCAACCTGGCCAGGCCACAGCTCGAAGTGGCCGACATCGAGGAGGACTGCAGCGTTGAGGTGGTCAACTAAACCAAGTTGATTGTTGCTGTTTGCGCTGATTGCGTTCACTTTAGCTGAATAAGAGTCCCAGTTTTAAACAAATGTGTTTACACTAGATCCCATAATCGTGATAACTAATTAATCGAAATAAAATATAAGCAAACTATACAGAAATGTATGCAACTATTCCAAATTCTTTTCGTTATTTGTTGGGTGACCTTTTTCTAATATTTTAAATATGTTTTTTTTTTTAGCTGGAGGAAATTTTTATTCTTAACTTATTCGCTGTCTTTCTTGGGGAATTATTTTATGTTCATTATAAAGCTATCGATTCATTTAGCGGATTTATGCTGATCATTATCATATCATTCAAATGATGAAGTCATAAAAAGTGTGCATGGCAGAGAATAATTTGCAGATATTCCTTAAACTTAATAAGAGTAGTAAAAGTAAGTCAATAGTCACGGATGCGACTATTTGCCTGTGTAGTCTGCAAGGCTCTGAAAAAATGGGCTAAATATGGTAGTGCACCTATTTAAAATATGCTTGATTAGAATCAACAGACAACTTCATCTTGCTAGTCTATCTGCCCAAAGAAACACACTTCTGTCAAATAAGTAAATTTCTAAATCGGTATTTAATAAAATTTCTCAAATCTAGGCTTGATAATCAATTGGAATTGTAAGCTATACGATAAGATATGATCTGATATCTAACAGCTATAACATAAATGTAACTAGTAAGTCTTAGCAAAAACTATAGAAATACTTATGGAAATAATATCTCTAAAGTCTTTGGGCTTGGTAAGACCAAAAGTTGTACAGACAAACACCTAATTTGCTACGAAATATTCATGTGCTGACTTGAAGATGTCTTCTTTCATGCGTTACACACGCCACTGTAAAGTTGCAATACTTGCTGCAACAGTGTAGTTAAGTGCAATTGAATATTTAATCTGGTTTTCAGTGAGCTTCCTTGGTGGTCGCGGGGAAGCCCTGTTCGCCGTGTCAGCCAGCGGCTCTTTAATTAACTTGCGCGCGAATGAAGTGTCAACAAGTTGCAAGCACAGCAACAACAAAAATTCATTACAAAGTACAAAATTACAAGATGTCTGACACGCCATAACTATGGATCGCCCGCGATGGTACCTGCCCCGCCATGCCCCACATTTCCCCCCATCCAGCGATGACTGGAGGTGCCGCACCACACTGTGGCACGACAGCCCACTCTCAACACCACAATCATTTGTACCACTTCTACGTGTGTAAAATAATTGATTTGTAAAAAATGTAAGTTGTTTTTAAGATATTATTTCGAATAGCAGAAAAATTCTTAAAATAATCGAAGTCAGCTTTCATGTTTTTTTCGCTACTTATTTTTATTAACATTCCGGTGAAATATTTTTGCTAAAAGATGGAAAAACATTTTACTAGATGACTTACAAGATTACTTTACATAAATAGATTTATATTTATTTACTTTAAACAGATTAAATTGAGAAAAAGAAAAATAATTTTAATAACATTTGTATTTAGGCAAAAAAGTTAAATTTGTATAATGAAATATGTTGGTGATCCCACTGTGCGTAGCTGACCAACTTGGAGAGGCGACAATGACATTGATGTGCTTTGCAGTGGCGGCATTGTGAGCGGAATTCATAAACAGCGAAGACAGACTGGGAGACTGGGAACTGGGAGACCCGGAGACCCAGGACTACCCAAGCCAGAGGTGTGAAGTGCTTCAATTATGTGAAACAACAGCAGGTGGAGTCTGTTGCCGACTTAACCAGACTGAACACAGGCAGTTTTCTTATATACTCTTGTTATTTACAATTGCACAAGCTATACTAATCAGGCAGTAATCTGAGCAACTTTGTTGCCTTTCCTGTAAAAAATGTGCCGAAACTTTAATTATGCAAATGAATACGATTTTGAATTGAGTATGTCGGAGAGTGCTCAAAGATGTGTGTGTTTTTACTGAGGGACACTTACACACTTACCCCAAAAAATATATAAATACTTTTCTAACTTAGGGGTGGAGTTATCGATAATAGCTAAAGTATCACAAAATATACCTCAGAGATGCTTCCATCTGCCTGTCAAAGACACTCCTTTCAAAAATTATCCAGGGTAGCGAAAGCATTTTCATATCTGGTAATCAACAAAACAATTTTCGGCAAACATTTTTAAGTGCTGACCACGTTTAACAAAATGCTCGGAAAATGTTATAATGCCAGATATGATTTACTGGCAATGTTGAAGCAAATCACAAAGCTGTGCGATGCCACTAGATGTCAACCTGATGATAAAACATTAGGCCTGCTCGCAAAGTATAAGCATACTGAAATTGAGTTAAATATGCGAAAAACGTATGTTTTGCAGCTCGAATCTGGGGGATGAAAAAAGCGAGACATTCGTATACTGGTGAAATGGAAGCTGGAAGCTGGAAAAAGGGGGGAAAAAAAGCTGCCATAATTGTATCACGTGCAGAGCTGGAAGCAGGAGGGGCATTGCACTTCATAAACAATGCTAAAAGGCGTTGAGGATGCGCACAAGAAAACTGGTGGCCAGGAATGCAGCACAGTGTGAAGGCCTTCCTTGGGGCAACCAGCAACCAGCAGCCAGCAGCCAGCAGGGAGCAGCCAGCAGCGAGCAACCAGCAGTGAGCACCCCAGCAACTGCTCCGAGCCAGATCGTCCCACATTGGAATGATCAGGCATGACTATGACTGACTGACAGGTTGGATGCTTGGCTTGGCTTGGCTTGGCTTTACAAAAACAAAAAATGGTTTTGTCGGTGGACAGAGCGGAGCTTTGGCAGCATTGAACGCACATATCGATCTTGGATCGGTGATTGCCTCGATCATAAGCTTGGGGGCGACACTTTTGGGCCATGCCACATTGGGGCAACAGAATATTTTTATACGCTCGCGTTCGAAATATAAATGAGGCTGGCTGGCAGGCTGGCTGGCTGGCTGGCTGGCTGGCTGGCAGGCAGACAGGCAGGCAGGAATATCAGGACCGTACAGATCTACAATTCGATCGCTCGATTTCCGATCCGAGGCGTTTTTTGCAACGCCTCGATAAGTTGGACGCGACAAAAAACGCGCGCGCCGTTCACTTTGCGGAGCATTTGGATTTCGCGCTCGTTTTGTGGTTTTTGTGTACCGCTCGGCTGCACACAAGCAGCAGCAGCAGCAGCAACAACCACAACAACAGCAAAACAGCAACAACAGCAACCGATCCGAGGCAGAGAAACAGATTCTGAGGCTCGAAGGAGCGCTTTCGCTGTAGGATTCAGTGGATTGCCGCAATGTTTCGTCGCGCTGTTAGCGTTTGATTTGTGTTTTGGTTTTTGTGGCCAATACACGTTTTCGGCATAAATCAAAATGTTGTCGCTGGAATCGTACAAGATGAACAGCAGCAGCAGCGGCAGCAGCAGCGGCAGCGGCCGCATCAGCATCATCAACCGTCGTCTTCGTCTTCGTCGTCGTCGTCGTCGTCATCGTTGACAACATGAGAAGCCAAGCGATGCGACAGATATTTATTTTATGGCGATAATGGTGTTATGTTTTACGCGATTAGCAGATCCAAATGTTTGACAATGCATAGAAATGCCTCAATGCCCCAATGCCGCAATGCCCCAATGCCTCAGCAGCGAGGCATTTATTCAATTAGAAGCAAATTTTGTATTTTGACGTGGTTTGCTCTCCTCTGTTTTCATTTAATGTCATCATTTGGACAAGGTTTGGCTTAAACGAAGATGATTTAGAAGCCATTTCTTATTTTAATATTTTTATATAATTTTCAATTTTAATTTAAATAAAATAAACATGAATTTTATTCAGTTGTTACTCATTGTATTTGTTGCATCGACTGACTTAAGTTGACATCAAATTAATAAATTAAATCAAACAAGTTGAGTTGTTGTTTGACTTTTCTTTGACTACAACAAAGTATTGCTGATGTGGAAAGTGGAAATTGTGTATTATCCTTGGAGACGTCTTCTTGATTTAATTTTCCCTGCTTGTGTTCCTGCAGAAAAAACGAACAAAGAAAACCAGAAACAACTTTGCAATTTGCATTTCTTCAATATTTTTTATTGAAATGTTGTATTCATTTATTAAAATTTCTTTTAATTATAAGTTTGAGCCGAAGCTTTGGTCGCTTGTGGTCTGTCTTCAACTATTATTTGTGATAGCATTTTTATAAAAATATTTTATTGCCGCTTAAACAAAGAAATAAATAAACGACAAATATTTTAATTACTAAATTAACCATGTACATAAAATACATTTACTTATTCTATATTAAATGACATATTAATTATTCATGAAATACATGTAAATGTTTATTAGTTAATCTATGATATATGAAACAATTTGAAAGCCTATTCGACTTCCGCTTTCCAAGCCATGACCCAAAGGGCCATGAGTCCATCAGTTACAGTCTACACACAGTTTTGGGTTTTCTCTTCTTACCTTTAACATTTTGGTCATATCAACTCTTCTGCGCTTGTTTGCTTGGCTAAATGAAGCAATTTTTTATGGGCAATTTCCTTGAGGTTCAGTCAAATGCACCCGACCGAAGCTGAACCCGAGACTCGCTGGAGGAGACCTCTGCAATGAGCCTGAGTTGTCAACACACATTTCGAGATTGATTTCTCTGTTTGTGTTGTGGCAAACGCCGCTGCAACCGCAATTAAACCGTAAAATGCGGCAAGCACACACAACACACACACTCACACAACACACACACACACAACAAGAGCGATGATGGGAAAGGGTTAATTGGCAGCCACCGGCAACAGAAGCAGTTATGTTCTCATTTAAAACGCTCGACAACGGGTCCAAATCAAATGTGAGGCAATAAAAATTAAAATGTTTTCCTGCTTTCCCCATGCCGCCGCTCCGCCGCTGGGGGCAGCATCATTAAAACTGTCAATGTGCGCGGATCGATGAATAGGCCATTCAATGGAAAACAGTAGCGCTCTCAAAACCTAAAACATATCGTCCAAATGTGGCCAAAAAACTGTGACATTTACATAATTAGCTTTTATTGTGCAGCGCCGACTGCCCCGGCAGGCCAACAGGGGCAGCTCCATTTCGGCTGGCCTGTGAATTCGCCAATCGGCAATAAACCGAACAGAGACATTAACTGGCCGCACTGACCTGACCCCTAAACCTGAGTTTCGTGGCAGTAGGCGGCGATGACTGTGTGGCAATAAAAATTGAGTTAACAACTTTAGAGCGGACCAAACGCCACACGGCACTGATAACGATGCTCTTGCTTCGACATGGACATCAAAATCGATCTCGTCGGAATGTAATTATAATACGCAGTCTAAGCCAGCAGCAGACGAGATCGTCACTAAATGATTATTAAGTTGTGGGTAGCTGCAAGTTGATTTTACACTCAAAGAAATGCGAGGACAGTTCCTGTTTTGTTTGATCGATTTTGTGGCATTGGCAGCTGCACAAGACACAGAGAGAGAGAGGGGGAGAGAGGGGGAGAGAGAGGGAGAGGGAGAGTGATAGACACTGAGTGACTAAATTAGTCTTCTCGCAGAGAGCTCGTCAAATCAAACGAATAATGCATACTTCCGCAGCCGAGCGGCGACTGATGGCGAGGGGCAACTGATTCACCTGCTCGATTTGAGGCGCGCAGCCCGCATTATCCTTGAGTTGGATGTGGCTGTGGCTGTGGCAAGTGCTCAAGTGGCCATCATTAGGTTGTTCGCTTTTTCAGCAATTACGCCACTTCAATTGCCTTTGACATGACTGCGCCCAGGATCTGCGCACAGGATCTGCGCACCTTTTCAAAATCGCGCTTGCTTCTTTTATTTAGTTTTTTTTTTTTTGTTTTTTCGTCCCGTTTTCGTTGTTATTTTTTCCGTTTTATTTTATGAGTCCTGGCCGTCGATGCTGGCTTACATTCGCGCCTCCTTCGCCTCCTGCCTGGCAATTGCCAATGGTAATGGAATTATAATTATAGACTCTCCACTCCATCACTCCCTGCCCCGTCTCTGCCCGGTCTCTGCCCGGTCTCTGGCTGTGGCTCTCTGCCCCTGCTCTTGGCTCTTGGCTAATGTTGTCAGCGACTCTCGCGCGGACAGTTTGCGGTTGCAGGCTGTGATGTCGCCACATTAAATTGTCAAATTGTTTGCGCCTTTCTTATCATGATGTTTGGCCAGGGGAAGCACGTGCTCATCACTGTTTTTTTTTTTTCGTTCTTTCTTTATGAATACCCTGTAGCCACTGCAATGGGTTGTATAAGCTGCATTACAAACTGCTCGTGTAAGTATGTATTTTAAATAGAAGAAGCAGAAGCAGACTATTTATGTAAAATAATTAAAAGCAACACATAAATATAAATATACATATATATATATATATATATATATTTATTCACATAAATATAAATATTTATTGCATTTCCTGTAAGTCGTTGATCTTTTGCATATTGAAGAAATATCAGATGTTTTCGCGAATACCACTTAATGTTGCATAAATATCCAATTATATAAATAAACATATAAATATATATAAATATATACTAAACTAAATTACATAAAATATTTATATTCATGTAATAAACACTTTGAAGTATATTTTTCATCTCAAATACTTCACAATTTATTCCAATTGTTACAGCTTCAATTTTAAGACAACTTTACATTTTTATTGTTAATATTTGTTTATTTATATTTGTTAAATACATTTAGTTTTAAATCAAGTCTACTTTTTACGTATATCAACAAAGTGGCACATTGAAATTGATTCAATATGCAGAAAAACCAAATTCAGAACAATATTTTCGATCCACCCTAAAATAAATACTTGTTCTTCGTGAATACTTTCTTTGCGAGTGTGTGTGAGTGTGTGTGTGTGAATGTGTGTGTTACTGTTTGTCTGTAAGTGTTTGCATAATGGTTTGTCATTTAGTTTACAAAGAAAGTAGCTGTTAAGGCAATAACACGCGCTGTGTTTAAGGGTTTTGAAGGCTTGTAAAAAGCAAGTTTTTCACTTGTCACATTTTTTATGTAATTATAAACAACACGCGTATTTGTATGTGCATATGTATGTGCATATGTATGTGCATATGTATGTAAGTAGGCTACGGTTTAAGGTATTTATTTACACATATCGGAAGAGCGCAGGCAAACTGCCCACATTAAATTTGACAGAAGTTTGAAATATTGAATAATGCATCAAATTTAAATGAAAATATCTTCAAAGCTGACAAAGTTCGGCTTATTTACAAAATATACGCACAGCAGTAGATGGCTAAATAAGCTTTTTGCTACTGATTCTGATCAAGAATATATTTACTTTATGGGATCGGAGTCATCTCGTTCGATTTATTCAAAATAATCTCTCGTTTATCTATGTCCATTTTGAACTAATTATATTTTATTTGTTTTATTTTGTTTTCAGTAATCTAAGTTTATTAAATAAATATTAATTTGAATAATTTATCTCTCATTTATCTTTGCCTAATTGATTCTCTACCTTGATTCGAAAGTTGATTTTGACAAGATATGGCGCTGCAGAGCTGCAGCGAGTACACCTACCAAACAAACATTGTATTGCACGGGCAGAAGCTGGCTGTTGGGAAACAACTTAGCCTGTCCAATTACCAAGTGAGTGTGCATCGCAGCAGTTTGCTGGTTGAAATTTAAATGTTAAGCTTGGACAACAACCAGTTCGCTGGCTATTGACTTTTAAAATGTGAACTTTTCGATGTTTTTTTAGATCAGGGTTTGCCGGTGCTTACGGTCTTTTACACATAAATAAGAGCTTTAAATGCTAAAAGCTCCCTTTACGCTTACTACGGGCTTGCGTTGTATCTTCTGTAAAAGCTCTCTTTTAGGATATAGCTTTTGACATGCATTTAAAGGCAGAATTCCGTTTCCAACGTTAAATGTAGTTTTAAACTAGAGATCAAACCATCATAAAGAAAGATAATCTAGTCACTTTTACGAAGTTAATGCATAATACAAACATGAATATCGAGTGAGAATCACTTTCTCAACTTTTAATGCAATATTGCTGTAGAGCTCAAACCATTATCAAAAAGACCGGGTTTTCTACCTTCTCTAAAACACTCTTTTAGTATATATTTTTTAACATGAATTTCGAGTCAGAATCGCAACTTTAAATGTAGTTTTAATAAAGAGATCAACGCATGGTTTTTGTTTTAAATTTACGGCTCTATAAAGTTCTTGGTACTTGGCAGTTTTGACCTATCGCTGCAGGCACAATTTCGATATCGATGAAGTGCAGATTGTTCACTTTGATGACATCTTCTTGGCATAATTTGGGTAATCATCCATCGACAATCTCTGCGCTGAGCAGCGAGTTCGTCTGTATGATTATCCGACTGGGTTGGGGGTCAGCTCGGTCGAACTCTGAATGAAAGTATTTGTAAAAAAACGAAGGCCTCAGAAATTGTGAGTCAGAGGCGACTGGCAGAGTCAAAGAAAAGCAATGCGTTGCGCACTAAAGGTCAAAGGGCCATTTGTGCTTAATTAAATTTTATTTGTATTGAGTAAGAATGGTAAAGAGTGGCACAGGCAGTGGCATAGTTGGGGCCCAGAGCTGGTAGTGCCTAGGGCCGCCTAATTCAATTATTGTACCACTGTAAATATGATTTACACTCGGCAGCGTCTCTCGACGACACTTCAGCCGTTTGCAGCGATGCCCCAACAATTCATACGCACAATTGGTCGGCTACAGGTCATAAAAAGAGACTGCTCACCCAAGAGGCGATGCCAGATCAGCTGCTGCCTGCTGGCTGCTGCCTGCTGGCTGCTGGCCATGCCAAAAGGAACTTTGCCGTAATTCACTTGCCCGCCCCGAAAGAGCAACGAAAGCGAGAAGATGACGCAAATGGAAGCCGAGCGCAGACATAAACACACACGAAATATCTGAAAATATGCATCAGGCTTAATTAAATTTATGAATACTTAAGACAAGAATGCTTGACGCTCTGCATACTTTGTTACAATTAAGTGAACGGAGTATTTATGAACCAAACACACACAGACAAAAATCGACACGAATTTTGAAAAATAGCCCCTAAAAACATCTATTCTTTTTTTAAATCATAGTTTCTAAATATAAAAAGCATCTTTCTTAAAATAGAAAGGTTCTCTTTTAATTGTTCAGACATAAATATCTAATTAATAGAACAAATTTTCTTTGAAGTAGATATGCAACCCCTTATTTTTTTTAGAATCCTATCTCAAATTAGGAAGAGGGTTAATTAAATTTGTTCTCTCAAGTTTGTTTGCTTAATTATAGCTGCTCCCACAAATCGTAAGATTTTTCAAATTAAATTCTATGAATATATAAACTGTCTTCAAATGTTTGTGTGAAATAATAAAACACTAATTTTTAGTAATAATTCTGGCAACAAGCAAGCGAATTTTAGAGTTATTTTTAAACTCGTTTTTCTAGATTTTTAGACAAATCTGCACTTGAATTGAAAATGTCTAAAATCTTATTTGTGAACCTTTCGTTTAAGAAATATTTATTCTGAGTAATATGAATTAAGTCTTGGAGACTTGAGAGATGAAGACTCTCAGCTAAGCCTCTTGTCTAATCATTAAATATCGTAGACAGCTATTAAAAGGTCGCAGTTAATATAATATATGAAATTTAGTTGGTCTGCGTTGACTGACCCAAATAAGTATTTTCCTGGGTGCTTGAAGCCTCTGCTTGCCTCTGCTTGCCTCGGCTCGCCAAGTGACAAACATCTAAATTAGGCAATATTTCAAGGGTTTTTTTTCACGTTTACCTTTGTCCAATTAATGCCGCCAATATATTTTTGCAAGTTGTCAGCGACTTAATGAAAGCTGTCACAGTTTGGCCTTTATACGCAATATTTGCACTGCCTTTGAGATTACGAAGTGAACACAGTTCAATGATTGCCAAATAATGGAGAAGCCCGTTTCTGATATTCTAACGTGAAATTTGTTAGACATTAGGAAATCAGAAGCCTTTTTTCCTTATAAGAAACCCGAAATTGACCAAGCTAGGAATAGATTACCTTCCAAATGGGGAAACACAGTGCAGCTGTTAAAGATACAAAGAGGCAAGATGCATTGGCCATCGAATTTGGGCAAATGTCAGTAACTTTGGGGCAACTCCATAGGAATGCACAACAGACGCGTGTAGTATGCACGTTGTAGGTGTAAAATTTAAAAAAGAATCGAAAAAGAATCCTGAATGTGAATTTTACGAGTGTTTGCAAGAATTGTTGCACGAACAAAAAAATGGTGACAGAATATGAGTCAAGCAAGGCTTTCACTGAAATATATATGAGTCAAACAGACTAGAAAACTATTCCGCAAAAATAGATGGTAGATGGTAGATGGTAGATGGGAGCAGAGACAGGGAAGGAGGCATGCAGATATAGATGCGAGCATGCGGAATTTAAAATTGTGTGTGCAAGTTGAGGCATGCAGCGCTTCTGTTGTCGATGGAATTCATTCGGACAACGGCCACAATTTAATGTAACTCAATTTTTGGTACTCACTTTTGGCAAACATTTCATAAATATTTATGTGCAAATAGCTTTAAGCGTGAAACTCGAGTGGCAAACATCAAAGTACAAAATAATCATTAAATATTAACCAGCTGCTGGCAACGCAAATAGAAAATATGTAATTTTGTTCATGGGTCATGGCCAAAAGTAAAAAGTAAGGTGAAATGTGAAAGTGATCTTGAGCGACCCATTGTTGCCAATTACGTTGACATTTATTAAAGAAATAATGTAATTAGGCAACGCAACGCCGAAAGTTGACTAAAGCTGACATGGGGTTCAATGGGCTACGGCGAAACCTTGATTGATGAAACCAGCCAGCAATCAAGAACCACTCAAAGAAGCAGCAGTGGAAGCAGCAGCAGCAACTTGGTAAAGTTTGTGGCTTTTCTGTTAATGAATAATAACCAAACGGGCAATGGGCCACATGTGTTTGTATTTGTGTCTAGGTTCACCCTTTCATGGCAGCTCCCATAAATGTTGAAAAGTGAAATTGTGTCGTAAATTAATTAAATTGTCTTTCCTTTGGCCCTTGACACTCGAACCGTTTCCCCAGTGTTGATTGGAAAAGTATCCGGCTCCATTTGTCGACTTGAGCCCAATTTATACACTTCTCGTCCAACGGCAAATGGCAAATGGCAAACGGCAAATGGGCAATGCGATAATTTTGTGGGCTCTTTTTTAAATAAATGAGATCAACACACCAACTTAATTTAACTAATACAATGGGCCACTGGCACACAGCCGGGCAACAAAATACTCGTATTACGCATTCATTGAATATAGAATGAATGATTCATGCCATTCATTCATGAACTGCTCAGTAATTCAATTAAGATCCAATGCGTCAGCTTGGCTTAATTAAAAAGAGGCCAACCGATTGAAACCGAAATAGTTTACATATATGGCTAGCTGCTGGCACTGCTCCTCGGTGTGGAAAACTATATTTAAAAAAATGAAAATGTTGAAAAATATATAAATGGAACTGTTATGCCAAATGTACAGGAAAATAGCAGTCAATAAAGAGAAAACTGTTAAGGAATATCAGTTTCTTTTAAGCTCGAATAATTAATAAATTAAATATAATTTGAGCGGTTAAGATTTGAAAAAGAAACAAAGTCAGCTTTGTGAAATGTATGCCAATTCAGCAAAAATAAGACACAACTCTTGTAACACTTACAACTGACCAATTTAACTATATCAAGCATATCAGCATATTACACATATTCTGTCTCGGGCATTTAGCGTCATGAAGGTCAACACACACACACACATAAAAAAATACACACACAGACAGACACACACAGACACACAGACACACAACCAACCATTTCACACAATCGACTGGTCAATTGAAGAGGTTAAATTTGTGTGTGTGTTGTGACTGTGTTGTGTGTGTTTGTTGTGACTGTGTTGTGTGTGTGTGTGTGTGTGTTACGGGGCTGGGCTTAGTCATGTCTCGGGGGTGCTAAAGTTAATGCTCCAAATGCCGCAGGCGGCAAATATCAGCTCCAATTGTACTGTGACTGTGACTGTGACTGTGTCTCTGACTGTGTCTGTGTCTGTGTGCTGTGAGTGGTTTAATGGCTTTGACAATTATAATTTGAACAAATTAAAAATTAATAAGTTCTGGTCATACGGTCATCAAAGCATAATTGTATTTACTGACTTATGCGGGACGGGGCACTGAGCACTGCTTATTAAAATTTAATTAACATCAAAGTCCAAGTAATGCATGCATTGCCAGACCAACATGTCAATTATGCGGGCAACTTTCTTTCGCCTCTCTTTTATGGCCCGATGTCTTTTCATAAATAATTATGCACACATCTGTGTTTGGCTAATTGGACAATATGTGAAAGGGTTAGCAGGTTGGAAGGTTGGAAGGTTGATTACCATCCCTTTAGGCAACACACTCAATCAATTTATTCAGCATTGAATTGCAGGCATATCTGAAGTCAAATCTTTAACATATCTGCGAGCCACAAAGTGCTTACAAACCACTTACTTATTGCTCAGTTAATAATGAGTATTTTCCAATAATATTTTTGTATATTTTAAAGGAAGCAACTGAGAATGAAGGCAATCGATTTCTGTGCTTTGCCAATACTCGCATTAAATTGTTGAGCATTTTACTTTGTAATTGCCTCTGATTTTATTTAAATTTGAATTTAAATTAATTTGCATATCTTAAAACCATTTTCAATAATTGTAAACAATTCAGAAGTCCTAAATTACAAAGTGTTTGGCAGCCAATTAAATGAATCGCCTCGAATTCCTTAACAATTTTCCTTAACAGTTTCACAAGCTGCCAGCTGAAATAACAATTGGACGAGACTCATTTTGTTGAAGAGAATGTTGTGTTTTGGGTTTTGTGTTTGTAGTTGAAAACAGATCAGCCGTGTTAAATCGAACCCAGTTTGGAAACAACAACAACAACCAGTTGCAATGCCAATCTATAAATGTCAACGTGGTTCACTGACCACAGCTGAGAATTGTTGGCACAGTTGCAACTGCTGCTGCTGCTGCTGCTGCTGCTGCTGATGATGCTGTTAGCGGTAGTTGTTAACTAACAGGACTTGCATCCTGTTGGCTTAATGGCAATCAAGACACAGGTTCAAAATATGCTCAACATCTGCGTGAGTGTGGCTTAAATGTCTACATAATCTTACGGTTGCTTTAGGCCAGTTGCTGTTGACAGCTCTCTCTGGGCGAGATGTCAGCTGAGAGTGCTAAGGAGTCGCTGGGGGAAGGATTTGCTTAAGGTGTGAAAGTGACTGTGTGTGTGTGTCAGTGTGTGTGTGTGTCAGTGTGTGTGTGTATGCACAAGTGACAGATTTTGACAATGTGCCTTGTTGTTGTAGTCGGGCTTTGCATTTGATGTCTGGAAACCGCAGCACGAGGCGAGAGTTGTCCGTTAGTTGGCCAAACAGCTAACATGACAAGCAAAAAGAGCGTTAACCACACATGTCCTCACTGGTCTTAACGGTGGGCGGAATGGGGGGAGGGGGGTTGATGGAGTTGTTGGCTGGATTGCTGCTGACATGTCAAAGCTTTTCCTGTGTGTGTGCAGCAATCAAGCGATTCGATGGCCAATATTATATATTTGCACAGACCGAATCACTTTGTTATGGCTATTACAATATCTCTATCTATATCTATATCTATATCTATATCTATATCCATATCTATATCTATTTATACATAAATATTTAAGCAAATAAGAAACATTGATTTCGGATTTATAAAAGTACAAAATGCATAAAGACACAGTTTTCAATCAGTTTAAAGCAGCTGTTCTCGAAAACTTTGGATTTATTTCTATATATTTTTTTTCTTATCGATTTTGGCATTGTCTCGTTTATTATTATTCTGATTCTTATTTGAACTATTTCCCAACTTTTTTAGTTGCGACAATCAAGAAAGAAACAAAAAATCATCAATTCGGCATCAAAGAGTTTTTAACAATAAAATATTACATAAAAGTCATATTTTTATTATTCTTAACTATCAAAAATTGACGTATTTAAAATAATTAATATGTTTTTTCTCTGATTATTTTTAATAAATATTTACACATTAAATGTGAACGCATTTTTCTCTGACTTTTACTCATTCATTGAATGTTAAACAAATCTTGTTGCTTAAGGAAACTGAATATTGATGAATACTCAATCAAAAGTGCATTGATAAATGAAAGAAATCTATGCAAAAATGTAGCACTTTTTGTATTCATTTATTAAAAATATTTCATATTTTTTCTCAGTTATTTAGCACATTGAAAACATTTTCTAACTGATTTGACGTAAAAAGATTAAATTAAGTCATTTATTTTGCTCTCTCGTATTTCACGTAAAAACATAAACTTTTAAAGGATTCAGTCTTGCATATATATTTTCCTCTAATTTTGCTGTGTACACAATGCAATAATTAAATGCATTATAAAGCTGAAAGAGCTGTTAAGTAATTAGCAAACGCAGAAGGGAGTTGTTTTTGCTGTGCTGTTTTTTTCGCAGCTCTGTTTGCGGTGCTTGTTGTCAGCGTGTGGCATGAAGTGTGGCTGCCATGAAACAGAAACACTTAAAGTCGACTCGTCGTCGCCTGATGCTCTCAGCTTGCGGCAGGTGCAACATGAGCAGAGCAGAGCATAGCAGAGCAGAGCAGCGGCACTTGCCAAAGGTAACTTGAAGCGTGCTTGAGTCTAAATTTAAAATCCTTTCAGGACAACAGCGAGACCCCAACGAGGCTTTAGAAGATGCCAGCTATGTTTCTGTGTGTGGTGTCGAGAAATGTCAGAGCCAGATACGAAAAGTGAGCAACTTAAACGTTCACACACATGTCCCTCTCTCTCTCTGTGTGTGTGTGTGTGTGTGTGTGTAACAGGTAGACTGCTGGGAGCCACACAAATAACATCTATGTCAACTGCAAAACAAGATGAGGAACATTCCACCGAATCTGGACCGACCTGGCTGGTCGATTAAGGCTCTGCTCCTGCCCCATTGCGAGTCCTTTTCTATAGTTGAAAATAACTGGACTTGGTTGGGTAGCTGACAATCCGACAGCTGAAACAGAGAAGGAGCAGCCTCAATTTGAATTAGTTTTTATTTGGTTCCAGCTGAGCAACAATTAATTCAAAGCCTTCCCATTCCAATTGCAAATCGCCTAATTTAAATAATTTTGTGTTTTATTCGACAACTTACCAGAAGTTAGATAAGATTGCAACAGAATGTGGCAAGATGACAGGCAATTATTGAATTAACGGAAAATTTTCTAATGTGGATTTTTGGGATACTTTTCCTTAATAATAAAATTAGTTAAACAACATTTGTTGATGTAAGAATTCTATGTAAAAACAACCTGGAAATTCCAAGAAATTTTTTATAATTCACACCGATTCAGATTGAGTTACAACAACAAATGCAACAAATGTTGAATTCCACAAATTTAATTTCTTAATTTCATTTTAAGATTAATCGTTTTTAACAGAATTTATTTTATTTAATATCAACAAATACTTCATTTTTGCACAGCAACATTTGACAATTGCTAAAATATAATTTAAATAATTATTTTATTTTCTGTGTCTGCTAATATTTTATTAGTTAATTTAAAAAACATATGTGTTTCTAATTAATTTGGCTAAGAGAGTATGAGAATTGTTTGCTGTGCAGAATCGCTGTGTTGGCCTGGCTAACACAGCCATATGCGGCAAGGACACTTTTCATTTCTTTTTGCCTGCATGCAAGTTGAGTCATTTCAACGGCGAGTTGTAAACATTTCACAACGCTGGCAACGCACACGTTTATCCTGCCACGCACACACAGCACACGCACACACACAGCACACGCACACACACAGCACACACACACACACACACACACACACACACACACACAGAGCAAGCTCGCTGAAATTTTCGCTTGCGGCTGCCTGAGTTATGCTAACCAGCGCTCAAAGCAAAGCGTGGCAAAGCTCAAGCGGCTGGACAATGTTATTGTTATTCTTGTTGTTGCTGTGGTTGTTGCCACTTTTGTTGTTTTTGTTGTTGTTGTTGTTGTTGCTGTTGTTGTTGCTGTTGTATTTGTAATTTGCCAGTTTCTCAGTGGTGGTTGTTTCTGGCAGCTTCTAACAATAATTTGAGCGATTTTGCACTTTTTGCGAGCGGGTTAACGGTATGCCAGCCTGTGTGCCACTCTGTGGCAAGATGCTAGGCGGCAACGGGTTTAGCTTCTGCTTCTGCTCTTGCTTCTACTTCTGGTTCTGGTTCGGTGTCGGGTTCGGGTTCGAGTGTCGGGTTCCTCATTGCCAGTGCCAAAAAATGCTTTTTACACAAAGAGTCTTCTACGGTGGCGGCGGCGGCGGCGGCGTTACGCATAGCTTTTGAATTCCACAATTCTCGCTGGCTTCACAGAACACATCATAGTTGCCGGGGTCTCCCCGGCAACTCTCTCCAGCCCGGCACCCACATGGGGCACAAAGTTAAAATGTGGTACATGTGATTGGTGGCGGCTGCCCGGGCAGCCGAGAAGGGCAACAGCAGACGACACAATTGTTGAATGGCTCTTTAAAATTACGAGCAGCACTAAACCTAATTGAGTTAGGAGAGCCCAACAGACCGAGAGAGACCATATATGTACACATATATATATATAATAAAGATATATAAAATATATATTTCAATATTGCTGGTAATTTTATTATTATCTAAATATGTAAATAAAAGTTGAGGATAGAATAACCTTAGGCATATTGCAATGAATAGTAAATTAAATATATAACTAAAGTAAAAATTAAAAATTAAATTAAAATTTCAAAAAAAAAAACAAGGGATTTAATTAATTTGGGTGTTGTACAATGTTAAAGAATTCACCATTCTTAATAAGTGTTGCGGAAACCCAAAGAAAGTAAGCCCAATCAGACAAATAAAAACTGTGAATACATATAAAAATAGTTTGAACTGATGGATTAGATGATAGCATTAAGACGAAATTTTGAAAAACTCGATGTCCAAAAACAACTGTATGAAAATGGAACTCATTCTACGAGTTGTTCTCAGAGGGTGCCAGGAGAAAGAAATTGTCCAGCAACTTCTGCATTATTTTAGGGCTATTTTGGGAGAAGACTCCGAAACCTTGGCAACGATTTCTTATCTCAGTTATCAGTCAGTTCTCTCTAATTCCCAGAAATATGATTTTCAGCTTAACTCTTGAGTTGTGTCGGTTTTGGCACGAGGCTTAACTAATATGCTTCTGCATAGAAATATTACTGAAAATTCGAAATGCAAGTTTCCGTTTTCGAAATTTACCAACTGAATAATAAACTGAGCAACCCTTGGGGCCCAAACTGTGCTGCACATGCAAAGGTATTAGAAATAAGTTGTGGCAAGCATTGGCTGTGCGCCTTTGTTTTGGAATTCAGTTGGCATAGCTAATGTGCAGCCAGGCTGGTCCTTTGGCTGGGATCATAGCCTGCAACATTTGTTGGAATACATTTTTTAAAGCTCAAACAACGGAAAAGTGGTGCGCCTTTTTTTTTGGTTTTTTTTTTCTCTTCTTCTTTGCCTCAGTTGTGTGTGATGTTGAAAAATTTTAATGCTCATCAAATTGACAAAGAAAAAGTTTTTCATTATTACATTGCGCTGTCATTTGGGCACAGAAAATAGCTCGACAAAGTTTTGCTTTGTTTCTTTGGCTCTGGCTTTGGGTCTGGCTTTGGGTCTGGTTCTGGTTCTGGTTCTGGTTCTATGTGTAACTCGAGTGCAACGCGTAAATGAGCTACGCTTTCTGGTTGCTGGCTGCTTCTCCTGCTGCTTGCTCCAACTATTGCCGGGATAGATTTTCATGCCTGCCAAGTGCGTAGTTGACGTAATTTTCTCAGATGTCCTTCCGTCAGCGCAGCATCCTTGCACATTAATCCATTTGGGTGCTGCTTCGTCCTGCTACAGCCTGCTGACTGCTGCCTGCTGACTGCTGCCTGCTGGATGCTGGCTGCACGCAAATGAGGGTACGGTCAAATCACTCACTGTCATCCAGTGTCCCAAGGAAAGAGCCAAGCATGTTCTTTAATTTTTTTTTTATACTCTTTTTTTTTTTTACCATTTTTTATACCCGCAGCAGTTTCTATAGCTTGACGTTTTGCCCGACTCCTGTGTCGTGTGTCCTGTGTCCTGTGTCCCGTGTCCCGTGTCCTTTGTCGCTTGTCCAGCTTCGGCACCAGCTTTAATCTCATCTTCAACTTGTACTTTGCTATGTATTTCCTTGCCTTGACTGCTGCCTGTCAACGCGACTTAAGATAAGCGCTAAAAAACTTTCCATATCCCCGCCCGTCCCTCCCCGTACAAAATAAAGGGTTGCTATGACGTTTAGCTTTCGCATATTTACACATCCCAGCACCCATCCAGCCATCCATCTCTCTCCCCATCTCTCTCTCTCTCTCTCTCTCTCTCTCTCTCTCTCTCTCTCTCTCTCTCGCTCTCTCTGTGTCTGAGTATATTTTATAGACTGCTGCTGTTAGGCGAAAACATGACAAATTCGAAAACAGAAATTCTTCGACCAGATTCTTGGCCAAAAAACTTCAGTTCGCATTGGTTAAATGCGCTTTGGCCAGCAAACTGACTCAAATATAAAGAATTCAAATTAAATGCGACGCCGACCGACGTTTCTTGACGGCCCTGTCAATTTCTGTCAATAGGCTCTGATACCCTGTATATTCACTCTAAACTGCTGATGTCGTATGAAGTTCATCAAGCAAAATTAAATAGCTTAGATTACAAGAATATTCTCGACCTGCCTGAACATCGAATTCGATTATGGTTTTTCTGTATTTTTGTATTCCTTTTTTTATTCTGAACTGGATTATTAGAATTTTTTTTAAACTGAGAGAGATTAATACAAATTAATTTTCAGTTTTAAAATAATGTCAACTGTTTTTTCAAAATCAATTTACATTTACCAACACTGGATTAATATATATTAACTATTTAATAATTTTGTTTGTTTCCATTTTTTTTTACTGAACACCCGACTTGTAAATTGTATTGGCTACAGGGTATCTCCGAGTCGATTACTATCGATTGTAGAAAACATTGAAGAAGCATGGCTTGCTCAACTCCTTATCTCAATATATGCAAGGTCAATCAGTAAGAAATCGTCTGATCTTCTTTTATCAACCTATGGCAATAATTGTTCAGTGGTGTATATTTTTCATACAAACATCTTCGCTGCTTTTGTTTTATACACAGAGAAGCCATTCATATTTTTTATGTTTTGTTTACACTGAGCATTAAGCATCAGGCAGGTGACGTCATACTCACTGAGTAATATAAGAGAATTGCAGAGAGAGCGAGAGAGAGAGAGAGAGAGCGAGGCGCATGAGAGCGTGAGAGGTCTACTGTTATACAGGATGCTTTTGAAAGAGCACTTGAAAACATAAAAGCTCCTAATTCGAACAAGAGCCACAAGAGACTCGTGCAAATCGCTTGCTGTTTGTGCAATTAAGGAAGGAACTCATAATTTTGTTGCTCATTTCGAGCGCTTTTGCGGTGAGTTCAATTTCCGCGAACGAAAGAGAGAGGAAAAGAGAGCGAAAGAGACTGCACGAGAATTGTGCAATACGAGCCCGAAAATACTAACGAGTGTTGCGAGCGCTGCTAAACGTCATCGACATCGGCGGCCAAACTGTAAACTGTAAAGATGTTCGTCGATTAGCTTTCGTCTCGTTTTACTGTCGTCATCAGGCAGGTATCGACCAAAGTTGTGCACTGCACAGAAACGAGTCGACGTTTGAATACATCGGGTCGGGTCATTGCGCTCTGCTTTGCATTTACTCGGCCAATAAACAAACACACAAACACACATATAACGGGAGCGAGTGTGTGTGCATGTGTGAGCGGAATATTGCATACAAACAGGCGCCGCAATCAAACAAAGCAAATGTGAGAGCATCGTGTGTGTGTGTGCATAAGTGCATTTACCGGTGTTTTTATATATGCATTTACGTAAATGCAAGTGTTGGAATTTACGCAATGCGTTTCCAATTAAATAGATACAATTTTTGAGCGCATTTCATTTGTAAAGCTTGCAAAATTTTGTTTTGTGTACTTGTCAACAATTCTCTTAATATTTTTGCCGGCTTTACTGCGTGCTCTCTTCTCCGCAACTCTCTCGCTCTATGCGCTCTCTTCGCAATTCGCCTGCGCTGTATGTGTGCAAAAAGAGAGCAAAAAGTGTGCAAAAAGAGTGCAAAAAGAGTGCAGAGTGCAAAAAAGAAACAAGCAAGTAGCAAAGTTCAAGTGCCGGTTGTACTACGAAGGGTTTGTATGAAAGTTTTACTACCGGCTTAATAAAAATCTGGCACGCTGTTTTCCTCAACATTAGAACAACATTTGTCGCTTTGCTCTCCAACTGCGCATTGTGCGCGAGAGCAAAACTTTACACATATCACTTTTATTCTCAAGCATTTTGTTTTTAATGACCTTTTTTTCTTATTTTTTCTTCTTTTATTTTTCATGCAAGTAACTAAAGTGGCAAATAATGAGCAGCTGCTTGGTAACAACAGGGTTATTTCCGTCAGGGCTCCTAAAATGGCGTCAGCTGCTGTCAACAGCCTCAGTTTTGCTCGAATGCCATTCCGTCCTGGGTTGCAGACAGTCAAATCAATGAAATTGCGATCATCATCATTACGCGATACTTGTAAAAAGATGTCAGCTGACAGCAAATACCTTCCTGCTAAACGCAAATGGGCAAAATAAGTCCAAATCGGAGAAAGTCTGAGTGAATTAACTTATTTCTATATGTATTCTATATGCTCATCTGCCAAGAATCTAGTTCAAATAGACTTGGTAATCAGTTCCATATAAAATATGAAATAATTCGCAATTTAAATTATCCCTATTTAATTATCTGACTGAGACTTATGTTGGGGCTTCCCCATAAGCATACCAGAATACTGCGTTTTTAATAATAAAATACTAAAGAATTGTGAAACATAAATATTAAAAACATAAATATTAAAAGAGGGAAGCTGGCTACTCCCCCTGTCAACGCCTAACTACGCCTATGCTTTTGAATTTAGTGTAGAAAATCCGAGTAAACATTGCCAAATATTTATTGAATTCAAAATCCAAATTAACCCAATTTAAATATATTGCTGAGAATAAATTCGTTCATTTTAGTTTACGCTTTAATTTAGATCTGAATAAATATTAAATTTGAATGAACCCAATCTAAATCTGAAACTGAATATTGAAGTAGTTGCAACTTTGTTTTATTATTCTGGCTCAGGCTGAGCATACCCTATCAGCTGCTGTCCATGGTTAACGGGTATGCTGGTAATATAGTTATCAACTTAGCAGCTGCAACTGCAACAGCGACAGCATCAACAACGTGCAACGCGCAACGTTGAAAGTGCACTTTGAGCGTTGGCGTTGCAAATGCAATAAATTAAGGTCCATTTACCAGCCAGGCAAAATGTTTTAAATTTGACGTAAATATTAATAGAGCGTTGTTGTAATTGGATAATGGAGTCTTTTGCATATTCAAACACACACGCAAACATGAACAGACATGCTGGCAAATGTGTGTTTGGGGAAAACTTGTACAGCCAAAAAAAAAAAAATTCTGCTCACAAAATTGTTTTAACTTGTTGCAAGTGATTATTGTTAATACCACTAGCAAAATTCAATTATAAGCTTTGTGATTTGCTTTTACTCAAAGATTGCTCTCCAAAAACCATTCGAAACTTTTTTTTAAATATACAAAATGCAAAGATCAGCATAAATATATATATATAATTACATTATAATATAACTGTGTTAAAACCAGGAAGTTATTTCGAAAGTCTGAAAGTCCGAAAGTCTCCAATGTATTCATTTTATTCTCTTGTCTACTTTAAATGACATTTGCTCTCAAATTAAAATCGATTAAAAAACAGTTTAGTCATTTTTTTTTTTAGCAAATTTTGCCAGACTTTAGTAAAATCTGGGGAAACGCTTTAATTTTTGATGGCATTTGGCAGGGTCACCAGAAAAAGTCTAAAGCACCGCCTGTTTTTATGCACAACCCTAAAAAATATCCAGCATTTTTGCATCTGTGTTTCTGGGTATTTTTGCAGAATAGACGCACACAAATTTCTGCGAATATCTGATTGGGTTTTTACTGGGCTTCCCCAACACTTGACATATGTGTTGAGCCCCTTAGTTCAGTTATTGTTTATTTATTTTTGATTAGTTCAATTTTATAGCTAGCCCCGAGGGATTTGAGTAAAATGAAGGGACAACTAAAAATAAAATGGAAAATATAAATGAAATTATCATAGCTTTTGGCCTGATGCTGAAACAATCGTATAAATTTCTACGTTTTAGAGATATATTTTTTGATAGTAAAAATGTTTCTGACAAATAGGAAAATAGTCTTTCTGATTTTAAGATGTTTTATTTGTTTTACTGAAAAATGAAAATGAAAATATACAAACATATATATGTATATATACATATGTATGATATGAGCAAGAGATGCCAGCCAAACCTAGCTTGCTCTCTCTTTCTGTCTTCCTTCGCCCCGCCCCCAGTGCCACCCGTTGAGATAACGATTATTGTGATGTGCATAATAATCAAGCTTATTCCATATTCCATATTGCCCGATTAGTTTCCAATTCATAAGCATTGTTGTTGCTGTTGTTGTTGTGCTGGTTTTCTGTCTGCTTCTCTACTTCTTCGCTTTTGTCTCAGCCGCCTTTACAGCCATCCCCTCCCGCTCCCTATCCCTCTACCCAACGACCCCTTCACCCACCTGCCACCTTCCATGGCGATGCATGTATTATGTTTTCATCTATTCTGTTTTGGGCTTTCCTTTGTTTTTCGATCCCAAAAATATTACCACGTAAATTTTTAATAAATTGAATGATATGGCCGTAAAGTAACGTACTCTTTGTCTACCCCACACCACCCCAACTCCACCCAACTCACCTCCCACCAGCAAGCCTCTCCTTGTCGATTTGTCTCTCACTTAGCATGCATAAGCGGTTTCCATGAATGTCTCCGCTTAGCCCATACACGCTGAGCATTAACTAACAAAATCGCGTGACTAATGAGATACCCTGTAATAACCAATTATATTAATTTGTGTGTGGATTATTACGAACAAAGTAGATTATTAAGTGCGCTTTCTTTGTATTATTTTAATATTCATCTTTTATTTGCTCAAATAATAATAAAAAATAATCTTCCTATTTTTATTCTAAATATTTATTACTTATTTAAGAAATAGTTAGATTTTTTAACTGTCTGTTGGAAGTCTCATAGTGCCAAACTACTGCAATTTGTTCAAACAATTTTCCGGGAACCCAACATGTCCCATGAAAATCATAATTTAAGACGGGGAGGCGCCATTTCGTTGGCATTGTCTGCTTGACGATTCCAGTAACGAGCTTCTAGTTATATTTTTTTAATTTGCTTTATTAGCTTATGCACTTTATGATTTCCTTAACGGCCCGATTTTCAATAGGCCAGCAGTAATAAGCATAGCTCAGCGCTTGGTAGCCCCATAAAGGCTTACAAAAAGGTAAATAAATTACACGTAAACTGCTTGTAATTAACGCCTAATAACTAACTAGAAATAGTTAAAGGAAAACAACCACAGAAATCAACAATTTATTTATTTATTCATATTTTTCTTTCTCAGCTCTACAGACTTAAGCAAGTTATTTAAGGCACTACTCACTAATAATAAATAATCATTAAATATTAACGATTCGAGTTTAATAAACTTAATGTTAGATACGTTAAATTGGATATTTCATTCAGTTTGATCGCATTTTAATTGTATTATTTGTGAATTTCGCAGATGTGTTTTTAGTTATATTTCAAATGCTTCGCATTAAATAACATAAGTATTATGAACATTTATACTTTCACAGCGTTTTAAACAAATTGCCAAAAATACTTTAATGAGCGCCTGTCTGAAAATTGTTGCTAAGCACTTGACTTAAACACACAGTTAGCAGACAATGCTGCATGCCTTTGTTTGCACCTAGGTCTGGTCTAGCGCCCAACTGGGCATGTCATATTTTATACCATTTACGGTATTCTGCGACTTCCGTTGTGACAGCTAATTACGTGCGTGTGTGCGTGAGTGCGTTACTATATGTATATATATATATATATATATATGTTTGTGTGTATATATGCTACCACAACAAGATGTCAATTTGTCAACGCAGCTCAGTTTGCCCTAATCTCTATGCATGTGCTGGTGTTTGCTGCTTAGTTAGTGGTTTATTTGCAATTATGCCAACAACAACTGTTATTGCCTTAACATTATGTTTCTCATCATTTCTAATATTAATGTTAATCAGTTGTTCTCGTTGCTACTTTCAACTTATGTTCCTCGATATATACAAACAATATTAAAACAACTTATGCTACTAATACCTTTGTTTATATATATATATATTATATTGTTATTATACATTTGTAAAGTTTTAATTTGACCATGCAATGTTAATATTAACTGACTGCCATCAATTTCACCTCTCGTTTGAATTCGCTGCAGTGGTGAGTTTGTGCGCTACGCTCAATACGTCGCAGTAAAGGGAAGCAGAGAAAAATTTTACTCTCTGAGCGAGAATTTGGGCACTGTTAACTATCAATTTTAGCTCTCTGCGTTTAACATTTGTCTGTTAAGCGTCGTTCAATGTGCACTTATGTCTCAGTGAGAGTAACAGCAGCAACAGTCTTGTTTTTACCGGTTACGTTAACGGTTCACCCGTGCGTCCGAGTCGCAGTCGCAGTAACAGTCGCAGTCGCAGTTATTAGAAGCAACAGCACACAAACCGCACTCGCTTTCGTCGCAGCATTAACAGCATCGTTCGTTTTTTTCTTACCCCTCCCCCCTAAAGAAATGCACTTTGAGTAGAAAGTGAGGAATTTAACAGTGTGTGTGTGCCATATATACAAAATAAATACTACTACTTGGAATGCTGCTCCTCATCTGTGCAGGCTGCGTGCGTGTGTGTGTGTGTCTGTGTCCCTGTTGTAAACAAAGTGTTGATAACAACATGCTCTGATAAAACAGACAACAGCAACAACAACAATAACGGCAGCAACAACAACAGCAGCAGAAACCGCAATTTAAACAGCTTTGACGACAAATAAATAAATACGTTTGCCAAAAAAAAAATAAAATTAAAAACAAAGCAACTAAAAAGTTAAATAAAAACGACACCGACACCGACACCAAAACCAAATAGTGCATAAATATTAAATATTAAATAGCAAAAGTAAATGCAATTAAAAATCTCTCAATCAAAGTTTTGCTGCGTTTTGTTGTTGCTTTGTCGGCGGCATTCTCAGTCTCTCTGTGAGTGTGTGTGTGTGTCTGTGTGTCAAGTCTTCGTCTACAAGTATCACATACATGTGTGAATGTGTGCGTGTTTGTGTTTGTGGGCAAACAAGTTTTGCTGCGCAAAAGTGCGTCAAAGTAACAAGTGTTGCAACAGCAGCAGCAGCAACAACAAAGCAACAATAACAACAACAACAAGCTGAAGAGGTACGTCAAAGTGAATGAAGAAAACTTCAAGCTCATTTACAGCTCAAAGAACTAAAAGAACTAAAGCATGCTGGGCATCTGTCTCCCTCTCTCTCTCTCTCTCTCCCTCTCGCTCACTCCCCTCAGTAGAAGCAGACGCAGCAGCAGAATGACTCAGCGCACAAGACGCACAACGCACATTAAAAATATGTAATGTAATAATATATAGCAGCCAATACAACAACCAAGAACCCATACCCAAGACCCCAACCGCTTAATCATTTGCTGTCATTTTTTAGCCAACGTCTCAAGCTGATCGTTTTGTTGCTTTTATTTTGCTATTTGCAGTAAAAAAACAAAATGGAGAATGAATAGGAAAAAAATACGTTGTAATTTGCATGAGTAACTGAGTTGTTCTCTAATTCCTATTAGATCACGTAGCAAATGGCAAAATGTACTAGAAATGCGGTTAGTTCATGCATCCAGAGGTTTTCCAATTTTCTGCGGTTGTCGAAGCGAAGTAAATTAAATGTGTGCATATATCATATATATATAAATGTATATATGGCATATCTGGCAAAACAAGTGCCGATTGTGTTTTTTATGATTAGAACGAATGTGGGTTCAGTTTGCAGTCGGCGTTTTTTTTTTTTTGATTTTTTGCAATTCAATCAAAAGTTAATATAAATAAATTCAATGGTTCCTGGTACCACAAATAGTAGTGTAACAACTGATATGGATTATGGACACGTATCTTCCACACTCCCTGACTCATCCCTCCCCCTCAATAGTAATTTGAACTTGCCTTTAGAATTTACAGCGCTCAATTGGCTTTGGAAAAAAAACTACAAAAATAACTTCAAAAACAACCACAACAATTCAATTCAATTCTCGCTTGTTGCAAGTCCAATTTATGTAGCCACAACATGCCACATGTGGCACTCCTCTGCTTTGTCGGATTCCAAAAATAAGAAGCGACTTGAAGACTTGAAGACTGTCGCCCAAAATTAACGAGTGTTTGTCTTTATTTATTAATATTTATTTGACTGCACCCAAAAATAAGAATCGTGCACATAAATAACGTTTTTGTTTATAAACATAAGCAGTTCGATTCCCTGAAAATAGAAAGTGTTGGATATGTTAAACAAACTTTAAAAATTACTCGAGCAAGATGGGAAAATTACCGGAAAAGTGTGTTATGATCTTATTTTAGTTATCTTCTCTGATCAGTTTCCGATTCATTTCCAAGAATGAATATAAAAAATCATTGAAGACTGTATATTTTGCACGATTTTTCTTATAAATGCATGCATCGCTGAAAATTTGGATACAGGTTTGTTTGATCTGGATTATTTCTAAGTTGATATTATGAAAGATAAAAGCTTGACGAAAGTAGAATTCTTGGAATCTTGGAATTTGCTTGAAATACTTGTTTTAAGGCGATTTAAGCTTGACAAAAGTTGAATTCTTTTGGAATTTGCTTGGAATACTTGTTTAAAGATTGACGAAAGAAGAATTTTCTTGAAATTTGATCGAATTTGCCATATTTCAGGCAAGAAAAACTTATTGAAAGTCGAATTTTCGTCCATTTGGGCTGGAAAACTTTCCAAGTTGATCTTAAAGTAGATTAAAGTTTGACGACCGTAGAATTTCCTTGCAATTGACCTGGAATCTATCTGCCAAGTCGAATATTAAAGACGATTAAGATTAAGACTTGACATTAAGACGCATGCAGCTTATTGGCTGGATATGGTTTATGTGTGGAAAAATTCCACTCTTAATGAAATACAAACAATCAAACAAACAGGCAGCCAGCAACAAGCAACAGGCAACAAGCAAAAGGTCTACACAAAAATAGGCAGCAATGAAAATGAAAATTTCTTTCTATTCGTTTTTATGTTAAAGCAATTCACGTGTGAAATGAATAAAGTGTTGATATGTGGGTTGTGTTAGGTGGGGGAGCGAGGAGGCGGGTTTTCAAAGAGGGAAAGCAGGAATTTTAACGCAGCGGGGAAAACAATGTGAATGAGTTATGTAGGCGAAGAAAAAGAAGCGAAAGAAGAAAAAAAAACGAAAGAACATCAGGCAGATGCATAGAGAATAGCGGCGAATAGAAAGAATCAAAAGAAATTGCATTCGAAACAAATCAAGTTCAGGGCACAAATTTCATAACGTTGTTTTTTTCTTACTTTTTTTTGGCTTGGTCGAAGAATGGCAATGAAAAGTGGCCATTGTTGTTGTCATATGTACACACATGCATACATAAAAAAATGTACACGCACATACAAGATCAGCTCTGAAATGCATACTTATTAAAAAAGTAAGTGTATGCTTTGCGAAAGTAAGCATTCTAGCTGCTCATGTCGATTAACTCGACTAGGTTTCAAAACCAACAAAAAAATGAAAGCAACAACAACAACACAGTGACAATACGGTGTAAGCCGAGCTTTGTTGTTGAAACGATGCTCACGCATTGCAATCGCAGCAGAAGCTGACGCCGAAGTCGACAGCAGAAAGCAGAAGCAGAGTAGCAGAGAGAGAGAGAGGAGAGAAATAAATTAAAACGCACGTAGGCTGCAAGCGGACGTGAGCGTCAACCCCTGCCCTCGCCCCCGCCACGTTATCAACCGTCTACGCGGCGTCGAGCGAATTTTTTTTGCTTTTTTTTTTTGGTGTGTTAAGTTGTTGATTGAAGGGTATTTGGTTTGAGTACGCACACATACTTGCATGTGTATGCTTTGTGCTATGTTGGAAAGCATACTATATATATATATATATATATATATATAGTGTGTGTGTGTGTGTGTGTGTGTGTGGGTTGGCAAAACTTTGGTGCTAAAGCGTGGGCAGCATATAATAATTTAACAGTATTCAGCCTGGCTTTTATTCATTTTTTTTTTAGCAGAACTGTTCAATTCTACAAAACATTTATAGGGCGATATTTCCCCAACAGTTGTTGCATCTTTATAAACAGATTTAAAAATCATAAATTGAATATCTAAGCTTCTAAGCCCAATAACCACAAATATGTGTGTGCCATGTGCTGTTGCAACAAAAAAAAAAAAAAAAATTATGTTCTTCAACAAAAACAAAAAAAAAATCAACACAAGACTGTACTAAATTGAACTGGAAAGTGCACGGTTGTTGGCTGCTTCAAAAGCGGGTTGGTTCTTTTTCAGTTAACACGAGAGAACAACAAAAAAATGTGGAAGAAGAGAAACACGTTGTAAAAGAGCCAAACCGAAACAGGTAGTAAAAAATAAACAACGTAACGAGGCCCGAGTGCTGTTGTTGTTGTTGCCACATTTTGTTGCCGTATTTTGTTGCTTGACAGCGGAGGGAGAAAGGGAACAAAGCGCTTAGAAATTCAACTAAAATACAACATATTCGAAACAGTCGAACTCGAACTCGAACTCGAATCCGAGCCCAAAGCCGAACTCGAAGCCGAACACGAGTCGACACCACTCGCCTCGCCTTTTTTTCAATCCAGGCTAATATACCAAGCAGATAGCTAATAGGGTTTGAGCCCGGTGCCAGCTCCGTGCCGCTGTCGTCAGCCAACAGTAATAATTTGAGCCCTAACAAAACTGACTATCTGACTGAGTGTGTGTGTGTGTGTGTGTGGGTACGACACTCAATGGGGTTAGTGACCCAAAACTTTGTTTGATAGTGAAAACAGTTTGAGCATGGCTTCAAAAGCTGAACATAATATATATGAAAGGCATGCAGTAAAATGCACAACTGCTACATAACTTTATTCATAGGTTGGGCACTCACACACACATACATATTTATATATATTTACATACAAACATATACATACCATATATGTTTTTTTTTATAGATATATACACACATTGACCAAGAGAGGGCCTTCAAAATGAAATGAAATTAAGCGTTGGCAGCCATAGCTAGTCTTACACACTGCTTACAATCATAAAAAAGGGTATATTGTTTGTGTGCAAAGTTCGTTTGGTTGTCTGCATGTTTGGCAAACTTATTTTCCAAAAACACTGCACCAACAGAAAAAATACCAATGGATAGGCCGGTTTAAGCAAATGAATTAAATGAAAAAAATGTTCAGAGCATGCAGCTGAAAATGATAATCGTACTTCAAGAACAAAATTGACAAATTATTGCCCCAAATACCGCTTTATAAGAGGGGGTTCTAGTTTTCTTTTCAAAATAATATTTGCCTTAAATTGTGCTCTTTGTGAAATTGAAGTTTTCAAAAAAAAAATTAATTAAAAAGCCAAGGAATGTTTAAAGAGCTCAACTGAAACGTGTTTTTATGCTTGAGGATTTGCTCTGCAAAGTTTAAGATTGAGTTTATTTTTGGTTTTTGTTGGCAATTAACGCTGCACATCCTTTCTTCATTAATAGACTAAGATAGCCAATCTTTTTTCTGGAAACTGAAATCCATAACGCTTAAGCTAAAGTTCCTCAACCAATTCTCTGTTAAAAACTGCTTCCAACCATAATCGTGGTTTGGATTTGTTGTCATCAACAGTAAAAGTATTGACAAATTGTGGGTTGAAAATGCTTGTTTAAGCTTTAAATATATTCATCTATATTTTTTAATTTATTCTGCATTTCAATCACAATATTATTATTATTATTATTAATAAAGATTTTCACTGCATTCTTGTATTTCAGCTGAAAGGAACTGCGCAACACACCCTAAAAAAATGATGTGCAATTAAAAATATATATTTAATAAATAGGTGCAACAAATGAATGAAGTTGGCGCCATAAAATACACAACAAAATCAAAACGCATAAATATGTGCTAACAAATAATGAAATAAGTAACAAAAAAAACCAAAAGCAAGCATAATGTACATAAATAACAAGTGTAAAGTATGTATTAGCATCTAGAATATATATACATATATATGTATTATATATCTTTATCTGTGCGTGTTACGATGCTGTCCGGTGTAGTTCAAGTGGATGCCACGTCGAACGGCATGCAGCAGCAATATCTCTAATCAAATCAAATATTTAAATTCAATTATATTTGTATATGTAGCATTGAGTGTGAATCAAATTATTGCATACAATTTGGTTGTCGTTCAAAATTGACGACCAATAAAATAAAACAAAAAATACAACAAAATACAAATAAAAAACCAATAAGCCAACGCGTCAGCGAATCCAATATCGTATTTATTACCCTCAAGGCAACAGCGAGACGGCTTCATCACGGAGTCCTTAGATTTTTTTTCCACGGAGGACGACGATCTCGAGATGGATATACTACCGAGCGTGAATATATTCAACGAACTGGAGCGCATCTGCGCAACGGGCTATTTCTCATCACAGCCATCGATCGAGGATCAATGGCAACAGGTGAGTGGCAACCATCTACGCTCATTGCGCTTAAGTGTGTCTCAATTAAAAACATTTATCAATCATTTGATTGATGATATTGTTAGCGTTTCTTTTTTTGATTGATAAGAAAGTAAACAAACTAAAAGTAGGGGCTACCTCAGGCAATGTCGAACATTAAATACCCTGTAGACAGGAGTCGAATTTCGCACATCTAAATTTCACTATGAAATTAAAAAACTAAATGATTTTTCCTAAGAGACCTTTATAGGGAATATACAGAAACCTCAACTTTCGACGAATTGTTCACAAGAGTATAGGAACAGCCAGACTTTAGTTTCATAAGCCATAAGTATTCTATATCTAAATCTATGCAATATATTTCTGACTGCTCCGATTAGATTTCAAGTAATATTTCCGTTTAATAAAGTTTCTATATAAAAAATTGATTTTCTCAATACGAGCAAATTCGATTGGATCCAAATATGTCACTGCGTTTATCACATATATATATATTTTTATAATTGACGTCATTTGGTTCGGATTATTTTTGATTTTTTTTGCCAGTATCAATGGCCTTAGTTGCGCTGTTTTATCTTGGACTTAAACGTTTTTGCCTGCAGACTTATGCAAGACTTGCGGGTGGGCTTTAAACAACAAACTAGTTACGCAATTGCTGGTTGAAAACAAAAGAAGAAATCGATAAATAATTTACCAATTTTGCTTAGCCACAATCAGAAGAAAGCCAAAAATAGATTCTTGCTGTTTTGGCCACTTTTGTTTAGTCAAGTTGTGTCAATAAAAAACAAATAAATGAACGCTTCATGTTTTGTTTGCCCACATCAGAAGCACTAAAATTAAACAGCTATCATTAAAAGGCGAATGCACACAGACATCTACAATACACATTTTATACACAGCACATGTATAAATGAATGTATTTCATATAAATATATTTCTGCAATATGAAAAGAAAAGAAATAAATATATGTTTATATATATATATATATATATGTATATAGATGTAGATGCGGCCATAAATTAGCAGTCGCCGCCACTGCCGATTATCATCTGAGTGTATACATATTCATATACACATATACATATATATATATATTTTGCAAATACATTTGGAATTTGGTATTAAATAATATGTATACAAATGTGCACAAACAAGCAAACACTTAGCAGTCGAGCTTATGTGAAAAATGTATTTCTGTCTTATACAATATTTTATTTTTTGATAAACAGCGACTAACAAAGCTCTGACTTATCAAGAGCACCAGCTGATTTCGCGTTTTTTTTTTTATATTATTTGTTATTTTTGTGTGCATTTATTATCAAAAATGCTGAGTTGACGGCTGGCTTATCATCATGTGACGCATATTTTGAATGTTTCAGCGACATTCTATAAAAAAGGCAGTTACTGTGTAAATAAGAATAACAGTGTTGCATGGCAGGAATGCAACCAAATTTATTAACTTCTTATTGTTATTATTATTATTATATTTATTGGGTAGCTTGATTCACAGCGACCTAGGTTGATCTATTGTGCGCTGACTCTATAACTCTTTCATTAACCCCGAATTTTGAGCTGATGGTGGTTGGGGTTTCTATGTCTTTCGAGCTTAAGACATGTTTTACTAGGATACTTATTCTTCCTCTGGCTAAGACGACACAATCCGCTTTGATGTGCTTTGAGCATGCCTCCATCCATTAACTTAAATGGATCCAATTATAACACGCTGGCTTAGTTTTTCTCCCAAACTCGTTTACTGTTTGTAAGCACATGCACTTGAACATAATATCGCTCCGAAATTTATAAGCAGAAAAAATGTATTGTTTTTAGAAATTATTTCAGAATATATTGAAAATTTTCCTTTTATATTTACATTTTTTCCGAAACTTATATTCTTAATAGGAGAATATATTTGTAAAAAGTAGTAATTCTACCAACCCTTTTTTTTTTCAAAAAAATGAGTTTTAAAACTATCTAAAATTTTGGACTGTACACTTAAAAAAACAACACCATATATTTTTTTCACGTTGGAAAAAGTAAATTGAAATTAAGAATAGAAAATCCCTGGATTTTAGAGAGACACAACCTACCGCCTTAGAAATATAATTTCTTAATAATAAGATTTGTAGCACTTGACGCCAAAAGTGTGGCGATTTCTAACATTTTTTCTGAGTGTACGCAGCATTGTTTAAACAACTTGGGCGATTAATGCGGTGTTTGTTTATTTAAGCAAATATGCCTGATTGAAATCTCAACTATTTCACACTAGGAAAAATCCAAAAAAATTTAACAAAAATTCCAACAATTTCAATAAATGATTTTTAGTGTTTTTTTTTTTTTTTTTAGAGATACACACATAATTGTATTACTATTATTTCAATAGAAATTAAAAGTCTTGGCATACCTTAAAGTTTGTTGGAATTGCTGAAGTTAAACTCTCCACTTTCATGCAGCTTGCAACCAAGTTAAGCTTTTCACAATTCACTTGTTTGATTTGAACAACTTAACAAGTTTTCTTCATCTGCAGCATTTTTTTTTTTTTTTGCTTTGCACAACTTTGAATTGCCTATTATTATTTATTTATAACACTTTAAAAGTTTTTGCTGGGTTTCTTCTTGCTGGCGGCTATAAAGTTTAAATTGCCGAATAATTAAGGAAGCTTGTTGCTCGAAAATATGTCAGACAAGTGGCCCGAAAAGTAACAGAACAAAAAATAAAACATTTCAAATATTGAATGCCAGAAGGGCGCAACGCTGTAATTAATATATACTATATAAATATATATATATATATATATATATATATATATATACTATATGCGACGGATGTTTTGCTTATTTCCCGTTGACTTCCGGGTAGTACCGTTTGTGTTTTTGTGCTCTGTTTGTGTTTTATTGAAATTGTTTGTGTTCTCACTCTCCCATTTCACTTATTGTATGTGTGTGTGCGTGTGTGTGTTTGTGTGTGTGTGTGTGTAAATGCTGCGTCATGTGGAAGGCGTCATTTGTTTCGGACACTTGTACTTGTCTGCAATTTCAGACAGCTGTGGCAAAGATAAACAAACCACGCTAAATTTATATCTCTATCCGTATGTAAAGAAACATCTGCAGCTCTCAGATATTGCTGTGAAATTATGCTTTTCACTTACCAGACAAGCATTAAATCATTTACAGCCCATCTTTCTTTTCATTAACATCAATATTCAGCCTTCAAAATTTTATTATTTTCGTTTAACAAAAATTGCAAAGTCATTAATGTATAGGTGTGTAAATTATATGTGCACAATATATATATATATATTTGTACAAAAATAAATTGAATAGATTTCTTAGGCACATAGACCAAGAATCAGAGGTTAAAATAATGTTAAAGAAAGCAATAAATTTTGTGGAAACCGTTGTTGCAAAATTTTGTTTATTTTTTTTTGTAATAAATTCTAAACGTTTACAAATCATTATCAACAATAACAAATTCCTTTAACACCTGGTGGACTATTTTGAATTTTTATAGAATTATTGTAATATCTAAATAAATACATATAAACATGTATACATTCAAATACGTACGCTTATCCTTAGAGATTAATTGAGCACGAAATGCACAAATTATATATTGGATTATTTTCCAATTTGCGCAGACAAGTGGCGAAATCAGACCGATATCTGACTGGGTCTTTCGACTAACCAGATCTATGCACGACCCCCTCCCTCCAACCATCCATCCAACCAACGATGCACACAATATGCAATCAGCAGTTAACGTTTAACACACAAAAACGTAACAAACTCAAAAAGGCACGTAGCAAACCAAACCAAAAAAAAAAAAAAAGATGTAAGAAAAAAATGGCAGAAAGAAATAAAACAAAATAAGGGAGCAAAAAATGCGGCACTGCTAAATTCATGAAGACAGATGCACACACATATCCTGTGACACACACACACATACAGACACACATACAGACACACATGCGTGGAGGTAATAAGCCAAGAGCAGCCACAACTACAATTCCACCCACTTCATTGACTAACACGTCGCCAACGCATTCCTTTTGGCAGTCAAGCAAGTGCTTGGTTTTTTTTGTCTGTTTTCTTTTTTTTTCTCTTTTGAAAAATACTAGAGGCAAGCAACAAAGGGAAAGCAATCCGAAATACGTGCAATTGCTCAAAAAATATATATGTATATATATATATATATATATATATATATATATATAGATGTGCTCAACGTGGCCCAAACGTGAGGACCAAGCGACTGTATGCTTTAAATGCTTTGCAGGCAACTCAACGCCCAACAAACGAGACACAATCCTCTAACAGCCACTGCCACTGCCACTGACACAGCCACTTCCTTGTGGAAGAGTAACACCCTCATCGCCCGGTCACCCCCTCGGCCAATTTCTAGCTCACATGATAGTCCAAGTGGCTGCGTTTAGCTTCTCTGCACTACGTGGCGTTGCCGTTGCTACTCCTATTACCCTCAATCATTTATCATGTTGCCTGCAATTAATCATCAAATGTGCGAGTTCACATATACACTATCAGAGCGTGCTAGTGTGCTAGTGTGTGTGTGTGTGCCTGTGTGTGTGGCACGTCCCTTATACAATCGTAGTTGCTGTGGCTGCCTTGCCAGTTTTACACATAATTTGAAATGCTAAAATATGTGTCTTCACACATAAGCACACACACATGTATATAGATTTAGTTGCTCTACTTGATCGTTCACAAAACCCAATCAGCTAACCTTAATGGCCCGGCGAAGTCCAAATCTCGTTGCAGCTGCCATAATTTCAAAGTTTCGATGATTAAATGTTTGCCACTAGCATTCTCAAGCTACTGCATCTTGCCGGCCAAAGTTTTAAACATCCTCTGCATAAGCTAAGACTGCGGTTTCCCTTCAGTGTTTAAAGTCATTGAATTATGAGCTAAAACCTTTGTTATGTATTACTATAGCTATAACTAAACAATTGTGTACTTATTTCAGCTTGACTGGCTGACACTTATCCGTATATAATAGTGCAAGGAAAACTAACCACAAACTAGGCCCGTGCAACACTTTTTGCACAGCTGGTGGTGTGTCACACATTTCGCACATGTCCGCGGCCAGGCTAAGCCAGGCATCCCCTAAAACTATGTGATACACCCAATACTCACCCAAGACTAGACCTCAGCGAGCTTAAAAGCGGCTGATAAAAACTTTCTGCGAGTGCTCAAATACACTCAGAAAAAGAACCACTCTCAAAAGGGTCCCTCAACTTATAATTCAGTCAGATTATGTCTCTGTAAAAATTTGAATTTTCCTTTTTTTAATTCCATTTGCAAAAAATATCTAGTTTCGAGTGTTTGTTTTTTATTTGTGTTGCACAGCTGTTTCACATGAGTCTTCTGCTAATTCATATTTCTATTAAACAACAAAAATTAAATTTCACAAAAGATTTTCTTTAAAATTAAGAATGTGCATTTCGCTTTTTTAAAAATAGTTTGCAGATATATTTTAAGATATATATTTCTTTTATATTTCCAAGTTGTTTCTCAAAATCGAATAGGTCGATTAAAATTTGCCTGCGATTCATTTTCTTAGTGTATTGGCCGCCCTCACATAGACTCGAGTGTTGCCTTCGTCTGGCGACACAAATAGATTTCGCTACAGCCAGTTGAGGGATATGCGTGCTTTGTGATTTGATGCTGAGACATTTGTTTGGCTCTTATGCTTTGGGCCTGAGCTATACGCGTTCCTAATTGGTTGTACAATTATGTAGGCATCGGTTGCTATCTGATAAACTCGTATTTATTAGAGTCATAAATCAAGCTTGCAGCTTCAACTGTTCGTTGCGTGGAGGCAGGAGCTGTATCCATCCATCTAATCATCCATTCTATGGGGTAAGGCAACTTCATCAGCCATCATCGACAATGTTTATTTTGCTTGTTTTCCTCCTCCTTTTGCTGTGTTTGAGATTTTTGTTGTTTGATAAAGTCTCCTGGTAATGAGTAGATAGATGTTTCATATTAATTACATTTCAGTTGGTTGTGTCTTGTTGCACACGTTTGGTTGCCAAGGCGCTGAGGCGTCGCACTGCGAGCGATCTCCTCAGCAACTGATCCTTTTGCATAACAATACATATTTAAGCCCAATTCGTCTAGTCAATTAATTTGCTCATTTTCAGGCGTCACAGACACAAACAATGTGTGTCTGCTTGGTTGAGCGAAAGGCAAAGCTGGAGCAGAGCAGCACCAGCACCAGCTAAACGACAACAACAACAAACAAAAAAAAAAAAAAGAAAAGACAAATAGAACATTTTATTGCGGCACAGCCAATTGCACACTTACTGTTTTATTTGTATGTAAATTGTAAATAAATATAAATTGTTTTCCATTTCCATTTCCCTAAGCAAACAACACTTTTGCGCGCGTCTTGTGGAAATGTTTGTGCAAAAATAAAAATAGGCGAATCGGACCAACCCTCAAAACAAAACAAAACTTTTTTTTTTGGTTTTTTTTTCCATCCCCTTGAACAATTCGTGTACAAAATGTTAAATTTTGTATTCTAAATTTTGCACACTTGCCATTTTGTTTAATTTGCCACATACAACAACCAAACCCCAAATGACACGCACAGTTGCACACAATCATACATGCTACATATGTATGTATGCTACATATGTATGTATGTATGTATTTATGTACATGTCGTGTACATTATTTATCAGAAAGTAAGTGCGTCGTACTTGGAATGCTAAACGAGTATCGAGCCTCGTTGCCTGATTTTGTGGGTGGCTGGATGGGATGGGATGGGATGGGATGGCATGGGTCGGATTGGAGTGGAGTGGAATGGAATGGATTGTGTTTAGTCGTCGAATCAGTGGCGCCCCCAGCAATACGGCTTGTCCTTATTCGCTAGGGTGGCGAACTACAAAAGCGGCAAAAGTAAAAATGTGAACGAGAAATGTGTGTCAGCCATAGAAAGAAAAGGGGGCATATTCACTGTGTGATGTCGCGTGTGGCATGGTGGCATGGTGGCCAACAGCTACGCATATTGAAGCGGTTGACAGTTGCCTCGTTTGCGGCTGCTGGTGATGATAAGCTGTCGCTTACATAACTATTCGAAGTGAATGTCCACAAAATTTGTAGATAACACAAATCACTCTTAATATGAAGGCGACTGCAATTGACTTCCGGTAACCAAAAAAATTAGTTTCTAGCAACATTGACTTAAGCTTTGTCTATTGCCCTATGCACTCAGTAGAAGAATTACGCTGAGTTTTAGAAAGTCCTCTGCCCTAATCGACAAACTTAGCTCAACTTATTATTCAGTGGGTATATTTATAAAAAGGGTTGCGTGCTTCTTTCAAAAAACTGGCGTTACTCTTAATTTGAGAGTAAATTTGTCTAGAGTTTGTTAGAAATTGAAATATTTAGATATTATTATTATTTTCTTAATTTGAGAAAAGATTTGTTCTAAAAATATTTTCTACTTTTTCTACTTTTCTACTTTTTCCTATTGTTAGTAAATAAATTTCTGAAAATAGATAAAATGCCTTTCTAATTTTAGGATAGTTTTCCCTTAAGAGCTATCTTTTTTTCTGAGTGTAATTTTTTCTTGAGAGCGATTTGGGCTGCCAAACACAAATCTACCCAAATTGGAATTGAATGACGAACCCGGCTGTTCACATTTAGCGCCTGCTGTGCTGACATTTGTGCAGGCCTCGAAAATGCTGGCGATATGTAATTACTCAATATTTTCAATGGATGTTTACATTTGTTGCATGCGCCCCGGCCGTCGGCTAAATGATATGGGCGTGCCACACCGAAGGCTATCCGAAAATATTGAGATAGCGCAGGACCACTGTGGATATATTTCCTGTGTTTGCTGATATGTTTCAATGCATCGGCGATGACGATGACGATGACTCCTTGAGCTGAATCAGAGCTGCTGATTCAGTCACGCTAAAGTCAAGGCTGGGTTCCTCTTTATATATAAATCTCTTTGTAAAAAATACTTTATTTTGATACGGCACATGAATTTGAGATTGGTGCGCTTTGTTTTTCAACTCTCCACGCCCCATTTGAAATAATCATTTCTCGAAGGCGTAGAACAGAGAAACTGAGCAGCAACAAAGTAAACACACTTGCCCTTACCATATGTTAATCACCCATTCAAACATCATTTTGGGATGAATATAACACCAAGACCAAGTCCAAAGTTCGGGCACAAAAATGTGCATTGTTGGTGTCTGTTGGCTCTGCCTTTGCCTGGGAATTGTATTTTGAAAGCAGAAATAGTGGCAACCCTCAATGTTAATTTCCACATATTTTGGGCTTGTCGCCCCATCATGACAAACTTTCGGCTTCACACACACACACCGTTCACACTGTTCACACTGTTCGCTGGGCACAGGGGCGTGCCCCAAAGTCAATTTACACATGCCACTGTGTCTGTCTGTTGAGCTGTTGGTCCGCTGCCCCTGAACCTTTTATGTATTCTCGAAATCTTGCGCCTAAGTGCATCAATTGACTCAACGCTTTTAGTCCCCCTAAATTGCATTAAAGAAATTTGAAATAATTCCCACAGAGCAGTAGCACTTCTATTCAGAAGGGTGTGTGTTTGCGGGTGTGTGTGTATCTGTGTGTGTGAGTAATTTTGTGTAAACGCTAAAATTTCAATGGGACTTATTCGAAGTTTTCACATCTTATATTTCTAATTGCAAATTGATTTATCTTGGTTTAAATTTATATTTACAGCAGCACTTAAGAAATATTCTGCTCAAAAATATGAGAAATACTAGGGAAATATTATTTATTTATATTTTTTTTTATGTATTTAATGTGGATTGAAAACAATTGACAGTTTTTACAAAATATTCATTTAAAGTTAATGTTTTGAATGAAAGAGAAGAGGGATTTATGAATAATGAATCAATATGAAATTAGTAAATCAAATCTCTGCAAGGATAATCAGCAAATTTTATGGCTACAATTAAGCTGACACGAATGATTCTACTTCAGTGAGTCCATCGTCGAATAAAGTATAGAAATGCACTTTACTCACATACAGATAACATTTAAATGTAAATAAAGAGATCTAAAAATACACTTACTTTGTATGCACCCTTATATTGAATACTGAATGTCACATCACAAATGGAAGTGTAGCTAAATTTACTCTATTGACTGAGGAATATACTAGAATTTTGTTTGGCGATTGCACAGCAAATTCGAAAACCATTTTAAATGCCGCTCAACTCTACATTTATGTATTAAGAGGCATGCTTCCCCTCGTTTCCCCGCTGTGTTCGTTCATATGCAACACCGGAAAAGAATGCCACTGTTATCAATTCGAAGGCTTCAAAAACAACTTCTTTCTTGGTTATCTGAGCTGGGTTTTAATCTTTTGCGTGCTGGAACAAGGCTCTTTCTCTCGTGCTGATGCAGAGCGACTACCAAATACAAAAAATAAACTTGTTTGCTTAACAAGCTATTCAAAACAAACTTACCCAATATGTGTTTTATGGTGCTGCTAAGATCTAAGAGATCAGACTACTTTATCATTCAAACCAAACTTACTCAATTTGTGTATTATTCCATTATTTATTTATGGTAAAATTTAAAATTGCGGCAATTCGACTTCAGTGTACACGGGTATTCCATATTGCTTTCTCGTCCATTACATTGTGGAGAGGCTAAGTGATGTGTTGCTGTTATTGGCTGGCAACATAGGCACAGACAAGAAAAGAAAATTCTGATTTACCGTAAGTTTTAGACAGCAAAACTGAACATTTAATTTATGGATTATTTGATTTTGTTGCTGTAAACGCTTGATTTACTGAATCATTCGATGGGTTTACACTTGTATCTATCTTTAAATACTTTCATTTACGGAAAATTCAATTTCAAATTTGTGCTGCTTTTTTTTTTGGTATTTCGATTCACTGTTTGCAATTCAATGGCCAATCAACAACAGCGGGCAAGAATTTCTCACAGAGGGCAGACACTGGCTGCTGCTGCTGCTGTTGCGTGCCGCTTTCTGTGCACTTTAAACGCCAATTGATGTTTATATGATAATGATTAATGACTACGCCACCTTAATACGGATTGCCTTTTAGATTTGCGTGTGTGTGGAGTGTGTGGTGTGTGTGTGTAAGTGTGTGTATATCATAATGAAATCCGTTGATATGCTTACCAGCCATTTAACCAACTAAAATGTGAATAGTATTTTACTTCCGATTCTATTCCGTTGATTGTTTTTTTTTTGTTGGTTTTTTTGTTTGACAAAAGAAGACTTGCCTTAAGCGCAATTTTTTGCTCTGTGTTACAAGCGAACTCATTACCAATAACTCATCAATACTTGGCAATTTGTTGAAGCTGCTTGTGTACATTTTGTTTCCCTGGACTATCATTATTTAGGATTCTTTGGGCGGAAATTGTGTTGGTAAATGTAACTAATGATGACAACTTATTTTGGGATGGCCTGTCGCTGTCCAATACTTTTATTGGTTTTTGTAATTAATGATGCTGCACAACCAGCTACAAGACCAGTTAAAGGTTACACATATACTCTGAAGTTGAACTCGGACAGAGAGTATAGGATTACACTACACTTTGAGATGTTTAGATTGCTACGGTAGAGACACAGATACACAGAAAGCATTTTTCATTAATCAAATGCGCTTGCAAACTCCACAAAAACCAAAGCTGTGCCTTTGACTTTTATGTGTCATTTAGCTAAAGCAATCTGACATATTGGGGAATGCGGATATTTAAGCTTACACAAGTTTGCTAAAGACGAAGTCGAATGCTGTTTTTTTTAAAACAACCTTTCGTAAATATTTAAAACCCCACACTGTCATTTGCCGATAATAGATAAGAAAAATTTCTGAAACTCACGATGATACAAGTTCTTCTGAACGTCTTCTCAATTTAGTTTATTTAACCGATTCCAAACCAGAATCTTTTTCAATCTCATCCCTGTTTTCGGAAACCAATAATATGCTTAGCTGCGAATAAACATTAATCATTTATCAATATATACAGATAGATTAGCAGGTAAAAAGAGCAAAAAGGTGAAAATCTTTTGACACTTTTCCAAATTTGCTACTCATCGAAGGCCCATTAAAATTTAACCCAAAATGCGTAGCAAAGTTGTACAAAATTTCAAAGAAACCTGAAGCACCGCTGCCAGTAAAAGTGGTGAGCTTTAAATGAGTTGCTTGCGCCTTGATTTTCATTTAGATTTCAATGGCAATGATGCATGACTTCAATTTGGCGCAATCCTGTTTTTTTATTTGGCATTTTCTTCTTTCTGCTTCCGCGCTTCGAATCCATTTGTCTGTGTTGTGTCTCGTAAAGTGAGTTGTCAAGTTATTTAAACAAATTTACACAGCGTCTGTAAAAGATAAAAACGCGACAGAAACATTGTAGAGAACATAGTAACATTATCTGCATAAAGATTTTACTATATGCTCGCCACTGTGTACGCCACTGAATCCTTGGATCGACCAATGGATAGATTTCTAGCCTATATATAAAGTGGGTAAATCGCTTTGTAAATCCTATAGTTAGTTTCCGTATCTTAAAGTTACTCCAGCTACGTATTGCGTTTACTTTTATTTAATATTTACTTTTTGTAATATATATTATTATTATTAAATATATTACAACCTTAACACTAACAAAATACTTCCATCTTTGTTTCTCTTTTGCAGGTAAATTGCGTTCCCCCATTTGACATTTATCGTTTCATTTTGGGTAAGCTCACAGCACGAATTCCATAGCAAGGATAGCCAACTTTAGAATAATTGCCAAACTACAGAGACACAATATCAAAACCTTGTTTGGCTTCTTTCCATTATTTCTACACATATTGAGCAGTAAATTAAAGTTTTTGTTTCAAGATCTTTCTGCACAGCTGTTGTTTTAGCTGACTGAATATTGAAATGTAGTGTGATGATTTTTGAGGCATATAAAAAATAAAATAATTAATATGAAATGAAAAAAAAAAAACAGATGATAAGTATTTTTATTTAGGTGCATTAATAATAATAATCGTACCCATTAAGACAAAAGAAAATCAAATCCAAACGCTGCTTAAATATTTAACATTATTCTTCATCGATGCGCATGATTTTGTTGAGTCCAATTTCGAACCTGTCCCCGATTCCTATCAATTTTTGTAGATCACTTGTACACTATTCATTGTTCAGTGTTTGTGGGCCAGCTGGCAGACAGCAGCATTTGTAAGACATGTTTGAAAAGAGTAGTTACTATTGATTTTTCTCACTCGGAGGCATGTTTGCTTGTTTAGCCCTTTTCGTGTTTGTGTTAAGTGCTTGTGGCAGTGGCTCTGGCTGTGTGTCTCTTGAAGCATCTCTCAACTCATACTGCTGTTGTTGTTGTTGTCTGGCCAACAGATGGCAACGAAGAAACGTGTTTCTCCAATTTGTGTTTAGCTAATCAAAACAAAGTGCGTTCAGCTTGGTAAATGTTTGCTTTGAAAGCGTTGCATTTTCACTATTTCAAAAGCCGCTGATGCACAGACTGTAGACAATATGCACTACCGATTACGAAAGTATAATATATATCCTAGTCGCTTAATCTCGATTATGTTGCTCCCACTTGATTTTGTCGTTGTTTCATTTTGCATGTCATTGGGCCCCAAGCCCACTGAACGCCTACGTCATGGTGTACTCGGTAGGTGTGTCCCTGCCCCATGTTGTTGCATCATCATGTACCAGCAACAATTGTGCCTACTAAATCCTGTTTTGCCAGTGCTGTTGCCAGGCGATTTAGCTGCCACACGCCAGCTTACACGCACACAAACAACACACACAGATACGGTGTGCGGTGATGCTACAGCCACAATGTGTTGTAATTAACCCGTTTGCCTTGCAAATAAATCAAAATCGAAAGCTCTCGTTGGATTCCTTTTTTTAAATTGTTTTTAAAAGGACTCCGTGTAAACTGCAATGTCATCGAATTTGGGTTTCGGAAATATACTAATTGAATATTTGTTTAGAAACTCTTTTATTTGGAAAATGTACAAATAAAGTGTTGTTACAATTTTGCAGTGTTTTCAATTTTATTTTAATTTATTTGTGATGTTCTCAATTTGTCTGCGTAAACTGATATTCGTCGACATTTAAATGTTTGACGGTTCAGTAGATAAAAAAGTGAACATAAAAGAAAAGTGCTCAATGTTAAACACAGTTAAAATATAAGCCTGACACATCTAGAAAATATGTATATGCAAATTTGGTAAATATTATTTTTGTCTTTGTATTTATGTCTGGCGACAAAATAGTATTTGTTGAACGTGCCATGAATTGGGAATTTAGTATTTGGCATACAAGCCTACATCGAATGATCACAATGGAAATACCTCAATTTACGTTTTATTTTTGTGTGTATTTCTGAAAGCGAGCTTAAAAAAAACGTTAAAAATGAGCATTTGTAGAAAATTCATTTATTGCTTAAATGGAAAAATAATTGCACCACATTTTATTTGGTCTTGCCAGACATATTCATTTCAAAGTGCAACATTTCGTTTTGTTTTTCCTTTATTACACCATAAAATGATGTACATTTTTCGTATTTACCATCAAACTTGCTTTCAAGTTCTTTCATCATACATTCCTCATGTTTAATAACTTCTGTTTAATCTTAACTCTTAACACTGTGTGTTCCTTAATCCCACAAAATAACCATAAATTGAGTGAGAGGGAAGAATATAGCGAAAAATATCCTAAATAATATATGTGTGTAAAGTTTGGAATCAAGTGCACTTCATTTGAAATTTCCAAAAGTATGCAAAGTAAAAAGAGAATATTTTGCGAATCTGAACTGAAGCTGTTGTAAAAGTGCACACACATAATTCAATGGAAGTCAAAAAACACTTCGCACCACATAAAGGGATGAAGACATTTTCAGCAAGTTGACAGTAACCAACAACAACAACAACAACAACAGCAACAACAAGAACAACAACAGGGAGTCTAGCAAAATGTTTTATAAAGAGTTAAGTATGGTGTGGCAAAATGGTGGAAGATGCGTGGCAGCAAGAAGTGTAGCATAATAAAATGCACACAATTTACGCAATTTACGTAACGTTAAAAAACATAACAGGCAAACAAGGACACTTTTTGGAGTGGTTATGCGGTGGTGGAGGTGGGAAAGCTGTGGGGGCTTACACTTAATGGCTCGAATAGTATATATAAAAAGCGAAACCTAGTGTTGAAGGCAGCGTCTAACGGCTCGTGTTGCTGCAGTTGCTGGCTTATGTTGCACGTTCAACAGCAACGTTGCGGCGTCGCCTCCTTGTTCGATTTCTGTTTAAACAGCCGCCATTTTGTTGGTGCGTAGCCAGTTTTAGGTATCGTAACTTTGCCGGCTGCTTCTGCGGCTGCTGCTGCTGCTGCTCCTGCTCCCGCTCCTGCTCCTGCTGTGGTGCTCTGTGCCTTGTGCTCCGCTGAGAGCTGAGAGCTGCTGGCATTTTGCTGTCACTGTTGCTTTGGCTGCTGAAATGTTGCTCTATTTGTTGACTGTGCCTTTCAATTACGTTTTCTTTGTTTTTGTAAATTCTCTTTTCATTTTCATTTTTCTTTTCCCTTTTTTCTTGCGCTATGCTCTCAAATTGAATTTTCGTCAAGCGAGTGGCAGGCAAGCAAGGAAACCACTTATATGCCCTTGTCGAAGGTATTACAATATCGCTGTGTAGTTTGACACGGATAAAAGGAGACGGTTTTCGAGCCACTTTTGCCAAATATGCACATATTCTTGATCTGTGTATCTATCTGCAATCTACTCACTCGGTTTTAAATGTTAATGGTTATCGTTTCAAACATTATAATTAGCCTTACATTTTTTGATGCATCCATGCAATTTTTAACCGCAATTATGTCCATGAACACGAGGAAAGTCTTGAGATGTCAAATGGGGTTCTTTGATAAGCCTGTCATGGCAGTACTTAAAAAGCATAACCAACATGTAAACAGGCTCTGCTTAAAGTTTTTTGCAACGCCATTTTCTGGGCTGCAAACTTGTTGTTGGTAAAAAAATAATGCGATTTGCTCTGTTCTTAGCATATATTTTGCGTACTTGCCACGAAAAGGGATTGGGCCGAGTTGCCATGGTTGCCTGCCAGGCGATGTCAAAAAAAAAGTACATCGGACCATTTTAGATGATTGACATGACGGCGCTGCTGTAAAAACATAAATTAAACGAAAAGCGACAGGCTTCACATTGCGTATACGCGACGAAAACGAAACGATTAAAAGCAGTCGGTTAAAATGTTTTTTTTTTTAATATATATCTTTTTTTTTACTTCCATATACTTACATCCATATGCCACAGCATCTTCCGCTGCAACATCATAAAAAGTCAGCTCTGACGTGACTCCAGAGCACATGAATATTTTGCGAGTGGGTGCGCGCGTGTTGAGAGTTTGAAATGAGAATGAGAATGAGAAGGGGAATGAGAATAAGAAAGGAAACTGGAATGGGAAGGGGAATGAGAATGAGAACGAGAATCTCACTTGGCATTCTCAGCCATTAACCGAAAAGGTAGCGTTGTCCATTTCCTAATGCGCTGCGACACGCTGCGACATCAATTTTCGGTTGCATTTGAAATGAGCAGTTTACTGCTGAGCAGAACTCCCATCAATATTTAATGCTGTACGCATCTTCAGTTATTGGCATTTAATATTTAATATTATTATCTTTGTACCCAACTCGACTCGACTCGACTCGGTTCGACTCCCCAGCCGAATGCGTACCACTCTGAGCAACGCTTTCGCTTTTAATTAATTGATATTAGTTAAGTTTGTTGACCAACTATGAAACAAAAAAAATAAAAAAAACGAAACAAGAAAAGAAAAAAAAAATATATTCCGTTGACGGCCAGCCAAAAATAAACAACGCAAAGCAGCTGAAAAAAAAAAAACAGAAGAAACAAACAAAATAAATATCCACACACAAAGTGAGCGAAGCTAATATCGCGTTGACACAACAAAGTTTGCACCCAACTCGCCTGATAAGATATATATAAATATGTATATGCATATATATATATAATATAAATACATATATAAGTATATATGTATGTGTTTAAGGCAAGAGAACATGGTCTAGCGCGATAAGCACTTGAATCAATTAGGGTAGACTAAATTTGGTCAATGCCACAGACGATAGGTTAACAACGGACTTGTTACTCTTTACCAATATTATTTAATTATTAAACAAGTTGTGTATACAAGACGAGAATACATTTAATTAGTTCAGCTGCGATTTGATAATGAATTTTTCATACAAATAAATCTAAAAATACGATCGGCCTGCGTTTCGCCTTTGTATTCATTTCTGTTTGGTCTACTGGATCTAATGTTTATCTATTTGTTGATTTAATGGATCTTCAATAATAAAATCTAAATTTTGGCCATGAAAGTTACGTTACTTGAAGCGTGTCTTGTGTTGATCATCTTGTCGGACGAAACTGATAACTGATTGAAGAGCTGCACTTTCAACGAACAGTAAAAATTGTTTATATATATTTTTACAAATTAAACATTACATGCAAGTATTGACGATCAAGTTTATTTTGTGATTTTATCATACCATTATCCCATGTAGAAGGCAGACAAGCACAGCACCTTGAATGTAAGGCATTCTTGCATACTTTGATAAGCCTTTGACATGTTCTTAAATTGCCACCTTTATTGGTGCTTTATCTAATCAAATCTACTCAAACATAACAATTGCCGCTCCAATCTTGATTGTATGCATCAAATTAAAGCCACATAAAACTACTGGAGTTCTTTCACCCAGAAACTTTTCTAAAACATCTTTTTCTGCGGAAAATAATAATTTTTTTTTTTGGGAAATTAAGTCATTCGCGTGTCAGTCTAAACTAAAATTGCAATTAGCGTTCGCTGGTGGCATTTAATGTAAGCTGAAATACACGCCGCTGGGGTCCTAATGTTATAATTATAATAATTAATATATACAAGTGTTGTTAACCGTACATGAGGAACACCCAGCTCGGCTGCTAAACCTTCTTGTTTATAATGCTTTTGTCATCACGTTTTGCAAATTAAAGCCTTTGCTTGATGGGTGTGTGGCAAAGACTTGAAGTTTTCCGACACAGAAAGATATATGTTTAAGTTATGGCGATGGAGATAGTGATGATATTATATATCATTTAGCAGTTACTACAACTAATTTTCATCCTTAATTGGAGTTGCTAAAGAACATATTTATAGTACAGTTCAATTTGCAACATGTGGCAGGTTTATAATCCAGTAATTCCAATGCAATTCATTTGCTTCTTAGACCTCGTGACTCTGCCCAGCTTGACATCTGGCTTGCAAAGTAAAAATCGCATTTATCTTACACATTTATGTGCCACGGGTCATATTTTTAACCATAAGGTCTGCAGCAAGTGAAGGAAGTGGAGTAAACGCGTCTTAACCCCATCTTTCTTATCTTGAAATATGTGCTTTATGAAGTAAAACACATGGACAAGATGTAATAAATAACATTGAATAAAAAAATATCAACTTTTGCAATGTGTATCACAGATACTTCGAAATCTGGACACAGAAAAACTATATATAACTTTTGCTAAAATTCAGGGCTGGGGCCCGGATCCAAAAACTGAGTTAAAAAAGGGTAGAAACTTAAATGTTTTGTGCTTTGTGTGTACATTGTCGTTGGTGTGTTTCAGTGGGTGTGTTTGTGTTTGTGTGTAGATGGCCAAAACATTGAGTAGGTGGAGAGCTCTGACTCTTTCTTGTCATTGTTGTTGTTTTTGTTGTTGCGGCTGCTGCTGTCGCTCATTTGTTATGCGACAATGATAAATGTCATGCAAAAGTTTTGCAAGCTGTCAAAAGGCATATTTTTTGAGTTTTTTTTTTTTGTTATTTAGCTTGTTGTTCATCCCCAAAAACCCAAAACCCAATTCCTTTTGCCTTAACCAAATCCCTAGTTTTCATTCCGGGTGCAAAAGCATATTCAGACTCTTGTTGTGCTGTTGATTTAAGTCGATTGTCGACTGCTAAGTTTTGCGTTGACAAAGTTGATTAACGACATGCAAATACACATTTGTGTCTCCCGGTGGCTTCAAATCAAGACCATGCACCAAGTAATCGTCATAATTAAATTTGTCAGCTTCACATAGTGTATGCATTTCCCCTTATTTCACACATGAATATTTGCTTTGGCTTATGCCATTATGAAACACAGTCACAGTTGGCAAGCGTGTTTGAAATTTTTCTGTTTTACAAAATTTACATGCTTATCTTATATATATATACATATTTATATATACATATATATATATGTATTTAACTCCCTGCTGCTTCACAAGCAGTGGCTTGACAAGTTCGCTAATGTTCAATGATTTTGTGGATGTTTTTTTCTTTTCTTCTTTTCTTTCTCTCTTGATTTTCACAGACTCTAGTGTTGATTTATGTGCCTGAGCAGTTATATTACGGATTGGTGGGGGTTATTTGAACACAAAAATGTTTTCTCAAATTATTGATGGCTTTCGGCATTTTTATATGTACACAAATTTATTCAGCCAAAGGGGCGTGAACATTTTTCTTTACAAATCAAGGCACAAGAGCATATTCTGTGTCTTAACCTGCAATGTAGTACAGTACCCGGACTTGACGAAGAGCACTCTTAGATGCTTGTTACTTGTATCTATAATTTGATTTTAGATTTCTATATTATGAGCAGATGAAACATCAAAAGGGACGCTAATTGAATATAAATTGTTAACAGCAAGAGAACTACTATCTTAGGTATTCCTAACATTATATACCCTTCCACATCGGACGCAAATTCCCAACAAGTTTAATTCCAAATCGCAGTTGCACCCTGGTCTATGTTACACACTTTTGCTTAGTTTAACGATTCAACTTTCCTTTACAGAAATTATATAAGTTATATTTGCCCTACTACTACCTGTTCAAATTCAATTTGCCAGTGCTGCACCTCTTTGGCTTTGTTGGGTTCGTAATTAACTCGCAGCATATGTGAGCATTATGGCCCATCCCATTAAAGCCTTGAGACAGAGGCCTGAGCACAGCTTGCGGTCTGCGCATCACTTCAATACAGGCACTTTGGGGCACACGCTGCGTTGCGCATCGGCATGTAATGCAACAATCTCAGCTCCCCTGGCTGCCTGCTGTTCTGCTGCTCACAAGAATCAGGTACTGATGATAATGAAGCATTTTGTGGCATAAATAAGCACTATAGTTGTTCTATATGGGTCTGTGGGTGTAATCCTGTTGGTGTCTGCCTGTCTGCCTGTCTGTCTGTTGCTTGTTTATTAATCCTTTTTGCAATTTGTAGCTTGACTCTTGCCTTTAACTCTCTAGCGTGGGCTATTCTTAGCTGTGTGCACTTATCTCGATTAATTTTTACTTTTTGGTGTGTGTGTGTGTCTGCTGTGCTTTTTGTTGTGTTGTGCATTTACTTAAGAGAGCTTCTCAACTTATGATTCTTAAATATGTTCAAGTCTGCTGACCTGGTATTGAAGTTGATTTGAATTAAGCTGTAAACTAAACTGTAAACACTGATATTTGTGCCCTGTAGCCATTAAATTTGCATAGTATGTAATACCTGTTAAAAGAATAGAGACTTCTTTGACTTCATTGAGTATGCACGATCAGTAGGCTTACCCTTTAAGTTCTCGCTGAATAGATATATATAATCTTGTCTAGAAATGCTTGATGCAGGATATCTTCTAGTTGATCACCCGCGAATAGACCAGCTTAACTGGTTTTAAATATGTATATTCAATACCCATCGAAAGGGTCCAATAAAGCTGTGGAAATTTATGTAAGGGGCAGCAGGTGACATCAACGACCACATAAAATGTGTAAATTATTGATCAGCATCAAAAGACGCTATGATCTAACCATATTCGTCGGTCCGACGGTTCGTCTGTCTGTCTGTCTGCCTGAGCATGCCGATCTGGAAGTGTATAAAAGCTAAATAAATATTGTTGTCAGTGACGTGTTCTTGTTAGACCCTCTCCAAAGTGTATTTTAATGTTGTTTTCATTGAACTGATATTACTAATTCCAGTATTTATAGATAATAAATTACCATTAATAGCATTAGCTAATAGTTTACATTATTTTGTTTTTAAATTATTTTAAATTTTGGCTGTATGCATAATTTTGGCACAAGCAGTATGCATCTATGTTGGAGTCCGGTCAATCGGACCGTTTTCGGTCAAAGCAAGATTGTCAGATTATTTGCAAGAAATTAAAGATCATAAATAACCCATTTCTATTTTAATTTGGCAAATTCTTTCCTGAACTCATCAGTTGATATAATAGACTAGCCCCAACAAGTAAATTCCATTGAATATATGTGTTATATTTTTGAAATGCAAATTTGTATATATATCGCGTAGCTACGATTACACTCTAGTCCGACTCTCACGACTGGAGCTTATACATACTTGCCATATTCGCGCCACACTGCTAAAAGTGCTTCAATTGAAAAGTGGACAAAAACGCATTCCGGTTAGCTATGCATGAATTTACTATACGTTGCGTAGGTCACTCGGTCATCAACTAACTAGCTAAATACTTGGCCAGCTGGCTGACTGTGTGGTTGTCCATTCATTATCTCATTTCCGCTTGAATAAGCAAAATTTGTATACTAAATACATATGTACATACATACATACATACATACAGACACATTCAGTCGCGCACATGCTCTTCTAAAAATGTAATAATGCAAATTGCAAGCGACAGTGAGAAATTCAATTAGCTTTGAGCTGTCGACAATACTTGCAAAGGGTCTGGGGAAGGGAACCCAAAAATGTTTTGTATGAACATGTGTGTGGGTGTGTGTGTTGTGTGTGTATGTGTGTGTGTTGTGTGTGTGTGTGTCGCGTCATGGCATAATTTAATTTGAACACTGCTCAGTCAGTTATTCCAGAAAGCATTCATTCAGCCAATCAGCTATCTCGCCTCGTACGCAGACTAAAAAATATATATATATATATATATATATATATATATATTTATATGTTTAAAAATATGTGTGCATTCATTCATTTACTGGGCTTCATAGCCGTGAAAGGTCTTTTTAAATGTAGCCTCCCTGACGGACAGTATAAAACTATCCAGTAAAAGTATCCCAAAAAGAAAATCCCATTCAACAAAATTCTTCGTATTTATTTTTTAAATCTCCTGCATTCTGAGCTGCATTGGTCACAGTTAACTTTGGAATTCCAACTTAATTTTTTTCTTTTAAGGAATTTTTCTTTATTTATCTTTAATCTCTTATATTTATTTTATTGTAGATAAAATGGTAGCTTTCAAATATTTATTTATATTGAAATTTGTATTTATAGGCTTTTCAAGCAAGAAGAAAAAACTATTATTTTGATTGGAATTTGTCAATTACGTCAATAATCCCACAATCTGAAAATATTTCAAGTATGCACAAATAGCTTAATGCCACAAACAGAAACACATTATTCTGTTAATATGGAACGCAACGCGAGATGAAAGGCGTTTATTCAATACATATATATGGGTATATATATATAAATATATATATATGAATATGTATCTGTATATGTAGATGGATGCTTAAGAGCCGCAAGGCAAGCAATGCTGTAGTCGAGTTTAGTTCAGTAATTAAACTTAAGTGGAATTAAAGAAATTGCAAGCAATTATTATTTGTCATTAGTGGTTGTCGGATAAAAAGGGGTGTGGCAGACGAGAACTGCACGATTTTTGTTTTAGCTCTCGACCAAACCGAAAACGAATGAATGGCCCTTTGGAGCGCGCATCAAGAAATGCACGAGTAACAATTAATTTGTGCGAATTAATGAATCCAAGGGGAATGGACGAATGGACAACTAACCATACAATTGACCAACTGAATGAGAGGCAACCATTGAAGATGTTGATTGCTCCAGCGATTATGGGAATATGAAGTAGCGGCATAGAAGAGCCCAAGGAATCGTTGAATCGCAACGGAGACCGGTCGGGTGGCACTCTGGCAACAATAAATTGATACTTGAGTGGGAATGCCGACGATTCTAGTAGTCGACTAAAATCAATTTAAGAATAAGAAAATAAGTAAGGTTGCTCTAGTCGACCAGATACCCTGGACTGAATAGAAGTGATTAGCTGTATATATTTATAGTCAGCGCAGGCAGTTAAATTTGGCCATATTAACTCGACTCTTGATGCTGATCTAGACTTTATGCGTATATACTCTAAAGGACGGTAACATTTTTAATGGGTTCATTTAAAGCTGCTGTTGTCCTCCTCGTTGAATCAACGTTAACACCAGCAACATTGCAACTGTTGCAACACTCAAGCGATTTGTCGATTGCATTTTGTGGCAGCATTTACAACTGTGCTAGAAAAAGCGGTTTTGGATTAATGTGGTGTAGAACAAAAAAAAAAAAAAAAACAGGAAAAAAAAGAAAGTATGAATGCCCTCAAGCGATTTGTAGAGAAGTGGTATAGAGGAGAATGACGCTAGCCAAGCATCGCGGCCATCTGCAGCATGCTCTTTGTTACATTTTCTATTATCCCATTTTACGATTACGATTTTTATCGTATGTACGTCTCTTAAATTTAATATTATCAGAATTGGTTTTGCTCGTAGCCAAATTCTATGTTGTATATAAATGGGAGCAAAGTTACACACGGATCTAGAAATATGCTGAAATGAGTTTAGAAGTACTAATGCACGTCCAAAAAATGTAGATTGGATTGGGTCTCATCAGCATCATTGTTACGACTACAGCATTCTTGCTTATGAGGATATGTTTTTAATCCTCACAAGGCAACACTTAGTAGACCTTGAGTCTACGGTCTATGCAAACTTTAGTTGTTGCTTTGCAACATGCATAGACAGTGCCACTTAGAAACGCCACGACTTATGGCACTTTAAATTTCATTCATTCACTGAATTTTTACTAGAAAGCTACGACTCAATAGCTACTAGTTCTATATGTTAATATATAAGTAAGTAAGTTAAATATGTATATATAACTAGCTAACTAGTAGCCATCTACTTATATATAGAACTAGTAGCTGACTAGTAGCTATTCTGCGGTGATTTTAAATAAGCTAAACATGTGCATTGCGCAGCTAATTCTTATACAAATACACTTTAAGTACTTATTTGTGTTCTCTAATTGATATCCGTTCTCTCTGTTCTATTTACAGGTAAATAAATATTTTAAGCAGAAGCTTTCATCTATGGCCTTAATAAGCCAATTGTCTGTCACCAATAAGTAAGTACAAAAGGGCAACAAATACTGTGAAGCTGGGATAAATTTGTTAGTCAGCGTCAAGGCTTAAATTATTACATTGTTTGGCATTAGTTGATAATCAGCCACACAAGCGATATAAATAATAAAATGTCATATTTTACAAAGCGTTCATAAGCTGTGCCTGTCGAAATGCATTCCACTCTGCACGGGGCGAAATAAGCTAAAAACTTTATTGGAAAATAACAACAAGATAAAAGAAATAAAAAATAAAAAATATATATGTGTGGGACAAAAAAGAGCCGCTGGCCGGCAAATAGCAAAGAAACCGGAAAACAAAGCCAATGGCAAATAGAAAAATTGCAACAAATACGGCAGCGACAAATCCAATGGCTTGCCACAAACACAACTGTACAAATTGAAGCTCTACATTTGTATGAAACAGGGCTAAACAGCTAAAGCTGATTTTGAAGCTGCTCTACAAAACTGAGATCATAGAATCGTATCATAATTCAACTAACGAGCTGTGAACTGTAGATTTCTATTAAAAATACTTAGTAGATTATTATTTGTATATTTTTTGGATTAGAGGGTATCTTCTAGTTAAGCTTATTTGCCTGCTTTTATTTTTCTCATTGCTTTCAGTGTGGGGGCTTGGAATATTGCTTTTGCTTGTATGCTAGTTATTAATTCGCAATGTGATAGTGAGAGTGCACACATTGTGCCAACTTTTTATCTTACTTGCAGCGTAACTAGAACAATCTCAAAACCAGTAGTTGCAACAACAGCAACAACAGCAACAGCAACAACAAGAACAACAACAAACAACCACAACTGGCTGCAACTGAGTGCATTCATTTGTGCGTTCATTGAACTATGCCGGCAAATTGTTGCTCTAATACCGAGCACAGCAACAACCATCGCGCGCATGTGCGAAATCTGAATACCCTGCATATCAGTTGTGCGCTCAACAGAGTCTTTATTATTCAGTAACCTAGTTGCTTTAATATCAGTCAGTTTTTCATTAAATAAATCTGAGTCAAGCTGCTGTAAGATTAAGTTATTTATGGGTAGACTTAATCATTCAATAGGCAGGCAACAGCTTGTAGCTCTTTAAGGGGTATGTTGTAGTCAATGCACATCACATTCAAGCTGTGGCTACTTGTGCTTGTAGTTGTAAACGCTATTAAATGGTTTGCCTAGCTCGCTCGCTTATTTAACACTTTGTCTCGGCGCAAGCTTTTCTCTGTCTACCTCTCTGTCTACCTCTCTGTCCCTCTGCCTGTCTGTCCGTCTGTCTATCTATCTGTCTGTTAGTATGCTTACAGATTACGCATACGTCATGTTGGTATAGATTCGCTTTACTGCTATTTGTTTTGTGCAAAAACATTTAACAATTTTCATTCATAAATGCCATTAAGAGCAATCGTTGACAGCGCTGATATTGACGTTGCTGCTGCCTTTAATGAGGTTTACCAATAAATCAAAAAACAAAAAACAGCTCAAGTGAGTGAGTGAGAGAGACAGAGACAGAGGGGTGATGGGGGATGGGTAAAAATAATCGAAGCTCAACATAAAATCGCAGTTGGAATTTGGGTTTCTAGCTTAGATAACCTGTTTTTTGTTGTTGGTTTTTGCTATTTTTTTTTTTTCTTTTTTGTTTTGTCTGCTTATGCAATTGCAAGTAATTCGAGTGGCGAACTCGTTTCTATGCTGTACAAAATGATTGCTATTGCCGGCGCTGCATTTTTAAGCTAAAAATAAACAGCATAATTGCAAATTTGCTGCCTCACTTTATGGGTTGTCGGTTGTTATACCCTGTAATCCGGCAAACGTGCAGGATATCAGCATAAAGTCTTATATATATGTTTTTATATATAGTATTATCTAGGTTATCTAGTCATCTCTTCAGATAAATATATATGTTTTTTTCTAGTCATGCTCTCTTGAGCAAAGGTTTTTTGTTATTATATATTTTAATGGGTAGGATAGCGATATTTTTTTGTTTCATTAATAAATAAAGTTGTTTCATAAATATTGATTAGTATTGTTTAACGATAAATGTAGAATTTTTGAAATTTTACTTTTACTTTGGTAATATTACGGAGCTGTAGATATATCAAAACGAAAAGAAAAAGAATATTAATATTTATCAAAGAACAAATCAGAGAAGATGCTTCACATCGTGTATGTACATACATACAGGGTGTCTCCTAGTCGAACTAACGTCTAGAGTACACAGTACCTTTTGGGTTATTAATTTTTGAAATAAAGTGTAGGTAGCCCCAATAGCTGTCATATTAAATATCAATCCGCTGTCTTAAATTAATACTCTTTTTGATTTAGAAATGAGTTGCTAGACTCCATTCCACAAGAGTATGCACTTCTCGGTGTACTTCAGTCAGCTTTTTTTTTTTTGTTACTCATTTTTTATGCTTTTGTTTTTTGTGTTTGTTTATTTTCTTGTTACCATTCCGGGCAGCGGAAGACACAAATTCAGTTTTCGGGCTTGTCAACCAGAGCAAATAAGAGAAAATTGGTTATATTTGGGGCGGATGCGCATCGCATTCAAAAAACAAAAAAAAAAAAAACAAAAAATAAAACGTCCAAGTAAAATATGCAATTTTTATGGCAATAAGTTGAAAGTCATCTGACTTTCTAGATAGTTCAGAACTTAAACAATAGCGAGTTTTCACACGCCCAAACCACTTTTACCAAGGCACTGGTATGCAGATGTATATACTTGCGTACATACCCTATAAATACATACATACAAACAAATTTCAAGCCATGGTGATCCCTACCCGATGGTCTCTGCTGGTCTGTCTGTGTGTTCAACAACTGTGAGGGTCTGTTGGACAAGTACAGCAAGAACAAAGTGGTGGGTGCAATTTTGTTTTTTGTTTTTGGCCACTTAAAATGCGGCCGCCACATGAATTATTTATGTGCAGCTTTTCTGTTGCAGCTGCACACAGGCACACACATATTTGCATAATAACTTGCATCATCTGATGGCTTCTCTCACACCGAGAGCAATGAGCAGACATTTGCCTCGCGGCTATTTTGCTGTTATTTAAGCCAAGCTAAACGGAGCTGAAATGCAAAAAAAAAAAAACCTTGTCAGTTTGGCTGACTTCTCAGTGAGTGAGTTGATTGAAATTGTATTGCGATACATTTGAACACATTTGATGAAGTGTAATTATTTGATTATTTTTTACGTTCATTTAACTGTGATGACACAATTTTAATTGGATTTGAGCTTGATTCAGTGTGTGAAATATACAAACCTGAATAAATGCTTCAATTATTTGCGGCTAATGTTTTTACGCCAAGTTATTAAATGTTCACACATTTAAATGCTGACAGCATCCATTATCTCTCAAAATACACCCTGCACTTAAATATGGTTTGTGTGACGAGTTATTTTGGTATGCATAATTATAACTGTACGTAGTAGACACGTTTACTAACACTAACAGCTGTGTTGATTCAATTGCCATTACTTGTTTTAAAAAAACCTTTTTGTTTTTGTTATTGTAGAATCCATTCAGAATTTTATATTGCTAATTTGTGAATTTCAAAGTTCTGAGTTGCTATTGTTTTTATTCGTAATTCGTTTGGTATGCAAAAATATTTTATTGCTGTGAGGTATTAAGACTCTAATTGCTTATTCGCTTTGCTTGCTGTATATGTGTAGCTAAATTTGAAGGCGTGTCTGTTTTTTATGTACAAAATCTACTCAGTGTTATTTTGCAGCTTGCGTATGTCACAGATAATGCCCAGCACTGTGTCATGCTCAACTATAGGTGTCCGAGCTGAGAGGGACGCAGGGGGCAGGGTGGGTGCGGCGCCGGTGGAGCTAAGCACTCGATTCTGACTGCATAGCAATTCAGTCATTTGTTGAGTTTCTTAATATAATTTATTATTGCAATAACCTTCAACTTTTAAATGTCGATGCTGCAGTTGTTTTTTTGTTTTTTGTTTTCTGTTGTGTTGTGTGTGTGTGTGTGTTCAAAAAAAGAAGCAAAAAAAAGTTGACAGGCCAAAAACGTGAATTTAATAGACCTTGGCTGGTTTTTCATTAAAGTATTTTGTCGTAGCCACGACTCATGAGAAAAACTCGATGCCGTTGTTTAGTTCATTGACACAATTTTCACATTTTCTGCACTTGCCACAATATTGTTTTTGCCAATTTGCATGAAAAGTGTGCGTGTGTTCGTGTCTTAAACTTTAACAAAAGATAATTAGTCAGCTAACATCCAACTTTGAATCATACCAGCATTTTATATAGAAATCTAAAAGCGAATTCCATCCAAGTTGACTATTTTTGCACATATGTTTGAAAGTTGCTTGGTGCCTGCTCTGCGGATTCTACGACTACCCAGCTGTGTTGAATACAGCATATGCCATATTTATACATTGCTAAGGTCTCTGTCCTTATTTAGAAACTTATTTTTCTGCAATTGCTTTATAAATTGCTTTAAAACTCCATGCACAGGCCTGTGTCTTCAATTTCAGGTATCTTTAAGTTTCTGTTATGCGCGTTACTGCGCTCAATAAAAATCACTGTCCGTTAATCTGTCAAGTACTCGGACACATTCAGTCGGTTTCTCATTCACATTTTCACGCCATTGCACCCGGCCACCCAGCAACGTAATTTAAAACTGTTGATTTCGCGTTGCATTTTGCATTTTATGTATTTTGTTGTAAGCATGAAAGAAAAATGCCGCCACAAACTAATAATTCCCTTTTTTATGTGAGGAAAGCTAAAGAAATAAGAATTTCCTGCAGTTTTTATTAAGAGATGATTATAGTTTCCTATCTAGTTCGTCATGGCTGTGCATGCTGATTTCCGTTGTAATTCATAAAGTATATAAATTATTTATATTTTGAGTGTATGTTCCTGTATACCACTTGCAAATGAATTTTATTTTATTGACAGATAGATTTGTCAATATTAACTGATTAAAATCGATAGGACTTATTTATGAGCTTAATTCAGGGTATCTCCGAGTCGAGCTCTCTCGACTAAAGGACTCTTACTTTGTATTATGGCTTGTAGATGTTTCATTTGGCCTTCTTTAGCTTGCTTTAAACAGTGCACATAAAATATAAGACATTTGAAAATTTATTTAAGAAAAACAGCACCAATAAGCGGGTCTGCAAGGTTATATAGTATAAAGCGAGCCTTAGAAAGCTGTTTTTGCTTGATGGGTTACCAACATTCGCCCCCTCGTAAGCCAATAAACTTGTTTCTTTATAAAATTCTTCGTATGGAGGGAGTCTAATACGGTTTTTTTGTTTTTTTCTTTTCAATGAGTGTGTTCCAGACGTAGTGGGGAAAATGACGCCCTAAAGTTACGCATTAAAGTGCAAAAGAGCATACATATGGTGAACCAAGCTAAGTCAAGCAATAGGAGGCGTGGGTGGCGAGAGTGGCCGGGGGGGGGGGGGGGGGGGGGGCGTGGTACAAGCCCAATCACACTAAAAGGTGTTACACCGCAAATGCTGGCAGCAGCGCCTTTTACGACATTCTTGAACAATCCACAGGCGCAATTCCTGTTTCCGCTTCCTCAAGTTGAGGGCAATTGTAATTTTTATTTGTTTGCAGCAGACGCACAAGAATTTTGCCTGGGTCGCAAATATTTTTTCATTAATAATTATAAAGAAATGCATGCAAATATAAAATTTCATTTTCACAGAATATTTCGTAATAAGAGAAAATATTTGTAATAAGTAGAAATGCAAGAAGGAAAATAAAAAGTATTGTTTTTTATAAAGAACCAACCTTCCATCTTTAAATAATAAGACACCAAAAAAGACAATACTCTAGAATTTAGCTTGCAATCAGAACCTTCATTATAAGAATACAAATCACTATTATTATTAGCAGAACTGAAGAGCTTTTATTATTAGCTGTCATATTTTTTGTACTTAAATATATTAAAGTTTGCATTACAAAGAATTCAGTTTTGGTTTTTTGCTACCTGCCCACACTGTTCGTGACATGTGTAGTCTTCTGAGTTTTGGTTCATTTCACTGCAGGCGACACGTTGCGACGTGATGCTTTGGTTGTTTCTGTGAAGGGTTTACAAGCTTTGCATTTCTGCGCCGTAAAAGCAGTGAGTTGTAAAATTCAAATTTATGTGCTTTACACGATCTCCCTTTCCGGTTCGAGCCGAGGGAGCCACAAATTGTTATCTGCTAAAGATTTTCGCACAGCGCCCGTGCCACCATATTTATTTGGGTCTTGGCAAGGAAGTTATGCCTTCCCGGCTCCAATTACAGCTGCCCCCTTTTTTATTGAATGTTTAAAGCCACCCCGGTGTCATATAGGAATACCATTAAACAATGCCAATGCCACCCCAAGTTGCCACATTTACTGGTCACTTGGTCGCTGAGCCACTGATGTTTGGCCTGCTAATGTTAATGTTGGTGTTGCTGTTGTTGTTGTTGTTGTTGTTGTGTCAGCCCAGCCGGCTGTGCTTCTGGTGGTGGCATATAAACTGGGTTTTAATTTTCTAATTACACACGGTAAACAAATGAAAATTTATTGTGGCCACCGTTGCTAAAAATGTTTGTGTTACTACCTACCTACTACCTACCGACTGGCTCCGATGAGGGTGTGGCGCCTAACCCTCCCACAACATCGGCATTTATGCAAACACACTTTGTCGAGTGTATGCTTGTGTGTGTGTGTGTGTGTGCCCCACCTTAGTACGCATTTAGAGAAATACCCTTTATGACTATGGGCCCGTTTGACTGTGCGCTTCGGGGGTTGCCGCCGGCAATGGCAACAGCAGCGCTGGCAACATGCAACAGTCCTTGTTGTCGTCGTCAATTTTGTTTAAAGCACCCAGTGGCAAGGGTAAGCCGTGGCACGCACATAACACACACACCACACACACACCAAACACACACCAAACACACACACACACACGGAGCACACACACGCAACACCCCCAGCGAGTTACAGCAAAATTTATTAAAAATGACGCTTCGCTTGTGCCAGCTGCTGTTGGCCCTCTTTTGGTGCGATTTTGGCCAAGGTAAAACAAATGTAGTGCATAGACAGAAAATATTATTATTATGCATAGTAAAAAATAAGAGCGTACAAACAAATCGTAAAAGTTCACACACATCCCCCCAAGGCGAATTCTGAGCTTAAAGTCTTAAAGAAAAACATCTGAAATTTTTTAAAAGGTTAGCGACTATTTTTACGGAAAGTAGCAGCAGCAGAAATACGGCTCAAAAGGCATCAGCATTTTTTTTTTTAAATAATATATTATAGGATATATTCAAGTCGCGCTCACCTGAGCCAAGAATTAAAACTCGCTTATTTATGTGTGTGAAAGCATATGTAAATTCGTATCACCCTCTGAGAGTGGTGTGTTTTTTTTTTTATATTTTTTGATGTTAGCCCTTTGTGTGTGTACTACTGACCCTGACTGTGAGTCACCTTTCGATTCCAGGGGCTGATTCATTCACGTTTAGCTGCCTGAACCCAATCAAAATTGGTAAAAATTGGTAGCAAGGACATTAAGGAATGCAATTCATGTAACGGTCAGAGGGCAGCTTCCTCTTCCTGCACAGCATCAACAACATTTACATCGATATAGCCATGTACATCGTTTTGTAAACGCCTCTCTGCTGTGCGGCCGCTTCAAATTGTTTCCTCAGAAAGTAGCTCTTAAAGTTGTTAAGGAAATCATATATATATATGCATATTGGCAAGCAACAATTTACTGAGTAAATGTGTTCAACTTGCAAAGCATTTTAAACATTTTGAATGTGGTACCTACTTAAAGCAAGCTTTGTCTAAAGAGCGAAAGAGTAAAGAAAAGTTCAGTACGTTTTTTTTAAAAACAGGTTTTTGAGAAAATTGTTGTTAGAAATTTGGAACGCTTGTCTTTTAATGCATCTACGAGTGTAATCATCAATTGTGGCAAAGATCTACAAACATATATATACAGACCACAAAGTTGCCATAAAACTGCTATGTTTTATCTACGGCATTTGCGCATTTAGCCAGCGCACTTTTGTTGTTACTTGAACACTTTGGCACCACTCGAGGCAACGTCAAAGTGCAACTCATTATAATTGAGGACCGGGCCAAAAGCTGTTAGACATGATTAAGTACAATGAAATAAGTAAATGCTGCTAAACATCAAGGGAGATAGAGGCTAAAAAAAAGTAAAAATTAAAAAAAAAAAAGTGTCAACAGCACTCGAAAAGTGCCATTGTGTTTGCCTGTACTTATCTCTTTGCAGCTGGCAAACACGTCGTCATCTCCTGATGTGTGTGTGTTTGTGTGTGTGTGTCTGTGTGTGGGTTTGTGTTTGTGCTTAAGTGTTGCAAAAGTACTCAATTAAAAACATCAAATGTGCTTTACTGATTATCATTGAAGAACGTCGTCCTTTTGAGCAGATCAAGGACGAAATGAAGTATCAAACTGGCTGGAATTTTATAAAATAAACACATTTTAAGCTTGCTTGCGCTAGCTCAAGTAAAACTAAAGATATTGTTAATAATTAAAAAAGTATTATCTATCTAGGTAATTTTTTTTTGTATAGGATTTCGTTTAAGTAACTACTTTGAGCTCAGCCTGAATAGATATTTTCTTTAATTTTGTCATTTAAATAACATTGACTTTCTGTGTGATGCTGATGCTGTCGCACTGTGTGATTAATGCTGCCTGTCTGCATTCTCGACACACTGTGAATGAGTCCAATAATGTGTGTAATACCTTTGCTGGCAACTGCCAACACACACATCAGCACATTTGTGGTTTGATTTGTATTGATTTATTTCTCATTGCTGTCGCCTGCGGTTCTATTGCAAGTTTATGACTCAACATTATTTTGCTTTGCCTAGTCTAGTGTGAAGGAACCAATAATACGGTCACAACTGAGAATTACATCAGGGCAAATTCAATAAGCGTTTTCATTTGTTAAAGATATACTCAGTTCGCTAAAGGCAATTTATTTACTCGAATTGGCAAAGGAAAAGAAAAATTTAACTTCCGTCCCTTTCCACTCGTCCTGTTTCTATTTGTTACTTTTTATAAGAGCGACATCGGCAGATCTTTGAAGGAGGTCATCAGCAATTACTTTAACGATTGGCGACTTTTGTTTTGAAATTTTGGGAAATGCAATAATTCCCCCAGTTTTTAGCATTTTTATAGATATTGAATACTGATAGCAAAACTAATTTTAAAAATTGTTAGGAAAAGACTTCGGTTCGGCATAGCTCCAAATTGAGTTCTCTCTCGACTAGAGCATTTTTACGTGTCCAGAATATATTTGATTGTTTTGTTCCTTTCCGTTTTATTTGCACAAATATAGAAGTCCTTTCGTAACTGAATAGACCACAGGACATTCAATTAATTGTGCGCTTTTTATGTTGGTTCGTCAATTGCCGTATCCTTTTTTTTCACAATTATTCTTTATATTTCTGTGGAGCAAGATCAAAAGCAAACAGCAACAGCTGCGCTTGTTGTGCATATGAGCGTCTTTATCCGCAGATGAAAGTCCTGTATCTGATGGCGGGGGCAATGCTGGAAATTTATTCATGACACAGCCCAGCTGGCAAATGAACACACGACACACAACAAACTGGAGGCACTTCAATGCGAGGCCAGAACAGGACAGGACAGCACAAACAGGAGCATACAAAAAAAAAAAAAAAAAAAAAAAAAATGGAAAAAAAAGTTACTGCTCTGTTGTTCCAGAGGGTTGTGGCTATCATTGCCATCAACAGTAAACACTCGGAATCATGAAATGCAACAGCAAAAGGCGGCGGCATCACTTGTGTAATAATAACAAAGCAATCAGCAAGGCGGTCATAATATGAACGCTTGTAAAAAGGGCCAGAATAACAAGTGAAAGCAAACAAATTGCATAAGGGTCTTGCAGTTGTAAGACATTGCACAGTTTTCAAATTTTTTGCAGTAACTGGCCAAGAAAGTTCAACGTTTAAATGATTTAAGAATTCTATTTTTGATTGTATGTTAATGTATAATTTGTAATTCTAATGCTTGTGACAACAATTTTTACAAAACCCTATTAACTAAATGATTAAAATTACTGTTTTATACAACTATTATATAAAAGGCTACTTTCTTAAGCCTGTCTTTTATCACTTCAATATTTGCTCTTCAATAGTGGAATGATTCCAAAACAGAAGTAATTTTTTGCTAGCTGGTTTCAGCTCTAAGGATTAGTTCTACTCTATATTAATTCTTGCTACTCCTCTTTAATTTTTAGCTTATAATGCTTCACTTTCATAGTATTGCTTAACTATCATTAAGCGTAAAAAATGCTTGGGCTGCGTTCGCGAGGAAGCGTCAACCGCGTTTTCTGTATTTGTAAAGACTAACGCAGACAATGCCATTATAATTTGTACAGCTTTAGTTCAACTCAGCCACAAACAGTGGCATTAGTCGTAAACAATGGCAAAAAGAATAAAACAGACTGCATTAAAGTATTGCCGCAATGCCTGTGGCTACAAACAAATAAAAAAATAAATAAATAAAAAATAATGCACACATATAGCGAAAGGTAGCACAGAGAGAGGGAGAGAAAGGGAGAGGGAGAGAGAGAGAGGGAGAGAGAGATGTAAAACTAATGGCTTTAACGAATGTTTACAATCATTTCTCTGCATCCCGTCGACTGGCTGGCCGCGAAAACAATTTGCAAATTGCTGGCCAAAAAAATGGCGCCACCTTCGCCTTGCGCCATCAATTCAACAGCAATTATAACAAAGACAAAAAAGAAGAAGAAAAACGTAACGACAACCAGCAAGCAAGCACAACACACACGTTGCATAAAAACAATAGGCGCAACTTTAACGGCTGGTCGCCTTGATCATTATCAGGCTCTGTTCCCCGGCAGGTTGGCACTGCGGCTGGGGAAGTGACTCTTAAGTGACTGCTGCGGCTGGGTTTTGAGGCCAGTCTTTGCTGTTAGTGTTAAGGTCGAGTGAGCAAGCACAATTCGCATATGCATATGCACAATACAATCGACCAGGACGACACCTGCGCGAGGAGCACTGGCACGGGCACGGGCACTGGTACAGGCACAGGCACAGGCACCAACACTGGCACTGGCACTGGCACCGAAACCAAAACAAAAACCAAAACCAAAACAAAAACACAAACAAAACGAGCGTGAAAATTTTAGTGCCTTACCATAAACTAGTTGGCACAGGGCCCAGTCCAAATCCCCGCAAACCCACACACACAGACATATACACAAATACAAATATATACTCTAGCTAGCTTTTTATGTTGGCGCCGCCTGCCTCGGCCGTTGGCCCTTTCTGGCTGGCGCTTATTATTACTATTACTATTCTTATTTTGTGGGGCCCCAGCCCTGGTCACAGCTTTGGCTACAGCTACAGCTACAGCTCCGGCTCCGGCTCCTGCTCCGGCTCAAGCCCCGGTCCCGGTCTCGGCCCCGGCCCAGGCACAGGAAGCGTGCGTCGCCATGTAGGCGCGCCAAGTAGACGCCTAAAACTATGCTTTAGCGTTTAGTGGCAATAACAAAAAAAGAGAAGGCACAGGCACAAAAACGTAAAGCAAAAACAAACCTGACGCTGGTTTGGTGAGTCTGGGTCTGGGTGTCGCTATGGGTATGGGCTGCTAGTTCTGGCATTGCATGTTGTCGCAGGCTTTTCGAATGCCACAGTGTAAACAAAAGAAAAGCGATATATTCTCCTCGTTTTTTCTTCTTTTTTTTTGGCCACAAAACTTTCGTTAACACGAGAAATTGCATGCAACCGAAATTTACAGCTGACTGAGCTTGTGTGTGTGTGTGAGTGTGTGTGTGTGTGTGTATGAGACTCTGCCAAATGTGGCACTTTCTGCAACGAAAGCAACTACAATCCCTGAAGGTTATTGTGGCAAATTGTGCTTTTGCATGAGAACCTTAAGCAGCTTATGGATTAGTCCAAAGAGCACAACAATCAATTTGCCTTGCCACTTTTCGAGAGACTGCCAGCCTATGAAAGTGTTCTGCATATAAACATGTCCGACGGCAGCAATTCAACTCTTTCTTGCCTCAAACGATTTATTCTTTTCATATGCCTCACAGCAGCATAGCAACCCAATTAAACGATATGGATAACGATGTTCTGATATTGTAGAAATCCCAGATGCAGTAATGCGATACGTTCGGTTCCAATAATAGAATTTAACCTAACCATATTGAATTAGTACACAAGCTCGCAATCAGTGGAAAAAAAAACTGTTTGCCATGTTATCAAACTTGAAAAGTATATTAGGGGTAAACCCCCCTCTTGATTGGTCAGCAATATTTTTGGTGACGCCCATGCACGCCACCAGTAATCGGCCAAACCTTATGCCACCCAACCATTTAGAAACACGGTCATTTCATCAATTTATAAGAACGATTAGTTAAAGTCCTTTTGAAATGTTGAGAAAGGAAAGGAAGGGAACACGGTTTTTGATCTGTATTATGCGAGATTTTCTAATTTGTTTGTTTAAAGAAAATTAAAATAAAATGTATCTGCTTCATTTTCAACATCCCAAAACATACATACAAAGTATCTCCTACTAGTGATCTCTCGACTAAAACCTGATATGTTTGCTCAGTCCAAGAGTAAGGCATATTTCTTGTATCATCTATCAAAGGCCCAGTCATTAGCGTGTTTCTGTTAATTGCTGTGTTATTTTTTGGTTAATGATTTAACAATCTTAATTTTGAGAAAACAAAGTCAATATATATGTATAAATATATATATTTTTTAACAGAAAAGTTGTTTTGAAAGCAGCGTGCATGCTAATTATGTTGAAGGGCCTCACATCCGCTGTTCTAATGAGTCACTTGTAGTCGTTGTGTGTATTTGCATTGTGCATCGCACGGCGTACCAAATTTAGTAAAGCTATGCTTATAATTTATTCTAATGGCTTTTTGGTATGTTGCCAGCCATCCAGTTGGTATTCGCCGTTGGACACTTTTGGTCGCTTTTGTCGACGGCTGCCAACGGTTACGCAAGCTAAGCCGGTTTCCACTTTTGCATTTTGTTTAGCTTCAACACATTTGCCACCAGCCGACAAAAAAAAAAGAGAAGAAAAAATCAACAATTTTACTAGCGCTGCGGCACACGAAAGTTGTTATGACCTGTCCAACGTTTGTTTTGATTGAATGCAGCCGGTTTACAGTTTCAAAAGTCATTGCGGCCTTACGATTCTTGTTCAAATATACAACCATATTTTTTATTGTTACCATTTTAGAGCAATAGAATTTTAATCAAATTATTTATTCAAATTCAAACACATGGCGCGAAGTGTCGGATGTATTGGCCTAGTTCGCCTTTCGCATAAGGTGAATTCAATTGTTATGCTATGCACCCCTTAAATAAGGGTGCAGAAAAACATCAGTAGTTTGACTGCATTTAAAGAGCAAATCTTTAACACAATAAGATTCTACAGAAGTAAGAATCTATAGGCTAATTTGAGTCTTAAGGAAGAAGTGTGTTTAAGTTTATTATAATGTGTGTTATGTTAGATTAAAAGGGCTTTGCCCTTGGATCACAGTTGAGCCGTTGTATTAGATTAGCTCAGATTTATTTATTACAATGTTATGACTTAGCAATAAATACTAATCAAACTTAATTATATTATTATGTTTTAAAATGTAAGTTAATTATAAATGGTATAAAGCGTATTAAGGCTTGTAGTCTTTCGTCGATTGGCAGTGAGAAGACTTTGTTGGAAATAATTTTAATATTTTCATAACAGGCTACCAGTGACATAGTAATAAGGCTGTTAAATAACATCTGCACATAACATTGGTATCGATATCGATCGAAGAAGAGATCAATTGTTGTGAATTAAATACAAGTTTGTTTTAACTGCTGCTCATTTGCATTTTGTTTTCAAATTTCCCACGATCATGTAAAGCAGCGTGATGAGATGATAAAGAGAATAGATGCTAAAAATAAACGCACACGCTGCATACTCTAAAGTGTATTGCGTTAGTTGAAACTGTTCAAGGCTGCTCAAATCTAACCGGTTTCAGTTTCAGTTCCAGTTGCTCAGTTCGCTTAACATTTGTGCTGCGACGATTTAACACAGATATGCTCACATATATATGCCAGATATATATATATATATATATATACAAATACATATGCAGTTGTATTAGCGCATTTTTGTGAATAGCGTCATGCATAAGTCACTTGCAAAGTTAATTTAATTTTACACACAAACACACATAACACTAGGCAGTAGGTTACAGATACTAAAAAGCGATCAGATAAAACTGGCTTATTCATTCAATCCCCTCTAACCAAATTGTAATGGTTACCGGCTTTTGGCGCGCTTCGAGAAAAACAACTTTTTGTTTACAAACAGTTTCGAATACTCTGTAGCCGTAAGCATTTTAATATAGGGTATGACGTAGTTGAGTTTTATGCTTATCAACTGCACAGTGAGTCAGTACCTGTATGATTGAAGTTTACATATGTATGTGTGTTTATATATATGTGTGTATATTCGCTGATGATAAATACATTTGGAATACTTTAGGGTATCTCCTAATCGATAATGCGCGACTAGTCACACTATAACTTGTTTTGGCTGCCTTTGTTTGTTGTCACTCGCTCTCCCTCTCCGTCTCTTTCCCACCATCTCCCTCTCTATCTCTCTCTCTCGTATAAACAAGTCGCATCGGCTGCGTCGCACATCAAATAACATAATTTGATATTCAAATTCCAAGACAAACAAATTTTAATTTGAAAAGAAAACGAAATTGAATTTCAATTTTTTGACTACCTGCCTCCAGTTGACTGACTGAATGACTGTTGTCAGTTTGATAAGTTGACGAAATGAGGACTGTCTTGCCACACAGAAACTCACACACACATTTACACACTTACACAAAATATATGCTAATTTGTATACAACTTTTTGGTTATTATCATAGATGAAGGAGAATCGCTCTTACCCCTTCCTACCCAGCTGCTTTTTTTTTTTTTGTTTTCAAAGTGTTTATGTTTATGCATAATTTTGTTTAAAATCTCAATCTTGTATTGGACTAAGAATGAATAGCCTCTACTGTTGTTGCGCAAAGTTTCTATACACACATATGCATATGCTCTTGTTCAGATATGATGTCATGATGCTATTTTCATGGATAGCACATTCCACAGATTACCAGCAGTGATATAGCCTGGCTGAACTGATCTATTGCACATATTCAATTTATCATTTCTGCCATGTCCATGTCGACAATAAAAAGTAAAAGCTTATTAAGTGATTCAGTCAAGTAAGATAAGCAACAGACCAACAAAACTAATGACAGTCAATAAACTGTGTGGCTGTTTGTTTAGCTGAAGTAGGCGGTTCTTGACAACAATCGAACAACGAAGCAGCTTACAATTAACCACATATTATTTACCACACATTCAGAATGTGTACTTATTTAATTAAGCAATATGTGTATGCATATGTGGAATGTGTACAAGTGCAAGTGTTCTTGAATATGTATTTATTTCAAGTTTTGTGTGAGAATGTGAGTGCCGTCAAATGACTCATTGAATAGCCCCTATCAAATGTATTCACAGTTCACAACTCAAGCAATTTGAGGCTCGGTTAAATGCACTTGACAAAACAGCTGATGGAAATGGATGATTCAAACAGCGCCAGAGACGTTTTTTAGAAAGCATGAGTAAGCCAGCAGTTCGTGGAAAATCTATTTGATGCTGTACAGAAGATGTTTTGAATTCAGACGTATTACGACAAAATTAAAAGCAAAAATTGGATAAATAACAGAATTTTCAAATTTAAAAACTTATGAGTTTTGCAAATGTATATTACGAGCAGATACCAAAGATTTTATAGTCTTCTACCCACAACTATAGAAATATATTGGTATTTATGCAATTTATATCTGTATAGTCTTTAAATAGCTACAATCTGTGGCTATACTTTGAGCTACTGTTGAGCAGAATAAATATGCATATTGTATACACATGCAGCTTAGAGGACAGGGTGTCTCGTAGTTGAGCATTACTACTAGATTTCCATTGTTTATTTATTTGGCCGCAATATTTCTTCTTCTTCTGTTATGATATTGCAGCTCTGCACATCATCAATGTGTAAACAATGCATTGTTGCCAATGTCTCTCTGTATTATTTGCTCAAACTAAATTGAATATGAATAATCTAAGTAAGCTGACATGGTTTTCAAAAGAACCAATCAACTTAATATATTATGCATCTATATTCCTTTTTTTCTTTTGCTATCTTTCGGCTTGACAGCATTTGTTGAATACATTTTGGTTGCACATACTGTCACATTATGAAAAGTCTTTGACACAGTTGATTGGTCAAGAAAATTTAATTTTAAGCCAGCTGTTTGATGTTCAAATTCGTAATTGAGTGGCTCAAAGTAAGTTAACCGTACATTTTTATAAATTTAAATGCAGGAAAATAATTAAGATAGATTCTATGTGCATAAACACTAACAAATTTTGATTAATCATATTATCCATTATTCTAATGTTGGAAACTGGTTGACTAAATACAAGGAACTCAACAATCCTCGAAACTAGTCAGTATGCTGGAGCATTACGCACTTGACGACAAAATTATAATACCCTCTGCTGGGTATAAATATATATATATATATTTATATATAAACATAGCTACGCATTGCATCATATTAAGATACATAAACAGATAGATTGGTGTGGCTGGCTTTTGAACTCAAGTGGCTGATATTTGAATCAGAGAGAGACAGATAATTCGCATAGTAAGTAAATTATTTGCGCACTGCTGGAGAAAATATACAGACGGATAGACAGAAGACCAACGCAAAGTGTATAAACATTCACAAAATGTGCAAATTTATTTAGCCTTGATATTTCCAAAAAAAAATTAAATGCTCATATGCCGGCAGACTGGAGACTTTTTAGGGTATTGTGCGTGGCATTCTGGCAGCATGGATAAATGTTTTAAAATTTTACGAGGGGCAGTTCAATTCGTTTCACAACTGCGAAAATTTCAATGAATTCTTAAATAAATTTGACAGCTACAGCTCGAGTGTCTGCTTTTTCGTTTCAAATCCGCTTGATTTAAATAAACTAATTTCATTATAAAATACAAGCCTTTAAATTATTTCATTCAATATTTTCCTAGAGCCGCCCTAATGTGAAATGCGTCAGTGCTTTTGTATGTCGGATCATGGCTATATTCTTTGCCAATCCTAAACGAACCAAGGACAGCCAAATTGTTTAATCTGATTATTTTTCCTCGTGAGTGAAAGAGGTGGTTTTTTAAATTTGCTTAACTTTACTGCCCCTCTACTTGTTTTGTGCGATTTGTCTTCTCACGAATGATCTCATTTCAAATTGAATTTGCCCAGTTCAAACGGAATTCATTCAAATGTTGCCCTTCGCAGAGGGATTCGCATTCGCATTCGCATTTGCAATGCTTTGCACTTTGCGTTTTTACTACCCAATTTTTTTATGGTCTATGCGCATAGTTGTGTGTGTGTGTGTGTTTCTACTTGATTTTTTGTTTGTTTTTTTTTGGATGGGCGCAGGTCTCCGTGTCTCATTCCACTTTCGCTGAAGGCTGCTAACTGCCTGGGCGATATTGTGACTCCAGCGAGCTCATAAAAAGGTAATAAAATTTTTGTTTACCTTGGTAATAGGAAGTGAAAAGCACACATTTGAATATATTGTATAGAACATATTCGAGTTTTACTTCGTCGCAGCCTTGAGTGGCTCGGTAAGTTTATTTGCCAAGCGAAAAGTCGAAAGGATGAGGCCAAGGCTCCATGGCAGAAAACAGCGGGATAATGTGGCAGTCGCATTCGCATTCGCATTTGCGACTTCAACATGCGATGTGGTTGGAGTAACAGGAAATTGATTTCTTTTTGTGGTTTGCCTTCCTCTTTAGCTCGCTGTCACACAAAATTTATCGATGATTGGTTTGCTCCTTGAGCATATTTATCTCAATGCAGATTTTGTGCTCCGCCAGCAAGCAGCAAGAAAAGATCTCATAATTGCAGTTCCATGCATAAAATAATGGGGTCGCTGTGGGACGGAAGGAGGTCTCCAGTGTGTATGCCATACAATCTGGCATAATGAACTTTTGATATTGAGAACTGTTGGCTTAGAGGTGACCTAATCTGATTCCTAGATCTAATGTTGTCTTCAATCTCCAACTTAAAGCAAATATTAGTTGCAGCTTTACAATTTCATTGCTCAATAATCAACGGAAGAGTCACTGACATTAAGTCAACCTGTTATTTTTGGTTACAGTTCAAACAATTTAAGAAACTCTCATTAAATGAGATGCTGTAAATATTTTGCAATTTCTATGGCTCTGACAACCCATCCACACAAAATGTTGTTGCATACAGCATGGGGCAACATGTGATCAATATGTGCTCGGGTGCATTGCCACACGTTGCGCCTGATTAAGTGTGCATATATTATTGAATTTTAGTTGGAGCTGCCTGCCAGCACATCCCTGGCAGTTATCTGTCCCGCTCATATGTGGGCCATTAAAAATTTCCGGACCATACTTCAGGGCGCACTCAACCGTAACTAACACTGCAGTGAATGGCGCAACTGAACTTTCACCTTTAACTTTTGGTTGATTTCTAGTGCGGAAACTACATCTTCGTGCATGTGGGCATGTGGTTGCTCTCCTCATTGGTAATATGTCTCTAATACAGCGTATTAATTTATTTAAATTTAACCCACTCACATACACACTTGCACACACACACACACACACTCGCTCACATAAACACACACACACTTTCACTGGCAAAAGAGTTAGGTATTCAAATATGGCAGCATCCTTGGGCAAATGTATATAACGTGGCAGAGAGAATCAGCTAAAGCCATTACAACGTTCAATGACACGGCAAAGTGCGCAACGTGGGAAATTTTTGCCGACCCGTCTGACAACAACATCGCCACATGTGGCACTGTTCTCTGGGTTCTCTGGCTCTTCCGTTCACTTTTCACTGCTTTGCTGCTATCTATGCCCCGATGATTACAGCAACCATCAGCGCTGGGCTTGTGCCGTTAAATGCTGCACAGCAGACACTACAGGCAGCAGGGAGGCAGGCAGGCAGTCAACCAAGAGCCAAGAGGCAAGAGGCAAGAGCCAAGAGCCAAAAGCAGCAACAGCAGCAAAAGCAGCAGCATCGACATCTCTTCATACCGTTCTATTAGCTTCTAATGCATGTAATGTCAGCTAACATCAGTTTCCGTTATTCGTACTTGGGGCTTCGTCATTTCCCCCAGCAACCCACAACCAGCAACCTTTTTTCACCTGTGTAAAGTACCTGAAAATTGTGTGATTTAATCTTAAAATATTGATTGTCTGCTGTGTTGCCCGTCAAAAGTCCATATACGACAGCAATGTGCGCAAATTTAAGAAAGTACAGGTATGCTAACATATCTGAGACACGACGAAGATTGGTTACTCTTTGCATAACGGAATCCATCAATCTATCTAAATGAATAAATACGAATGATATTCCCTGTAGAAACTAGACATATTTATGGACATAGACAGTCGAATGCTGATCAATGTTTGCCAATATTAGTGAGTTACTTTTTAAGCATAAAAACTTGTAGTTGGTAGTAGTAACATATTGCTGGTAGTTGAGTTTAATTAGAGCCTTTTATTTTGGTGCACTCTCTGGCTATCTATCTGTTGTGGCTAGAATTTAAGCATAATGCTTTGTTGGTTTGTATTGAGTTTGAGCCTAGAAGTATGCAACATTTTGGTGGCGTTTTCTCTTGCCTCTTTTCATCTCGTTCAGAATGTAATTTTATACCCATTTTACGCGCTTTTTATTTGCACACTTTTTCATTATCTCGGTGACTTTTAATATTACATTTTTGTAAAGCGTTTACTCTGCCCTTTATTTACTTGATTGCTTTTGCGGTTTTTTATACCCTGTATTTATGACCTTTAATGCACGGAGGATGTCACCGCAAACATGTGAATATTGAAGTATATATTTTATTCCGACTTCTTTGATTGCTCTCCCTCAGATACCATCGCGAAATATCGAGTTACCACAGAAAAATTAATCATTTAAAATGCACAGATCAAGAATATTTTGCGTTTATTTTAAATGTTTGAGAGTTGTGAGATATATCCAGAAATTTTGTAGACGATTTATTTGACATATTGCTAGGCGTAGAAAGGAAGAAAAATCTCTGAAAAGCAGATAAATATTCATAATTTAGCTGACCCCCCACGTTTTTATGACTTAGATCTTAGCAAATGAAACGCAATCTATTACAAAACACAGACAACATCATAAATGACAAAGGGAGAGAGAAGACATAGCTTATTATGGATTAGCTTTTCGCGTCTCATGGACAACCATTTCTTTTTTTTTTTTTTTTGGTAATCAATGACACATTTACGACATTTGCCATATCTTTTTTTTTTGTGGTAAGCACAATTAAATTATTTATAGCATGCTTGTGCACAGATCTTAAATTTATTTGTCAGTCAGCGGCAAAAGCAATTTCGGGAGCCATGCCATCGCAACGCCGCAATAACCAGTCCAGATTTGATGTCCTTAACAATTGGGAACCCAATCAGCAAAGGATAAGAGTTCTAATTACGTTGAGTTTACGCTCGAAAATGTAACAATTGATACCACAATGCTTGTTTTGATAGGCCCTGAATTTACTGACTGTCAATAATATTAAAAAAGTATAACATTTGCTGGCTGCTTGGTAACCCGAACCATGAAATCGTAGACGCTAAAATAGATTTCCTGTCGAACAGAGCAACATTTATATTGGACACCTTTCGGTTGACATCATTAAGTTTCTTGCAAAGTTGTTGTTCGTTTTAATTGGCTGCTTAATGCATTTGAACTTTGTGCGTTCAATTAGGCAATTAAAGAAGACGATTTTAATTAAAGTATTTTTTTTGGGACATAACTCTTTTACTGCAGAATTTAATTAAAGTAGACTTGTTCTAGCTCGAAAATTACTACGAACTGTTTCATTGAAAGTAAATCTGTTATTGCGTTACTGCATTTAATTGTACAACTTTAAGGCTATAGAAACTGTTTACAATTTTAAGGAATTCTAATGATCTGCCCGGAAAGATAATGAGACCTTCATCCTATTAGGATTTTCCACCTATTTTTTACATTTGAGGGCATCCCTCTACCTACACTTGACTTACAAAAGAAAAAAACAAAATTTTTTTGTTGGGCGCTAAGACCGCAAAAAAAAGGTAGCTGTAAAATATTTAGGTTATTTGTTGAAAATACATTTTCACTTTTTATTTTGAACTTTCTGGCTTTTGTTGGGTATTTCGTGTGCCCAAAATATGGGTTTCGAGCTATCCGAACATTTAATATGCCGCAGGTTTAGGTTTTGTTCTCTTTGCTTCAACATAAGTGCAAAAATGCCAATTTCATGCATGACAAAATATTTTTAAATAAATATAAAAATATTTAATTTAAATGTAAATTTCTTATGGACATATTATATACATTTTCACGGCTTAGAAAAGGCCCGAGTACCGCCCCGTGCTCATTTATAAACATATATAGATATACATCTGCTGTTAGTTAAGAAATATGTGCCGTGTCCCGTCTGCCGTCTCCCATCTCCCATCTACCAGTTCCAAATTCGTGTACGATATGAGAATGTGGCAGGTGATGAAAGTAGATGTCTACGGCCAGCAGCAGTCACAGCACCAACGAGACGGGGAGATGGAAGTGTCTGCTCCGTCTCTGTTGGCTGCGTAGGTCGTTCGTCATAAAATTAGCAAGGAGGGTTTATCCTATTTCTTTTTCCGTTTCGTTGGCTGTCCCAACACAAATTAGTTGCTGAATTTTTTATGCCACACGCCCCCTCGCGCTGAGAGTCACAGTAATGCGGCGACTTCCCAGCTACACGCTGTGCCACATACATCTTGTCTAACTCACACCAGACTCGACTCGACTCGACTCGCCTCGCAGCCCTCGGGACGAGGCTGTATTTGCTCATTTTGTGGCTGTTTATGTTCCACCTGACAACGAAGGCGACCCAGAAATGAAAATTGATGCGGGCCGTGAGATTTTTTACGCCGCATTGTCAAGTGTGTTGATTTGATTAAGACTGTGTGTGTTGACTTTCCCTCCCTCCCCCTGCCCAGCCACGCATGCCCCACAAACCCATTTCAAGAGCAATGACAGCAGCAGCTTGCAACAACATGCATAAGGCATACTAATTGCAAAAAATCATCGTTTAGACACACAACATTCAACATACAACATACAACATACAACATACAACATTCTGATTGTCATTACAATTTGCTGCTCTCAAACAATCACAGAGTGCATGCAACTCTGCCGCAGCCAGCCGCAAGCAGACTCTAATTTTCTGTGGCTACAGTTTCGTGTGAAACTCAAATTGCAATGATAATTGCAAAATGTCGTTGTTGTGCTGCAAAGTTTTCAATATCTGTGCTCTGGCCACCTTTGGGTTTTTCTTTCATTTTTTTTTTTTTTTTGTTTGGTTCACAAATATGCCGCCAGTCGTTTCAAGGCTGCACGCAAAGGGCAACATTTTGCAGCTGGGCCAAGTCGGGCAATTGTTGGACTCGCAGTAATTGCATTGTGCTGAGCAATTGTCATCATCAACAGAATCAACAACTGCTGTCCACTTGCTGCGTGTGCTGTTAATAGCTTGCTGCATCTCAAGTGAGTCATCTTTGGCTGTGCCGCCTGCTAAGAAGGATATCCGCTCTTTCGCATTCGCTTAAGCTTATTATTTATAATGTGCTCCAATGTAAAGATGCTGTTTTTGTTGCTGTTGCTGTTGTTGCTGTTGCTGTTGTAGCTGTTGCTGTTATTGTTCTCATTGGTATGCGAACCGCATAATTACGTATTGCATTATAATGCAGTGAAATTAAATTTGCTGCGCGTGTGTCTGTGTGCGTATTTCAATTTATTGCAGAGCTGTCTCAAGTGCCCGGTATAAACATTTCTTTGGCTGTCAATTTCGTGCCGTTAGCTTAAGGAGAGCATAATGACTTTGACTTAAATGACTTAAGATAAGCAACAGACGTATTTGGGCATAATTTCATAGCCCCAAGAAAATGTAGTGCTTATTATTATAAAGTTCAGCAGAGGCTTAGCAATTACTTAAGTTATTCGCCAAAAGCCAAAGCATAAACACACTCCACGCCCCTTGAACAGACGTACACTGCTGCCACAGCAAGTGTGCCAGAGACTTACAGTTTGTTTCTAACTAAAATATATTTATTTGCTTAAATTTAACCTAGGCCTTTAAATACTAACAAATACTGATTAACCAAAAAGCAACAAAATTCGCTTCTTAAAAGTAATTTACAAAACTTTGATTATTTTATACACTGAACTCATTTCGAATTGGTATTATGATTTTGTGCAAAAGTATTAAACAGACAGAAAACAGAAGAAAAAAGCATCTCCAAGTTATTCTTACTTGTTTTACATATTTGTAGTCCTTGTATAATGTGCACTTAGTCAACGAACCCTTTAAATTGAAAAGTTTCACCTTGAATTTCGAACTTAAAGTATTTCATATTAAATATTATTTGTCAACACTCAACAGTCCTTCCATTTCCATCATCATATTTTAAATATGCTTGCTCGTCGCTGCAAATATTTCAACTCGATGAGTGCCAAAGTAAAAGGCTGCCAGTGCAAATACATTTTTGAAGTACATATTTGGTATTTTGTATTTTGTTGGTCGCTCCCCGTCAAAGGTGTAGCGGGTGAGCAACACGCTTTTCTTTTTATTATATTGAATACACATCGGTTCACTTGAATGGAAGCGCGAGCTTGCATTGCATTGCATTGCATTGCATTGCATTGAATGCGTTTCCTTGCATGCCACAAGCGCTTTGACGCCATCCATCAACGCGGCATCATTGAGCACCACAGCACAGCAGAGCACAGCACAGCGTCAGGATGCTTATTTTATCTGCCTGTATTTGTATCAGTTGTGTGTTGCATATTTGAGACTGATGCAAGCAAGCAAAGAGAGAGAGAGACAGGCAGATGGCTAGATGGCTGATGCAGCAGACTTCTTCCTCGTACTTTGAGGCTTGGCACGCTTCAGTTGGCATCTTAAGTGCTTTTTGATTTCAGATTCGATGACTTTGTTGATCCGATGAGCCCCCCAAATCTATGAAATCCTTTCAAATTGTGCTCTTTAAAATTGCTACGCTTGCACAATAATATTATTATTAATTTAGTTGCTATACTTTTCAGCATTGTCTGTTTGTTGTCCGTTTTGCATAATTCATTATTGAAATTGCAATTAATTGCAATTGGAATTGTATCGACATGTCATGGACTGCTGTATGTAATCCTATTTGTAAACACACAACGCAACAATGTATAAAATATACATAAATAAAGAATAATATTGTTGCATTTTATAACTTTGCATAAATAATGAATAACATTGTTCAGTTTTATAGGCTCCCAATTGTATTATTTACAATATACAAATTGAGACTCAGTGGCTGCTGTGACAACGTAGATAATATTTTGCACTGTGGTGATCTTAGTTTAAGCTGCTAATATTTCCATTAGTAAAACACATTCATTTTGTATAACTTAACGAAATTTGAAAGTTTTGAAGAAATATTTTCATAAAATTTCATATTCTAAACGCCTACACAAAATGGTCAGGGGAATGAAAGATAATTATATAGAAATAAATTAAAACGATACAAATGCCGATGCATTCGTATTTGTGTATACAAAACGCATATCTTCATAGAACAGACAGGCAGACAGACAGACAGACAGAGACCATTCATTGTTGCGTTGTTGGCCTCTGGTTCGCTTAAAAGTTCGCTGCTTGAGTGGGCCATTCGTGGAGGGGCGACGAAGGGAATTTGGTCAGCCGATATGGCACCTTAAATACGTGCCTGAACCATCGAAACGTACACCTCCATACGGCCACTGGCGCTGCCACTTGGCTGACAGTCGCCGAGGCGGACAGACAGGCAGACGGCCAACACAACGGAGGGAAGACAGCCAAGGCAGCAATTTGCCTACAGCTAGAAATCATGTCTAGAATGCTTAAGTGCGTCGTGAAGCCAACGCCAAGAGACAAGTGGAATGTGTGCGTGTGCGTGTGTTTGTGTGTGTGTGTGTATGTGTGTGTGTGGGTGTGTGTGTGTGTGTGTGCGTCTTTATATCTCATTTTGCGTAGGCGTCCGTTTTAGTTGATGAAGTTTAATGAACTCCAACCATTGATCAATACAGCCCCAACAATTGAGAGTTGTTACTGCTGGTTTTCTTCTTCTTTTTCTTTCTTTTTAAAATGTTTGTAAAGTAATTTTTAATATTTTTATGGTTTGTATAATATTTAATATGATTTGCATATTTATTGGGTGGCTGTTAGGTGCTTTGTACGTGGCTTTTAATTATGAGCAGCATGCAGCATCACGAGTTGCGTGATGGCATTTTTCAATTGTTCAAAGTGAAAAAAAAAACAAACAAGAAAAATGGCAAAAGCATGATTATAAAAAACACACACAAGCAGGCAGTTCCATAAATTGGTTATGACCAGAATTAATACGCTTGAGATTGATTATAAGGAGACTTACAGATAAAGTCTTTTAATGATAAGTATAAACAGCTTATTATAATTGTCATGTTGCACTTCCATTTGACCTCATTGCGAGCAAATCAACTCTCTGCTGTGGCATCAATTCCCAAATGCAATTTTATGTGCTCCCATTTGCTGGATGTGTGGAGAAAACAAAAAGAAAACAGAACGCGGCTTCTACTGCCAGACATAATAACTACAAAAAGTTAACTTGCATCTGTGCGTTATTTTGGCTCATAGCGTGAAGGCGTTAAAAATGAACTATGTTGCTACCCGGGACTGTTAGTATACAATTTGATGGCAGACACACCCACACTCACACACACTCACACACATACGCAAACATTCGAACAACCATTCGAACAAAAACAACAACAAGAACAGCAACTGCCTCTCTTAGCCATGCACAAAGGCACAAACAAGCTGAATGAAAAGTTGTAGTAATGCTTTTATAATGATTACGCTTGCCTACAGTTGCAACTGAAAGGGCAGCACAGCCAACACACATACATACAGCTGCAACAAGCGCGCCAGCAACACCAACAATATTGGCAGATACTACAACAAAAAACAATCAACAGTCGACAAGCTGCCAACTGGCAGCAGCGCGGTTCCAACTTTTTAAATAACCTCCATGGGGCTGTGATCTGTGCTGGCCCTGTAGCTCTCGTTGAGTGTGTGTGTGTGCCTGTGTGCCTGTGGGTGTGTAATTGTGTGTGCCTGTGTGTGTTTTGTTTGTTTTTTTGTTGTTGTTTTCTTTTTTTTTTTTGTTTCGCACATCTGCATCAAGCTGCAAAGCCCTGCTTGTCTTGTGGTCTATTGTGCGTTCATTGCACCCAGCAGCTTTGCAGCGTGTCGATCTGCAAACTGCTGCCTGCCTGTCTGCCTGTCTGCCTGCCCCATAGGATAATGAAAATGGGGCAGGCGACTCATTACGCATTCGACTAGTTGCCTGCTGGCAAACCAATTGCAGGCATGCCTTTAAGCTGAGTGGTTGTGGCTCTAAGCGCTTACAGGTTGCTTAAAAAAAACTTAAAAGCTACAATATTTAGTTTTAATTTTATAGCAGCTAAAAAGCTTTGGCCCTGTTACATTGCATAATTTGTACATTTAGCTTTAAAATAGCCATGGTGCTCCAATCAAATTATCTAAGCGCCATTTTGATGAAAGCATCATTACGGCCTTAAAGGCCGTCTGTCGGTGGGTTGCCTTAACTGTAAAATGCACCGAAATAAAAACCACATTTTGACATAAGGCATCCGGGGCCGCACCATAACCACAACACAGACACATACAGACAGACACAGACACACACGCACACACAGCACACCGCAGTAGACAAAGCCGTGGCAAACTGTATGGACCAACTGGGCTAACAGTCTGTTTTGCTGTCCTATCTGTCTGACGCAGGCTCTCAGCGTGTTTTGTCTGTCTGAGGTCCGCTTGTATCTCTATACACACATGTGAATGCATGCAAGAGGCGCCTGCCATGACCATTTTTGCAGCGGTTTCTTTTGCGAACACATACACACACACAAACACAAATACACACACATACACATAGACATTGCCGCAAGTCAACCCTTATTGTATGGCTCAGAAGCAGCCCTCCCCTCTCTCTTCTCCCTCTCCTTACCTTATTTACCTCATGTACTGCATACAAATGTGGCGGCATCGGTGGGCTGCTGCATGTTTGCGCTTATGGCAAATCCCTGCGCTCTAAAAAATGTTTGAGTATGCCGCACACAAAAACACACCCACACACACGCACACACACACACACTCTCACACACACACGCACACACACCCTCGTCTGCATGCAAGGTTTCCTCTTTGCATTTGCGAAAACTTTTGTAAAATGACAAAAATATGCCTATTTAAATGAGCAAATGTTGAAATTTATGTACATTAGAAAAGTCGTAATACACACACACACACACACAGAAACACACACACACACTTAGAGAGCGAAAGCACATAACCCATGAGGGATGCTCTTTTATTTGCCCTCATCATGGGGCTGGCGCACTGAAGCTTTTATGTTGCTCTTTTTTGCCGTCGCGTCGCGTCGTCCATTCAACTAACACTCATTCATCTTACTCTCTCTGTGCGTGTGTGTGTGTGTGTGTGTGTGTGTGTGTGTGTGTGTGTGTGTGTGTGTGCCGACAAATAGTAAACAAAAAAAGACTAAGATGGGCTAGAGTAAAGGAGCAGATCTTTGTGTAACAACGCTTTGCAGTCGGCTTTCACATTTGTCAGTCACTGAGCAAACAATTAGCCTGGCCTTAATCAGATTGCCGCGACTACTTTTATGTGCATGCATATGTCGAATAGCTTCACTTATCGGATCCAACTTTCCGTCAAAGTTTGGCCAGCTTTACTTGGATAATGACTTGTTAAAAATACTTAAAGATATGTCTCGAAATGCCACTTCTCCTGCATTGGTGCATTACACATTTAATGACCAAAACAGTAAAGGCTCTTCGTGTAAACTTCTACAGCTAGCTTTTAATTCCTGAAACTGCTATAAAGCAAAGCAAAGACTTGCTTAAAGCATACAGATACCGCTTGGCAATCTGGTGTGCAGCAAATTGTAATGTAGCAACAACATTGTAGATGAATTGAAACAACAAAACTTGACTATTTCCAGCCCGTTGTCCACTTCTGCAGACAGGAAAAATATTCGTTCAAAATATTATCTATTAAAGTTTCCTATCCACTTGTCCACCTAGTGGAAGAACAACAACTATAACAAAACAAAACAAAACAAAACAGTGAAAACATAAAACATTGGAAAATATTTGCTTGTACCTATTACAACTCAAAGGAAATTCTTACAAAAGTTGCTTCGATGGGGGAAAGCGACGGCTCAAAAGAGGAGGTCGGGTCGCTGTACAATAGCCCCACAATAATAATACAACAAGCTCTAAAAATATATTCCCACACTTTTACACATTCGTTTTGGCCAGTAGACACTCTCTACTTTAAGTTGGCTTGGCTTTCCTTTTCAATTGCTGGCTGATTGTTTTTAGCTTTCGTTGGTGTTTCGATGTGCTTCATTGCAAAAACAATATGAAAAGCCAAGTATTGTGTGAAGAGCTCTTACTGTGGTTTCTGCACGGCAATGTATATCTAAATATATATATTATATTACAGATATATATTTGATTTTAATGAACTTTAAATATGCAAAATTCTTTGTTTGTTCTTTGGGCATTTTTAATTAAAATTATTGTGTATCTCACGTTTTGTAGTTCTAATTATCAAAAATTAAATATGCATTTACTTGATGCTCATTAATAATTTGTTCGCACTAATTTACAATTAACCAATTAATTGCTGTGCCAGTAAAAAGTTGATTAACTTGCGCTGACTAAAGCTGCCCTAATTTAACTTTTGCAGCTATTTCTACTGCTACTTTTGCCTCTTTGGCAATAAATAAGAATTTATGCAGTTGGTCTCGTAGTGTTATCTTTAAAACATTATTATGATTTATAATTATCCTGCGAGTGAAATTTGGACAACTTTGTGCGTAGGCATTTCCTTTTGCCTAACTGACAGGTCTATAAATCAAAATCAAGCTGTTAAGTCAAGTAAAACAGAAGACAGCTAAAGCAACCACAACCTAACGAATTATTCTCATGTTTTATAATGAAAACGATTCAAGTTGGTTGTGGTTCAATTTGTTATTTTACCGGACATCCGTTGCCAACAGACAAAATCAGACATAAATTAATCGATGCGGCGCACATATCGGCTCAATGATTGCCTTTGATATAGGTCACAATTGTGTGAGAGGTTGTCTGCCAAAAACTGTCAAAAGTACGTTGTGATAAGCACAAACACAAACAAAAAAAAAAAAAATAAATACAAAGGTTGAGATAAACGAGGGGCGCCGTATAAATCATTGAAAATCTTATATACATCTTTTTCTTGAATGCAAATAAATATATATTCTTTTCAACATAATTTTCTTTAAGAGCAATGCCGGTTATCCAAGGACGCTTCAACTTTTTAAATGCCTTACAAATATGATTTAATTTCAATTTCCAAAATTGGAAATTTTACAGAATGAAACCTTTGTTTGAGTTAAATGTTTTTATAACTAGACATAAACTAAAGTCTCTCAATACACAATTTTGCTATAAACAAAACAGTTTTACGCTACTTTATAAAACTTAACCACTAAATCAGTTAATTACACTAACCAAAACCAAAAATGACTTATTTTCAACCCTCGCACACACTTCTATGGCATGATAACAACATTCCAAGGCTGATCCCAAGTGTGGTCTGCGGATTCAAAGCGTCTTGCGTATCTTGTTTAGTCATGGATGTTTGTAATCAAAGTTGAGCGTATGCTATAAGATGGCTTCAGTTAATACAGGATACAAAAGTATTGTTTTGTAGTTGTAGCATATTTATGAGCGCATAATGGCGACAGCAGACGAAAGCAGACGACGACTCAGACATAAACAAGTGGTTCTGCTGTGTGTATGAAATTGTATATGGCGCCAATGTAATGTTTGACTGTGCTTTGTGTGTGTGTTGTGTGTGTGTGTGTGTATAAATAACTAATAGGATTTGCGTCAAATGAAATAAAAGTTACGAATCCATCGTCGCAGATTTGTGCCGTTTGATTATGATTTTTTAACGGCTCTTGGCAAACTGTTTTTGACAAACATTTTACTCAACATGCGACAATTTTTCACGCTTTGCTAGAAAATGTTAGCGACTTACATGAATATACACATAATGCTGGCAAAGTAACTGTCACATTTTTAAGAACCTTTTTTTTAATAAAGACAAAAAAATATGGTTTTAAATTTAAGCGCATGGCATTTATTATTATATATTATACATATTACAAATGCACAAATTATGTAACCAATTCAGTAACCAAAATCAAACAATTTACTGAACGATTTATTTTATAAGATACAATCGGCTTAATATCGCATGATATCCATGAGATGTGATAAAAGTCTCATGCCTATTTTACTAGTCACAACCTGCCAGATACAACAAAGAGCAACAAAATCCACAGGTATTTAAGCTGACTCATTTTCAATGCAGAAAGTAACACGAAAACTTTTTGAAACGAAAAGGAACCTGCACCCAGAAAAGAAATTGACGCATCAACTTTGTTATTGATGGCAACTTTTATGTTGGCTGAAACCTTTCATGCAAGCTGGAGTGATCCAGTCGAAAGTGCCCAAGAAGGAGATACATTAACCCTATCATATTTTCTAGCAAACTTTTCGTTTATATATATAAATAATTATTCACTCACCACAAGTTGTACTCTTTAGCCAGTGGTTCTTCCACTGCTTCCAAGACTAATGAAATAACTCAAATATTCATCGTTTGTTTGGGCTATGCAAGAAATTTAGCATCTTTTAATGGTTGCTGAGATCGAAAATCTCTAATAATTGAGTCGACAGACTGTTAAAATTAGTTTACTTATCTTAAAGTTGGGATTACGAGTTCAAAGGTTTCCCCGAATGTATTCCTATTAATCGATTACTAAACAAGAATTTAATTTAATTTGTTGGTCTATCAGGGAGCTTATCCTTGTCAGGTCTCATTACCCCGACAAAAACAAACGTCTACAAACTTAACGTACTTAGAGCAAGCAAATTTATAAAGCAAAGATAATAAAATTGCGGTTGCATCATCAGCATCATCATCACCGTGTTCATTATTAGCATCAAGATTTCTATTTAAAACGTTTTGTTCGTTATATGCAAGCAAGCAGGCCTGGCAAGCATCGAGGAAGACGCCCAAATGGCTTGCTTCCATCTGTAAAACTCAACGTTGCGACTAATGCATTACATTTTTGCCTCTGCTGCCGACGGCAATTTCTGTTGAAATTTTTTGGACCCACCCACAAATCTGAGGGATTCAAAATTTACGCAGCTACTTAAAAAACTATGCAACGATGCTAGCCAGGAGGCAAAAACATGGCTTGAGACTTTGTAAACGTGGCAAGAACCCGCACCGTAATCCAATTCATGAAGTTGCCTCAGTAAAAAGTTCCAGGGTAGTTGGAAAAGAAAACGCAGCCAGCTGTCTGCGCAAATTTGGCGTAAATTTAATTTTCAAATAAACTGCAATGCGCCGGAAGGGCTTTGCCACCATCACCCTACACTTTTCCCTTCTTTGTGGGCAGAGTCTGTTCGAAAAATATGCGCGGTGCAAAAAAAAAAAATAGATGAAAAAAAAAAATTATTCAATGCATTGCATTTACATCTTGTTATCGCTTGATTAATTGTCATTGTCCGCGTCAGCCTGTGAACACTAAGTGAAGAGGGGGAAATGGAAATGGATTTTGGTTACGTGACAGCGTCTGTAAGCTTCATCAGAATAACATGCCACAGCACTTCAAAGCAGAAACTTTGGCAACCATTACTGCTGCTGCTGCTGCTGCTGCTGAAGCTACTCAATATTTAAATCACGCTTGGCTAGTTGCTAGTTGTAAGCGTTTCCATCCACCTTTTTGTCCACAATACTACGACTACCATAATCAGAACTTTGTTCTGAAATTCAACGGATTCCTTAATGCTGAACAGATTTAAGGAACTGGTTGGTCATCTTATTTAAGTGACTTAAGTATGTTTTTCTCTGGCTAAAGTTTTGAATAAAACTTCATCATTCTCTTTAATACCAATTCAAGTTTAAAGTTGTTGTCAACTTTGTAAGAACAACAGAATCCAGAAACTGGAGTTGATTATATTTTTCTAGCTCAAGTGTCCCTGGCCTGGAGCCAACGTAAAACATATTTAAAGTATAATTTAATGTTGAAATTGGATACATAGCAAATGTATGACTTCTATTTCAATTCTCTTCTTCAATTTGAAGGCATATCTTCGCTTTCTTGTAAAGGTTCTTCTAAATTTGAATTTAAAAATGCAAACATTAAAGCGAAATAACATCGACCTTTATATAATGTATGTAAAAGTTTGCTAGTCGTGAAAAACAATAGCAATTCATAAGCACACCCACACGTTGACTGTGCAAAAAAACAAGGAGTCAACATATAACAAATTACAACACATTTTACGCACCCAAAAAATAAGGTGAACATTGCAAATTTGTAACTCATTGTGAACGCAAATTAAGTGTTTCGGGCTTCCGTGGCAATGCTCCAGGCAGACCTTTAATGTGCCACGTATAAATTTTCCAATTTAGGCTGGCGGGCAGCCAGTGCAGGGCAGGGCCGGGCAGGACAGGACAGGACAGGGAGTGGGGCTGGCAAAAAGGTGGTGCTATGTAGCCTATTAAAGTGAAAGGGCTCCCTCACCAACGGGGGGAAAAAGGCAACCGAACGGTCATAAAAACGCAGTAAATTAGCATTAGACACGGTGGTTATTTTATTACGAACTGACGCAATGCACCCCACAAAATGTTGCCGCTTGTTTTTGCTGCTGGGTGGCAGCGCCGTTGCTGTAACTGCTTAGCTCTTATCTGAGCAGCCAACTACAACTCAGAGTCGCGTTTTTCAATAACAGGCCATTTTATGCATATTTTTATTTTTAAGTAGCTAAGATAACACATAATCAGACCTGTTTAGAATTCAGAACTTTTTTTCTAAACCCCAAACACATTAAAAATGGGTAAAATGTGGGTATAAGGAAGTTGTGTAAAAGCATGTCACAGACCGAAGGAGATGTGTCCTTCACAAGTATATATGTATTCTTGATCAGTAAAAGCCAATTATTTTCTTTTTAAAGAATTTATAATTAATGTAGATATAATTACAGTTGCCTAAATTTCTATTCTATTCTAATTTGTTAGTTTAGAATACAACATGATTGCCCTTCGGGAGTATGTCTGAGATATGTATATTTTTATTGCCTCCGATTTTATAAACATTTTGTTCACAATATAGTCCAGTATTAACTTTTTACTTCTTTTGTTTCATTACAGGTATGTTAAAATCAAAGAAAGTCGAACCCTTAATTGGATAACAACATTTATGAAGTACAAAAAACGAATTTCAGTTTCATGAACCAGCTTAAAATAGGTGAAGTTGTGCAATTTTTCAATCATCTCTGAGATATACGTATGGTATGGGCTCTCTCGACCTTTTTCATTTTTAATTTATAACGAAATATATTTATTTTGCTCTGATAGTCAAGATATACACAGATGAGAAAACTCTCTTGAAGCTGATTTTCATTTCATGGGTCGAGCCACACACACAGACTTATTCATGTTTTCTACACAACCTGGTCTAAGCATTGAGAGAAAATTGAGAACAATGCATTGTATAGTCGCTGTAAGTCAATTGTTGCATGCTCTTCATGTTGCACATTCAGCTTATTAGTGCAACTCACTTAGGACAAACAAAGCCAAGATAAACTGTTAATCGTCGGCAACACCTAAGACAAACAAAAGCAGCAGCAATAAAGACAGCAACCAAAGGAGCTTTCAATAATTGCATGTGGAGCTCAGGGGGAACTTTACTGCCTTGCCCCATCAATTGGCAGTTGTTGCATTGTTCGCTTTCGGTCACGTGAATGCGTTTATAAACAGGCAAGCAGACAGCCAACAAGGACTGGCAAGCAGCCAGGCAAACAGCAACCCCACTCGTGCAACAGCCACTTGCAACTTACAGTCCATTTTGCTTGGTTTGGTATCTGGTTTCGATTCGCTCAAGGCACAAGTCCGGCTGCATTTGCAAACACCTTGTGCTAATCGTGATGGACTGCCAATTGCCAAATGCAATTGCTGTCGATTGCCGCCTGACAATGGCACCAATAACAACAAGAATAGCATTAACAACACTCACAGCATGAATGAATCTGATACAAGATAGCAAACAATAACATTAAGTGGCAAGTTTAAATTGTAAAGATGTGCACTTTTATTGGCCATCAACAGAAACAACAAAACTGAAATCAATTTGAAATAAATTTGGAATTCGATGAGAAAGCATAACAAAATTCAGTGAGCATGTTTGGTTTCCAAAACGAAGCAAAATAAGGCCAACCCGAAACAAAATAACCATGATGCACCAAACCACAAACAACGGCACAGTTACGATAATAGTACAAAATATCGGCATGTCATAGTCATTCAAATTGAACAATAAAAAAATATATATACACAGTTAAAGGGGTTGCTCAACAAAAAAATGTTTTGCGTGTCTCTTTGACAGTATGTCAATAGGCAATGTCCTGCTCGATGCAAAACAACAACAACAACAAAACAGCAACAATAAATTTATGCATTTACAGCATCCTAGTAGTAAATCAGATTTGAGCACACATACACGCACACACACACACACACTTAGGTCTCTGTTACAATTTCAATTGCAAAATTGCAGATTGTTTTATATGCAGTTGCAGGTTACAATTGTTTCACTGTTGTTGATTTAGCAGTTGGATTTATTGCATATTTGATTTCGTGAAACAAATTGTCTGCATACCACAGACAGTGACTACAACAGCAGTTGCACAGATCCAATTATGTTTACAGCTGCATTTATTTTCATTTAAATATGGGCACAATGCTTAAAAAAAAAAAATAAATAAATATTTTGATTTGGCACTGACATTTCTGACAGTTATATTTATATGTTTTTCAGTTTCGGGTGTCAGATGTCAGTGTAATTTAGACAGCAATTTCTAAAACATTTGTAATTTATTTAATTGGAAAGCTTATTGCAAAGTTGCAACGTTTAAAGCTCCAATAAGGACGGACTGTCGGCTTTAGAGCAATGTTTACAAGAAATTAGAAACCAACCCACCTTTTATCCAGAATATACTCGGATTGGATCACTATAGCATCAGCTGTCATTATAAATATAGCTTAAAAAATTATCAACACCGGCTTACTTATCACAGAATAATAATCAATCGGCTTTTTATATTTATTATGGAAGTTGATTTCTGTTCTGCTCTGGGTGGATGAAGCACATTGCCTAACTCACTTGGATTAATATTTGTTGTTTTTCTTTTGAATGTTGCACGCATGTATGTTAAATATACAGGGTATCTCATAGCCATTCATAGCAGTACAAATTCATTCCGTAAAGGACTAACAAATTGCTGTTTTATGTAGTTTAAAATTGGAATGCGTCCAAAGTGAAATTAATTTCAACAATTTGCGGTTTTTCGGTGTAAATAAGTAAGTATGCTTTAGAGCAGAGACTCAAATCGGATATGCCCTGTACACATGTCCGTACCAGTGATTATGTAATAAAATTTATCTTTGACTTTAGGTTTCTTTCACTTCCAGTTGATTGGTCTTAACAAGTGTTGGAAATTGCGATAAGATTTTTTTTATTTAATTGCTCAACATTACACAATTTTTATTAATTTACAGGGTGTGCATATGGCATGTTCACATGGACAAATGCAGCCCCATATTTTTTTTTAACTGTCCACAAGTTTTGTGGACTAACTCATTTAATTTAATTGTTAATTTGTTAATTTTTTTTTTCGTTGTAAAATGGTTTGTTTTGGTAATTGTTCTCGGCGGTGAGTCGTTTTTAATTGATTTCACAACAGTTTTAAATCTTTTATTTGGAGTACATATTTTGTATATTTTTTAAGTTCTACACGTGAGTTTAACTAGCACAACGAAATCTGTAAAATGAGCAAAATGAACAAGCAACGAAATGCAAGTGAAATGTGCGTATCTGTGGCAGATGTAAAATTGCAACTGTGGATGTCATGGCAACAGAAACACGCACACAAACTGCAGGTGGACAATTTAATGGTAATTACCTTTTTACCATGTTGTTAGCATTGAGGCGAAATTCGTAGCTGGCATTAGGCTGCCACTGTGGGAAAATAAGCCACAGCGGGAATTGCCATTGTCATTGTTATTGTTGCTGTTGTTGCTGTTGTTGCTGTTGCTCTTGGGTTGTGGGGCAAACTTTACATGCCGGCGAGTGCCAAAAATTTGTACAAATTTCCGCCGATGCCGCACAGGCGTCTCTCATGTGTAACGAATGGTGAATGCCATATAAATTAAGTGCGGCGACAACTAAGATACAACAACAACAACAACAACCACATGACAGCGGTGAAACACAAAAAGGTAATTTTTTGAGTGGGAAATTTTAGCCCAGCGGAGCCAACAAAATTGGCAAACAACAAATTCTGGCGGCGGTTTTGTGGCGCTTCTGTTGAAGGCAATGGTAAACCCAAAGTAAAACTGCGAAAAACATTTGCGTTGAACAATTGCTGAGAGTGCGGCGGGAGAGAAACTGCGGCACACTTGTCCAGTGGGCGGAGAACATTTAAATGTGCTGCATAACTATTATAAAGTTTAAATAAAATAATCAAACTAATTGTAATATCGTAATAGAATAAAATATAAAACAAACCTGCAAAGAAATATATTCAATTATGAAAATGTTTACAAAGTTGTACAAATCAAATCTTCAACAGCCGCTTATTAAGATTATTCAATTGTAATTAATGGGAAATCGTTTGTAAGCATTTATTATATCAGTATTTGTCTCTCTATTTCAAAGAGAATTTAATGGCTTTTAGCTAAATCCTCACAACTTATTCAGTTTAGTGCAATTGCAAAAAATAATTGATTGCTTTAGCTAAGCCTTCTCAACAATGACAAATGTGTTTTTAAATAGCACTGGCGATTCTGAGCCAGATGTTCAAGGACAGGCCAAGCAAAAAAATAACTTGGTATCTACATTTAAACGGCATAAATAAATGAAAATCGTCGTAACTGAAAAAAAGTTGGCAACGAGCGCTATAAACCCATTAACAATCATGCGGTGTGCTTTGACCTTTCAGTTGATGATCATTTTTTCTTCTTTTTTTTTTTAGCAATAAAACATTGTCAGGAAACCCGAAGCAATTTTCGTTTGACATCCTTGAAACGGCTATTTAATGGCATCGCCCATTTCCTTTTTACATTAAAGCAACAACAATAACCATAAAGTAGTAGTACTGCAATAACAAACGAATTACAACAAGAAAATGTCATGGCTCTCTAAAGAGATTCGTAAAACAAAAAAGTTGTACAACTAATAAGGGATTCAGCTCGACCCAACTCTAATGCATCGTTTAAAATTACCACCAAAGTTTCATTTTGTCGCGATAGCAACAGCTCAGTTTTTTAATTTTCACATAGTTTATCGTCGCTGCTTCCTTTTCAGTTTCGGCCCAAGAGCTGCTGCCATTCAATGCTATTTCGCTAGCGTTCTTTTTATTGGTATGAAACTCGAGACTCGAACTCTGACTGGAACTGGAACTGGAACTGAAACGGGGGCTGCTATTCGGTATCTGTGTCTCTGTTTCTGTTTCTGTGTCTCTGCCATTCTGCGGCTGGCGATTGCTAATATCCGCTTTTAATTAAGCAACTTCCCTTTCAGCATTGCGGTGCGGTGTGGTCCGTGGCCTGTTCCCTCAGCTGGCTTTTGGCTTAGGGCCTTGGGTTGTCCCTTCTTCATTTTTGGCGTAGCTTTTTCAGCTGCCTTTTTATTATTTATGTATATATGTATATTTACTTTTTATATATATTTCGTTTTTTCTTCTTTTTTTTTGGCCTTAGGCATGCCAAATATTGTGATATTGACCCAAACACAACTGAGGCAGTGAAAAATCATTTAATTTTCTTCTTTTTTTTTCTCATTTCTGTCTTTTTTAGTTATTATTGCGCTTTAGGTCCTAGTCCATGGTGTAACTTTAGCTTGAGCCAGAAATGTTCTCTAGTTACGAGAACACTTAAAGGCGCAAGCAAAAAAAAAAAAAATTTAATATAAACAAAAATATAAACAAACAAGAGAAAACATAGATGCTTGCTTGCCCCCATATCAATAAAGATTCACGAGGCATGCGGAGTCCTCGCTGCCACAACATGTTCTATGCACCGTATCGTGTGCAATGCAAATGTGTAATACGAGCTGACTACGATGGTCAACAGCCACAACAGAAACAGAAACAGCCACAGCAACAGCAACAGCTACAAGCTTGATTGGGGTCAAATCAACATCACAAAAGCAACAACCACTTAAAAAACCCCGCTGGCATTTCTCTCCCGTTTTGCGGCCCAGTGCAATTTTAGTTGCTAGCTATTTGGTTGGCTGTGTCTTTTGTTGTTGAACAGTTGTAATGAAGCAAATGGCCAACTCAATGGGTTCTGGGCAAAGGGGTGACTTTACAGAATGAAACGAAACGAACAAATTTTAAAGATATTTAATTTCAATGTATTTTTGCATCGCATTGTAATTTGTATAGGATTTTTGTGGTCTAATGAAATTGCCTGTTTATAACTATAAATTAAATATATATTTTTGCAGCCAACAGTAATTTGTATAGGATTTTACGGACTAATTAAATTGTATGGTTATAGCTGCCAAATAAACGTTAATGGATTATTTTTTTGTTGATATTTATGGTGGCATAAAAAGGAGAAACCTATCTGGAAGCACTCCTATATTTGTTTTTGTTGAAAAGTTGAGGTGCAGCCGTTAAGCTTGCTGCCCATACAAATAGTGAAAATTGTGCAAAAAAATGCTGTAAAAAGAGTCAACAAGCCGTTAGACAATCTCTTCGCCAGCACCAGCCAGCACCAGCCAACAACAGCAACCACAATCCAAACCACATGTCTGGCACATTGTAGGGCTGTTATGGGGTGCTGTCTCTGAAATGACAAACACATCGTCTCACACACGATGCTTTCAATACCCTTTTAGAAGGTATTATCATGTATCGCCGTGAACCTTTATGCTATATATATTTCTTATCAGCACTGATCCCTCTGTTTTCAAGATATATTGAATAAAATTTTAATATTATTGAATATTAATAATGTATGTTGAAGGAACGGATAAATATATATCGAGCTGGGCTTGGATAGTGTGTGTAGTCTTCGTCGTGTCTAATATCTTACTTGATCACAGTAGATGCAGCAGCAACTAGTAAAATCACCTGTGAAAAAGGCAATTCAATTGACAGATGTCAGCGAGCTGTAGTAAAACAAAAACTCCACTGACCAATGACTGGGCTGGTTTAATCAACAAGCATACAAAGCACAGAGGCATCAAATCAACAGCAAATTTAACAGAACATGCAGCAGCCAAAGCAAGCAATGCATGACAATAGGCAAACAGCTGAATGACGACCAGGGACGCATATTTCCCTGGTCATCTTTCAGCTCTTAGTTTACGGCAGAATGAAAGTAGGCAACATGTCGCATAAATTGTACATATTCAGTCAGGCACAGTGCTTGAGCTTACATCACATCAAAAAAGTTTTATTGACAGCCATTTGAAGCGTCGAATCGAATTGGTATTATTTACGCTTGTATCTCAGTCTAACTTTAAGAGAAATAAAAGCAATGCTCAACAGGAAAACGGACATCTTTTCAGTTTCTTCCAGTTGTGAATTGGCTATCGACAATTACTGTTTAGTTTAGGTGCTCAGAAACATTTAAAGATGTGAATGCAAAACTAATGTTTTACTTGGTATTTGGTAAACTAGAAAGTATCAAAGCACCTATTAAGTCTGTAGACATAATATATCTTAAAGTTGCTATTAAAATAACAGAAAAAGGGGTTTTTGGAAGTCTCTGCTGTTCTTGCTGCAATTATGAATATCTTTAAACTGCGCTTGTTCAAATGATCGATTACCACAGAAAAGTATTATTTACATTTTACTTTGGACAACATTTGTGCTGCAAACGAAAAAACAACCGAAATAACAATTTTGCGCTTCATTAATACTACTAAGCTACTAAATTGAGTTATGTCTGTTTATTAATGTTCAAAATGGGAACGTTCTGGAGACAAGTAACATATGTGCAGGAGCATTGACCGCCAAGTGTTTTATCAGCAATTGCATTTGCTGTAACAGTGTCTGGTTGAGTTGAGTGTTGAGTGTTGAGTTTATTGCGACAATCGGCTCACACGCTGTTCTATGGCTTCGCATTGGTTGTCTTGGGAATTAAGTTCTGGCTAAAGCAGCAGAGCCACAAATAAATCTGCTAAACAGAAAGCTGATACTTTTGAAGCAGTGAGCACTCAGTAGTCAGGATATCATTGCCAGTAACAACAACAATGACAACAGCAGCAATCATCCTCAGCATATGTACTGAGTGCTACTGCCTGGTAAGTGGCAGGTAAATCTCACTCTCTATGGCTGCAATTACTTGTGGCACACATTTCAAACAGCTCATCGCCTTGGCAGCAGCCAACTGTTGCGCATTGCTGTCGTCTGCTGCCTGTCATCACTTTTTCACCAATTACTCAGCTTTACGACTCATTAAAGCGGCTGTCGCCAGCCGAATGTATTAAAATGCGCCAGCAACAACAGACCGACAAGAAGTTTATTGCTTCCGAAACTTCTTTCTACTTTCTCAGGCTGATGTATGTGGTTGCATGTGGCACGTCGCCACGTTAAGGCATAGTCAGTGAGAGGCGAAATAGTAATGATTATGCAAATGCCGCATTTAGAAAAATCAATAAATGAGCACTTTAATAATTTGCCAACATAGCTTTTAGCCAGAAACAACAGCAGCAGCCCTTTTGACAAACACAGAGAAGAATTGATGGATTTTGTAATTCTTTTATTTGCATTTTTTATGTCTGACAAACAGGCAGAAATCAGGGTTTTTTTTTAAAAGAAAAGGACTGTTAAAAAGTATCAAATATTACCAAGCTCTCAACTGCAACATGTAAAAAGTTTACCTCTTTAAAGACATCCAATTTAAGCATTAAAGTTTTGTCAAACACACAGCAATAAGGAGGTAAACAACAGACTTTTGTGCTTAACTTGAGTCTAATAGGATGGCTTGCTAAATATACTTATGTCTAAATATGACATACATATAAGCATACATTTCAGGCCAAGTTGCGTTGAATACAATCATATTTTAGTTAACAAGCAGCCACAAGAAGGATAAGCTGCTGCTCACTGCTCAACTTCGGTCCGTTCTGGGCGACTAAAAATATATATGCAAATTTCGAGGGTGTGCAATCTGGGGGAATAACTTGAGGGTCACAAACACTGACCACACTGTGTCAACGTGTTCATGTCCATGTCCAACTTTTGGGTATAGGAAAGAAGCTACACACAAAAGCAATTTGGTATTGCTGCTGCTGTTGTTGTTGTTGTTGGTCTTGTTGTTGTTGTTGTTGCGTAATCTTTTATGCCCGTTGGTATCTTTATACTGGTAGTTTTTGTTACTTTATGTTTGCCCGCTTGGTCTCGGCCATGTTATTTGTTGTTGTTGTTTGTTACCATTATTTTATTGCCGCCTGTATTGTCTGACTGTATTCTCTGACTGTTTTCCTGACTGCTTCTAATGGTTACTATGCACTGTGCTTAGCATCCAAGTTGGAAGGCCAGCAACTTCAACTGTAATTTCATTTGGTTGTACAGCAAAATGTAACTTGCTTAAGAGCAATTAACTTTTGGAAGCCAGTCCGAGGTGGGCTTCACATGTTGCTCGACAGCAAAAGCAATAAGGACACTTTTGGGTCGCCTTTCAGGCGAAAAGAAAAATTGCGCTTTGTGTACAAATCTGGTATCTACCGCTGTGGACAATCGATACAAATGGGTTGGAGGAATGGGAAGACCGATAACAATCTACGCATCGCACACAAAATCCAAACAAAAATGAAGCATTTACCATCAGACAAAATGCGTTGTTAAACATGTTTCGGGTCAATATCAAAAGCCATGATAGTTGTAAGCCACAAAATGTTAAACAAACACTTCCGATAACACGGCCACGGTTAGGGTCTGATGACAAAAGCCATCCAATGGCTATGCGGTTAATAGACGTTCCATGTACATTTGCCACCTTGTGCGTCCATTTTGGGTGCGTCATAAAACCTGAATGCCACAACAATTGCGATTTCTCCTCCCCACACCAGCTACCCCAAGCTCCATTTGTATGAACATGTGTATGGCATTTTATGCTCTCCTTTTTTTTCCATTTATTTATTTACTTAAACTCTGCTTGTCTGGGCTGGGCTATATTTGGAAGTAAGTTTAAACCTGAATTCAAACTTTTTGGGGGCAAGTGAGTGAATTCAAAATGGGTCAAATCCTTCCTGAATGAGTCGTATTCATTCAGTCAAAAACATTGGCTGGCATTGTCATGCACAATAATAATAATAATGAAAAAAAATAATAGCATTTGCTTTTTATGTATATTGGTAACTTTTCCTTACATGTTTTACATATTTTTGCTGAAATTAACGACATAACTATTACAGCTATGATTATTGACGATTATTATGATTATTTTGTGTGGTTCAAGTGTGGTTAAGCTGTCGTTGTCAGCGTCAATTAAAAAATAAGAGTATATTTTTATACATTTTGGTTCGGCGACGGTGGGATTGGTCGGCCATAAAGGTTAATCTTGGTAACAACACAAAATGCCAACAGCTCTAAGAGCATTTTTCCTATAACACACACACACACACACACTCACACACTCAAACAAAATGGACGCAAGTTGCGGCATCCAACAGTGCTAAATTTATTTATTATCATTGTCAGCATCATTATTTGCGCCAAGTATCATTTAGGCAGTATGAATGGAGCAACAGCGGCTACAGCAGCAGTAGCAGCAGCAGCAACAGCAACAGCAACCATGGCAACAGAAACAAGGCGGCAACATGCCACAAAATGACAAAACGAAGCGTAAAAAACAGGCAGCAACAAGAGCGTCGCAATTTGCGTATGGCACACAAAATGCTATCAAGTTCAAGCTAATGGCTGGGGCGTTGTGACGAATCCCAGAATTTGCTGGGCCGCGGTGCCAAGCCGGGGTCGGATCGGAGGGCATAGAATCGAATAGCGGCGAAAAGCGAACACTGAATGCATATGGAAAGTGGCAAAAACTGTTTGTATACTCAACGAAAGTGAAAGTAAAAGCAGAGACCAGTCAAAGAAACTCCACAATATTGGGGTTGATGCTGCCTAACAGCCAGCCAGCCATCCAGCCAGCCAGCCAGCGCAGAGAGGCGACCAGAAATAATGTTCGCATTAATTCCTCATTTAAATTCAACGGCGCGTACGACGCATTAGTTGCTTCAAGCCACTCTCACACCATTCAAGCAGCAGGCAGCAACCCTCGAGTGGCTGCTGCTGCTGCTGCTGCTTTTGTTGTGTGGTATGCTGTATGCTGTATGTGTGTGTGTGTGTGTGTGTAGCATACTTTTGGGAGCAGCTACTTCGACAGTTTTTCGCATTGAAGTGCTTCTCGATTACTTAAAAGCAAATTCCGTTCCTGGGCGAAAGTGATCAGCGACGGTTGCTCATTTCTCACTGGCTGCTCGCAGCTGTTTCCTTGTTTCAAACTACTTATGTGAAAGCTTGCTGCTTGAGTAGTCGGCAACTTTTTAAATTAGCATAATGCCTGAAATTATGCAACGCCTTTTGCACCAGACACTTGTGTTGGCTGCCAGTCATTGCTGCTGCTGCTGCTACTGCTGCTTCTGCTTCTGCTGATGTTGTGGCACTTTAAGTGCACTTTGCACGCCCCTTCCCAAAAACAAACAACAATTGCAACAACATAATAAAAAAACTGTTACAATAACAATGCCAGCTGGGGGTCGTCGTAGTTGAGTCCAAGGAAGAAGTAAATCAGTGCATTACACTCCAGAATGTAGCTGTAGGTGTATCTGTGTCTGTATCTGTGTCTGTGTCTGTATCTGTGCTGATAATGCCAATAATTCAATTATCCTGCATTCATTTCGCCTTCTCCTGGTCGCCCCTCGCTTGTCTTTGGCTTTTTGTTATTGACAAACCAACTGACTTGCTGATATTGTTCTGCTGTTGGACTTGTATTGTTACAGTTGCAGTCACTTAGCTCACAGCACACAGATAACGAGCAGAAGTGTCACAGCAAGACATCAGTGCAAACAATTGTGGCGATAATTCAAAAATTGCTTTATCATTGGCTATTACACATTTTTCTGCAGTTGGATAAAGCAAAAATGATTTTATAGAAATTTTCAGCTACTTCGGGTTGATTATTTTAAAGTACATAAATTATCGTAGTCAGTAGAAATTCAGTCAGAAATTTTGTAAACATTTTTGAAGTTATAATGAATGCTTCAAAGAATTATTTGTGAATAGGAACTGATTGGTCAGTAAGAGTCTGTACCGAAGAAATTCCATTATCATTTATAAGTCTCTCTCTCTCTATCACTATCTCGGTCTCTCTCTTTCTCTCTCTCTCTCTCTATCTTGCTACGGGTTGTATTGCTTTCGAGCTTACCCGGTCAACTGCTGACGACATTAATTGTGAACATAATTTTATTACATTTGGTTCATTAAAACTTTCAAAATGGCAGCCCCAAAAGAGACAACCAAAAAAAAAAAGAGAAAGAAAATTAAAAGGAAATGTCGAACACATCCCAAGGGGCTTTTAAAGCGAAGCTCTATGGAATTATGGCTCATTAAATGACATAATGCAGATAGAGCACAAACACACACACACACACACACACACACACGCACACAGAAACAAAGAGCAAAAATGTGGCATGTAGTCTGGATGGTGTATAGCATATTTTCTGGCAAGTTAGCAGCTGCTTCTCGGCGTGGCAAATGAAAAGCACAGACGCTGGCGAAGCTGCCTCCGCTAATATATTTCTAATACACAAACACGCACCGAAAATACACACGATGAGAATCGCAGAGCTCAACAGAAGACAGCAGGGAGTCCAGGACATGTGCCGCATAATAGCCTTAACAAGATTTTTGGTTTTTCTCTTTATTTTGGTTTTTTTTTTTTTTATTTTTTTGTTTGGCATAGCTGTCGTCTTCGACGAGCCTAGCCTCTTAACTGCCGCTGCGTCTTTTTCAATTACACACATAATTAAATGTGTTCCCCCATATCCCTATCCCTGTCATTGACTCTGACTCTGGCTCTGACTCCGAATGTGGCTCTATCTCTATATCTGACTCACTCTGTGTGTGGTCGTATTATCCCGTGGGGCGTGTGACAGTCTAGGTAAATATTATGTGCTTTGTGTGTGTGTGTGTGTTTGAGTGTGTGTGTGTGTGCGTGCCTGCAAATGCTGAAAATCCCTCCCAATAGACTCGGGCCATATAGTCTTAGCTCATATTACATTTTGTAGATTTTAATAAACATGCTGATAATTTAATTAAATCGTATGCTTTTATTTAACATTGAAACATTCCTGCTCAAGCCCAGCATCCGACTCTGTCTGTTTTGCAAACGGCAAACTCCATTTGCTGTTGCCCGAATTCAATTTCATTTTATCCCAAGCCCTTTAAGCCCAAATAAAAGCCTTCTGTTGGCGGGCGTATGATGGTTTTAATTTGTACAAACATTTTGTCTCATTTGTTAAGCCAAATTTGTTTGCTTGGGATCATTGGGCTCTTTAATACAAATTGCGTTAAAATTAGCAAACAATTGTGTTGCTCGCATTGCGAAACTCGGTTTGTAAATAATTTTCCAAAAATGCATACATTAAATAAATAGTAAACAAATAAGGAATAATGCTCTGGTCCTGAGTTGAGGCAGCGAGTACGCAATGAGAAAATTAATTTACACGGGTCGCATGATATAGATTTATAGATGACGCCATTTGGCACTGATGCGCGCCCCTCGAAGTGCACTTGGCCCATAAATTGACAGCAAAAAGTGTGCGAAAGTACTTCCAACACATATACAAATAACAACAGCAACAGCAACAACAACAACAACAACTTGAACGGGGCGACATAAATTTCTATTAAATACAAACGAGCTTCGCAAAAAGTTGTTTTGCTTAGAAAGAAAGTTTTTGGGGACGTTCATTTGGTGGGCAAAAGTGAGCTTATTGATTGACACATCAGCTTTAAGGCTAAGCAGATATAATTATTTGTTTCCGACAGCCATCTAAAAACTTTTTACCAACCATAATCTCATATATATGTTGATTACAAGCAAACAATTCTCGATTACAACTTTGTGTTAGTTGCCAACATTAAATGGTCGAAATGTCTTCAATTCAGTCTTCAATTGACAGACTTGGATGCTTAATGGCCTTTTGACAAGACACTGTAGACTAAGAGGTGACCTAGTTAAACTCTCTATAATTAGTAGCAGCATCTATCGATTTTGGAATAAGAAGAAAGAATCCTCAAAGCACATTAGAGGGGATTAAGTCACCATGGTCAAAAGAATATGTAATAAAGAAACATATCCAAAGATGGAAAGTGGTAGAAAAAAATTCTTGAATTCGTTCAATAATCAGAATTGCTGGAAGAGCTATAGGCTCAGCTGGGGCACAATAGATCTAAACAATAATAATTATATTAACATACAGCATAAAAGATAACTGTTAACAACACAGAAACAAAGACTACATCAATTTCTGTATATCTCTATAGAGATATGTCTTGGTACAGATTAAACATTTATAAACGCTTAAAGCGAATGCATCTGCTTACTTTTCTGGTCAATATTTCAGCATCCATTTCTGGTTTAGTTCTGCTCACAAAAGAGTGAAAAATTGTGTAATCCATGGTTCATAAGAGTAAAGATGCTTCTTATGCAACCAATTAACTTTAAGCGGCACACAGTCAGTTACAGCACTTTGGAGTCGCGAACTGTGCATCCACTAAAAATCAATCATTGTCCCGGGATTGCTTCACTTCGTGTACCCAAATATGGATGACCAGTTTTTCACATTGGCTCGGTGCCACGAGCAATTTGAGTCGCGCTCTAATCTTTGGGTTGTGCTCTCCTTTGGTCGCCAGGTGATTTGTTTGCAAAGCTGTTGCCAGCAGAGCGCATAAAAATGCCATTTCTGATACCATTTTACAGGGAGCCCAGCTCAGACTGCTCTCAGCTCGTAGCTCTTAGCTCTCAGTTCAGCTGGCATTTGCATTTGGTTTTGGGACTGTATCTTGTATGTTTTGTGTACGTCGCATCGGGTGTGCTTTAACAATATATCAAATTCAGGGCATGCCCGCTGCTTGTTACATTTTATTTAGATTTTTGCCCAAAGATTGCGTTGCATTGTCTGACTAAAGTGTTGCCGGCCAGGAAATGGAAACTAAGTGCAGCAGCCGCACATTAATCATGGACTAGTTCCGCCGCCCTTCGTCTCGTTTCCAATCCGTTTGGAATGTGTTGAGACGCTGATTCATAAACCATTTATAGTTTTCTGTTGTTGCCCTGTTGTTGCCCTGTTGTTGCTCGTAAATCGCACACGCAACTTGTTTTGGCGACTTGAAAGGGTTAAGAAATTTATGTGTTGCAATTATTTTCTTGAAATAACACTTAAAGTGATTTACCGCTCCTGATAGGTGGCAGGGGAAGCACAATAGCAAACCTAAGCAAATGTGGAATGCACAGCTCCCGCTTTCCCCATATATCTCAGCCTGTTACTCTTCCATTTATTCCACATCATTGATTTTACGCTTTTGCATTGCACTAAATAAGATTTGTTAAAAAAAGGTCTTCTCCGTTTCTTTTTTTTTTTTTGGCGAAAGAATACCCAAAGTTTTCGCCATATGAGCAATTTGTGGTATTATTAAAAGCCTTTAGGATTTAGTTACTTAGCCTCGTATTGGTTGATGGACTTTGGAAACATCGTGTTGCTTCTGGTTGATAGACTTAAGCAACATTCTGTTGCTGACGTCTTTGTAACCTTTAAAGTGGCATGTTAACTTGCCTTATAGGTTGACAGAGCAGCAGAGTTGCATCTGCTGTGCTTGCCAGAGAGAGAGAGAGAGAGAGAGAGAGATAGAGAGAGAGAGAGGGAAAGAGAGGGAAAGAGAGAGGGAGAGAGGGATCGTCAATCAATAAATTATCCTAATGCCAGTTGAATATCCGTTTGGCAAACGTTAGTGTAATCACAAAACTACTATGGCCAATTCCACGTTGTCAGAGTATTTGGAATTTTGAAGTGCGATCAAACTTAAAGTCTCTTTTATTCTTTCATTTATTGCAGAACTCCTATGAACTGGAGCGATATTTGCGCGACGAGCCCAAGCTGCAGAGCTATAAGAAGATGCACAAGGATTTGGAAACAGCCTGGGATATATTCTCAACGCCGGCCCGTCTGCTGGAAATTAAAGAGAGTCTGGACTCGATATCGACGACCTCGTCGGTGTCGTCGAACTGCTCGCGCATATCATGGGACAGCAATGGTTCGCAGGCGCTCAGCTGTGCGGTGTTGGTGAAGCAGGAACGCATCGACGAGGATGAGGAGGATGCAGCACATGGATTATCCTGTGATGACAAGCTGGGCGCGTTATTTGCACCGCCGCCCTCAGCCATATCGCCCAATCCGAGCATCAGCAGCGCCGGCAACATGACGCCCACTAGCAACAGTAGCAGCAACTGCACCAGCAGCAGCATCAACAGCAGCAGCAGCAGCATCAGCAACAGCAGCGTAAGCGTCAGCAGCAACAGTAGCAACAACAGCAGCCTCAGCAGTTGCAACACTATCACGCTGAGCTCGACCAGCAGCAATGCGCCAGCTATTAAGGTGCGTGTACTGCAGGCAAAGGCGCAGCGACATTATCATCTGAATCTGGGCCAGGGTCAGGGTCAGGGCCATGTGCATGACTTTGTGATTCCACCGTTGACGCCGCCATCATCACCCGAGTCAAGCCTACGCAGCCATAACTATGCACAGCCGCCACAACATCAGCAGCAACAACAACAACAACAACAACAGCAACAACATCGGCCGCAGCAAATCGATGCAAGTGAACTGGCAGCGCTGATAAAGCAACAGCAGCGCCAGCAGCAGCAACGCCAGCAGCAGCAGCAACAAACGCCAGCAGTGGCAACAGTAGCAACAGTAGCAGCAGCAGCAGCAGTAAATTCCACACCCGCGACCGCCATTCTGCACTTTGGCAGCCAAAGTTCCGTCGCCAAGAATTCCTCATTGACGCAGGCCACAACGTTGCAGCTGCAACAGCAGCAGCAACAGTTGGCTGTGCAACACTTAAGCATTTCGCCGCAGGCGCTTAATAAAACCAGCGGTGGCAGCAGCAACAGCAACAGCTCGCCGGGCAACGCCAACAGCAATAACAACAACAACCACAACAACAACAACAACAACAGCAGCAGCAGCTGCAGTGTTGATCAGTCGTCGAGCAACCACAGCAACATTCCTCGCAGCACCATCGTGCGGCTAACCACAGCAAATGGAACACCTGGAGCCGCTGGCATCAGTCTGGCTCGTGTTATACAAATGCAAAACAATGGCAATGCCAATGTTGCTGCCGTTCTCAGCGCCGCCGCCAACAACAGCAATAATAACAGCAGCAACAGCAACAACAACAACAACAGCAGCACCAGCAACAGCAGCAGCAGCACATCAGTAATGCAACAGCAACCGGTCTCACAGACGCCACAAATAGTCGCCGTGGTTACGTCAAACCCGGTGAAATCCACAACTGGTGCGTATCCTCAATATATCCATATTATTTGTAGGGCTACAGTAATTAACCACAAACTTAACTTGACAGCATCTACCAAAAATCATCACCCGCGCCAGCATCACAGCGATCACAGTCCGGACTCGAAGCGTCGGATACACAAGTGCCAATATGTTGGCTGCAAAAAGGTCTACACGAAGAGTTCACATCTAAAGGCGCACCAAAGAACCCACACAGGTGAGAATCTCACAATTCGCCATAAAATACAAATTAATTATAATTCAATAAAATCAAAAAACAATTAAAAACAAAAAAAAATGTGGAACAATTTCGGTACATTTCACAACTCAATGATATAATCATTAGGTAGACAGCAATTTCGTGTCATGCCCAAGGGAAATCCTATGGCGAAAAACCAGCCAACTCGGAGTCGAGTTGGTGGCCGCCCCCTCAATAAATCAGACTCCCACGGCACCAGGGCGGCGCATTGGTGTGACCTGAACACGAAAACAGGACCACGACCAGGACACGAGTGCATTGTTTTGTTGCCATTGTGGCAATGTCCACACGAGGCGGGCATGCAAAATCAAGTGCAATGCAAGCGGGCAACCCAAAAAACATGCTTGGATGACAGTAGACGAGGCTTCAAATTTCAATAAAATTCGCATAACTCAACAATGAATTATTGGTTACACGCACATGGGGCACTCTTACACGTTGACACATAGATAAAGCCCAGCGATGAGATGTAATTTTATTGCTGCCACATACAGCATCAAAGATTCGCAGAGAGAGAGAGAGAGAGAGAGAGAGAGAGAGAGAGAGAGAGAGAGAGAGGGAGAGAGTGGGAGAGAAGACCGGAGAAAGGGGGAAAATGTGCTCCGTTTATTGATTTGTGCCATCGCATTTTTACAATCGAATATTTGCTGCTGGCTTTTGTGTGGCGCTCTGTGTGTATCTGTGTTGAACAAGAGCCCTGTCAGCATGCACTTAACCCATAAAATATACATGGATTTATATTCATATATTATGAAAATTATAAATCAAATAAAATGCTTTTTGCACAAGTTAATCAATCAAGTGACGAATTTATGTATATATTTTATTGCCCTTTTTTGTATTTTGTCGCAGAACGCTCAATATTATAAAATGCACTATTCGAAATTGTAAAATTATGTCGAATGTGCATAAGCCATTTACATTTTTTTTTTTTTTAATCTATTTGTCCCTTTCAGTGTTACAGTAAAAATGTGTTTGACCCTTTTGCAATAAGCTGTATTGCTAGAGCAGTAATTTGAGTAAAGGCTTATCCAATATTTTGATACTGCCAACATCATTAAATATTTATAGTAAAATTACTTTTAAAGTGGAAGGATCAACTTTTTTTTCATTATGTAGACCAAGTTCTTTTTGACTTTTTATATCATATTCCCATAAAATGAGTACTGCTTGTAATAAACGAAGGACACATCTCCGACTCCGACTATATTTTAAACATATATTTATATTCATGATGAGGAGCCATTTCCGTCTAACTAGCTTTGGAAGTCTGTCTGTTTGAAGGCATCCACTTCCTACTCCAACATTAAATCGATAAATATCGATTACTGGTCACCATTTGCGCATCCTAAACTTTTAACAATCATCGAATTTAAAATGTTTGTTTTCGTATAGCATTCACAGATCATTATTTGAAAATATACCCAAATCTCTGTTAGCTGCAGGATATCTCTTAGTTGTGCACACTACAAAAATAACTCTAAGTTTTTCCTTACTTGCCAGCTTAAGTGTTTGTTTGATATGAAAAAAAAAATGTTTAACAGCAAAAATGTGTTTGAAAGTAAAAAAAAAAAAAAAATACTTGGTACAATTTTTTTCACTTCAGCTTTGAACATAAAAACTTTTGCCTTGGTCAATCGTCAAAAGAAAAGTATTTTAGGTAGGCAGACAACAGGCAAGTTTATCATGACGTACTTAATTGTTTGTATTTTGCCAACTTAAAAGTTGTAGCCATTGTTGTTTCTGTTGTTCTGTGTTTTTGCAACATCGGTTCTGCCTTATTGCCGCCGCAATGGAGCATAAGGTGTTAATTTAATATTCTCAAATATACTTATTTTACACAATATTGCTTACAACATTTTCATTAGCTTTTAATTTGCTGGTCTTTGCAGTCAGCTGGGCGAATAAACTTTAATTGAATTTGGTATTTTTTGATTGTATCCGAATTAAAAGTCGTTTACTGCTGGGCAGAGTTCTAAATTTGGGAGAGTTTAATTAGAAAAGCATTCAAGTCACCCAACCGAAATATGTGCGAGTAACTAACAAATGATTATCAATTAAAGTGAGCAGCAGAGAGTAACCAATAAATGTGTGCAGTGCGCAAAAGATTTCAATTAGTTAAACGCTGTGGCCATAAAAACAACAGACTTGCCAGTTGCAAGCCTGACGTTTCAAATAGCTGGTGGGAGTCGGCCCCGGCCGTTAAGAAAAGATTGCAAGTGCAATCAAGCGGATAGACGCAAACAGACCATAAAAGTTGTGTTGAGTGCAAAAGCCAAGGAGGCGCACAGCGCATAAAAGAAAAGCTAAAGAATAGCGTGAACTGAATGGAATGCCACTGCCACTTTCCACCACCACCTACACCACCAGCCCCACCCGCCCTACCAGCACTACCCCGTTCGTTGCATGTCTCAGTGGGGCAGTCTTTCTATTGGCCGCTGACATTAAAACCCGACGCTAGCGAAATTTATAAAATATTAACTGGCTCCGAGCTCTCTGCGTTAAGCGGCACCTGCTGCTCTTGCCTCCATTCTTGTTGCACTCGCCACACCCTTCCAGCTGAAACTTGTAATATGGGTGGCAGCAAGGAGTAAGTTTATGTATAGAAACAAATAGCTCAGTTTAAGTTTTAACTACGTTCGCAACAATAAATTCACAATGAACCGATAGTCGCGAATTATGTTGCGAAAGGAAACAAAAGCAAAATCGATGTTTGAATACTTTAACACTCTTAACACTTAACCAAGTCGACCTCACTTAACACTCTTGTATAATTAAAACTTGAAAACAATGCCTCGCATTGATCGGCTATCGATGCAATTTGAATAGTATCGTAAGAGTATCGATAATATTGTATTACTTACGATAGTTTTCCATTCCAAGTAGTTTTCCATTCTGTTTTCGGTTGTATAATATTAATTAATTATATGTTATTAAATTTATTATATTCCTTATGCATAATATAATAATAACAATTATGGGTAGTCATTTGGTCATAGGGTATCTGCAAGTTGAGCTCTTTTTAACTAGTGTTTGTCTGGGCATTGTTTGTGCCGCTTAAATGCGCTTCAATACAAAACTCATAAGTCGTATACGTATTTCAATGCACTTTGCTTTGAGCACTTGAAGCTGATTTACGCACACACAAATCCGCTCACACACACACCCGCACACACACACACACCCGCACACGAACGCACTCTGATTTTCTATAAAGCTGCTGTTTCGATTTCTCGCTAAAAGTACTGACAATATGCCAATGTTGAAGTGGCAACAACACACAAACACACACAGGAAGAGAATGTCCTCTTGCTTGCAACGTTGAGGCGCATCTCCGTTGAACGTTTGGCCAGAGAGTAAACAGAGAGTAAATGGAAATTAAGAGAGCGCTACGCTTTGGCACTTTGGTCGTTGGCTCCTTGGCTCGTTGGCTCGTTTGTTTCGCTGGGCAAGTGCATAATGTGAAATTGAGCACGGAAATATCACACATTTCCGCATGCATTAAGTTTTAAGCTGTGCGAATGTATGCATGCAATACATATGTATATATACATATATATATATATATAAATATATTAAGCTGGTGTGGTGTGCGTTACAAAGTTTTCCACTCAGCTTTATGCATTTTTCTTGGCTGTCGTCTACTTTACTGGTTATCTGGCTCCACTTTTCACTGCTTTTCTCCAGCATGGCAACAGCGGCAATTTCCTGCCTTGTCTGGCTGTTTGTCTTTTAAACTCAAATAATTTTTGCCATTTTTTTCTGGCAGAACTTTGCACTGTTCTTCTATGTTTCAGTCTTTGCACATTTTTAGGTTTTCTACTTTTGTGTGAAATTACAACTTCTGCATTTCCTTTTTGGTTTCCCGGCACTGGCACTGTAACTCTGTGGCTGGCTTTCAGTTCCATTGACTACTGCCTTTGCTGCCTCCCTGCAAACATTTGGCACGCAGAGAACTGTTGGCAATAGGGATTCTCGATTTGGCACACAATTTCACAAACTTCGATCTGGTTCATTGCAGAGCCTGGCACAACGTTTAATACATATTTTTCGGCAAACATTAATTAAGATATCTCAGCCCACATTCAGAATATGAATTCAGCTGTATCAGCTTTCTACTAATGCAAAATATGTTCATAATACAGGTACGCATGTTGATAAAGAGCGGAGATTTTATGTGTTCAATTCAAATGATGTACAAAACAACTGTAAAGTAAGCATACTTTATTTGCTTCGTTTCCTTCCGCCTGTTCCATTATCATATGCTGTCTTTATTATCCGTATTATTTGTGAGGGTATACAAATATACCCGCTTTATTTCTGTTCTTTTCCATGGTATGCATATTTATGCGCTCTTTTGTCTGTCTTGGCGGCAGCAACAAAAAAAGATTACAACAAATAATGGCTGCGTGCAACGTTTGTTAAAACTGTTTCCGAGTAACTTATTTAATAAGTGGACGCTTGAGATTTTTATTATGAATTTTTATTAAATCTTCTTTTTGAACCACTCTCATTGCAGGTGAGAAGCCGTACAAGTGCTCCTGGGAGGGCTGCGAATGGCGTTTCGCTAGGAGCGATGAGCTAACCCGCCACTATCGCAAACACACTGGAGCCAAGCCCTTCAAGTGCCGCAATTGCGATCGCTGCTTCTCGCGCTCCGATCACCTGGCCCTTCACATGAAACGCCATATGTGAGGTGAAATCTAAATCTAATTCTACATCTGAATCAGAATCGAAGTGAGCAGAACAATTGTTCAATTGTTCAAATGTTCAATTGTTCAACTGGTCTACAGCAAATTCAACAAAATTCACGCATCAGACGATAGCACAAGCAATTTAGAAATTAGTGGAAAAGTTTTCTGTTGCCTTTGCTTTCATTGTTTTTTTTCTTTCGTTTATTATTTTAATTTTTATTTTAGTTTTTGCTTATCGTTATCGTTTCGCTTGTAATATTTTCGTTGTATTATTTACCTAAAATGTTTAAGTAGTGAGCGGTAAGCAGTTAAGTATCCGTATGCATTTCAAAAGTTGACAACAAATATTTAACAATTTACCAAAGCAAAGCTATTTTTTGTGTTGATGCAGAAAATAAATTGGGCGAATCATGCAATCGTCATGAATCAACTTATTAAGCACAATAAAAAACTAAAATAATACAACAAAAAAATAAAATAAAATAAAGAAAAAAAAACATATATTTTTGTTTTGTTTGAAGCGAAGACAACAAATATTGTAAACACTGCCAAACGAAAGTGCGAAACAAATTTTAAATATTTATACAAATAAAATATACTACAAAATGTTAACATACATACATACATACAAATACAAAGATTTAAAGTTAATGAAAATTATGCATCGTAATGGCGTAGGTACAACAAAATACAACAAACACAAGTGCAAAATATGTTTTAAACAATAATATGAAATGCTTATATTTTCTTACATTAATTTTAATATATTTTAAATTTTGTAATATAATTGTTGTATAGGTTGATTAAATGTATTTTGTATATTTGTCAAGTAAATCATAAATGCCCAATAAATACAAGATTTTGGCGCTACAAATTGATATTTTTTAAAGCAATTTTGTTAATGTAATTGTATTTGAAAAGCACACATTTGTTTTGTGATGAAAAGTATTACGAGGAATTTTTAATCTGAACAAATCATAACGCTACTTTTCTGGTTTGAGACAAAATGCGATTTCCTATTTTTGACATACGTTTACAAATTCTTCTTTATGTGCCTCATTAATTTAAACAAAAAAAAAAAAAAATTATAATAATATATAAAATACTTGAAAACAAACTTTTTTATGATTACAAATTTAGATGTACTTCAAAAAACAATTTCTGCTCAATTCAAGCAGTTCACCTTTTATCAAAGTTAAAAGCATTTAATAAACTTCCACAAGATCTTCTGAAAATTCAGCGAAAATGTTTTCTGGAATGATGTAGCAATGCTTTTTACTTTCCATCATTTTGCTGTTTCTTTTTAGTTTTTATGTGCTGCTTATTATTTAATTTTGTTCATAATTTTATTATTATTAAATATTTTTAATGAATAAATATTTTTTAAAAAATTTGAAAACTTTTAATTAGTTTTTTTTTATTGATTTCTTATTTGCACGATATAAAACAACATGACATCAATCAAGATGATCGAGCATTATGGTTTGTGTGATGATGAATTCTGTGATCCAGTCAACAAGAAATAGCTAAGACAACAAATAAAACACATACATACATACACATACATATACACACACACACATACAGATACATATACATTTACACACGATTGTCAAGAGTCACTCAAATGCATTTGATTATGTTTTGTTAGGCGCATTTCGATGAGCACTGGTACAGTTTGTGAAAACTATATTGGAAAACAATTATCCACTCCTATATTTGGCATTAAAAGATGTTTCTTGATTTCTAGCTTAATTCTCAATGATTGTGAGGTGAGAGATTTATCACTTTATCGACGGTTTGTGTGTGGCTTGTGCTTTGTGTCATCTCAATGTTATGTAATTATATATAGTCTCATATATGAATAAGAAGTTACAAACTAAAAGTTTCCTTAAGATCATATATATATATATATATATATATACACACATATATATATTATCGGATGAAACGTACGAGTATACTGGATTTGATTGTCCAGTATCATTTTTGGCTTCCATGCGAACAAACAAACATAAAAAAGCACTGAACAAGATTATGATGATGTTAACACAACTACTTATAAATATTATTAAAACCCAAAAGAACAAAAATATGTACGATGTGTCAAAAATACTTCAATCAGTTTAGTGAAACTTTTGAGAAAGATTAACCAAACCCAAATGGAATATTTTGTATAGAAAATCCTTAAAGCTAAAAACAAAATCCAACAAAAATCATTTAGATTAAATGCATGGGGGCCTAAGTATGAATAATGTATAAGTACTCATGTGTATGTATTTTACAATCCAAAATTCAAATCGTAAATGAGAAAAACATGTATTTTAAAAAACAGAGCAAAACTAAATAAGTACGTATAATTCTGTAAACATTAAAACAAAATAAAAGACTGGTCAACGAGGTGTTCCGCGTTTATGCAACAATTGCAACAAAAGTAAGAAAGTTAAAAAAATATTAAGTAAAATGGAATAAAACTCAAAACAAATCTATTAATTATACTATATTTAAAAACGCATTCAAATACTCCTTAGCATATTGCCTTAGCAATAAAATCATTCATTCAAAACAAAAATTAAAAAAAAAACCAAAAAAAAAAACAAAACAAAAACCCTAGCAACCCGATATTTTAACTGGTTGAGATTGTATCGTTCAGGTTGAGTAAGAGCGCTTGTAAACTTATTTTTGACTGCAGAAACAGTCCACTCGGCCATTTGGCAAAGGCTAACAAGTATATTGTCTACTACTATTCATACGTAAACTGTAAAGTTAATAAAGTACGAATTTTAAGAAACGCTGAATGTGAGTCTAGAAGTACTAAAAAAAAATAAAACATACAAAAAAAAAAAAAAAGAAAATAGGGGAAAAAACAACAACAAAATAAAAATAAAAGACACACTGAGTATAGATTAAATAATTGTCTAAAATTAACAGTTAAACAATTTGAATGTATACAAACAGCACAAAATGCAAGACAAGAATGAGAAGAAGAAGAGCGTACACTGTACACATTTTCTATAGATTTACAGCTTAGCAATAATATTGAGTAACAAGTTTTGAAATATTTAAATACACAAAGAACACAATTTAAACACAATTTTCGTTAAGCTTTCGTTTGCATAGTGCTTGTCAAAATTTGGTTAAACTATGATTTAGGTAAACAAAAAAATTGCATAAACATTTTGTTAACATTTAGGTATAAACAGCGATTGGTAAAGTGCATAGCAGAAATATATATAGCTACATATACATATATATATATATAATTATAATATTAACGTTTTATATAGGGAAAATAAGCGCATTAACGTCAACATTTTGTGTATAGTTTAGTGAAATGAATTAGTTTAATGTTAAAAAAAAAAAACCAAAAAAGGAGAAAAATCAAATGAAGAAGAAAAAACCCAAACTTATTAAAACATACTAATTAAAAGATACATATACATTTACATATGAGTGTATATGTAGAAACAAAAGAAAGAAAAACAAACATAAGAAAATTATATGGCAAACTGCATATATATGTGAAAGTTGTGTATGTTTATGTTTAGGCAATAAGAATTCAAAACTGACGAATTGGGAGAGCATGCAAAGCATCTACAATAAGACACATCATTTTGTATAAAACGTGTAAATTTACAGACACTGAGGCTGGATAGAAGAAAAAACAAACCGAAAATGAGATGAGCACAGACCAGCTGAGCGCACCAGAAGCGTCATACAATAAGTTATTTCGGTTTATACAAAAAAAAAAAAAAAACAAAACAAAACAAAAAAAAAAACAAAAAATGGGCGCGAAACTGAGTTCTTTTTTGGGTCAGCAGCAAATGGTGATTTATATGGATTTTTATAAAGATCTTAATTTAGCTTTTTTTGTGAAAATGTAAGTAAGCCTACCTACATACACAAATTAATTAAGTTAAATTAAATAAAACAAATTGAAATTGTACACTTAAGGAGCGTAATTGATATCAAAACAAACACATAAGTATCAGCACAGGTAAACTAAAAATACATTTACAATAAAGTTGTATGTAAATCGAATAACATACAAACCAAAAACAAAAAATGGCATCAAATTTAAACAATGGCTACTTTACCGCTTGTGTATAAAACGTAACAAAAACGAAAACAAAAACAAAAAACAAAAATCGGAAGCAAAACGTCAAAAAACGAATCCTTAGCTAATAGCAAAACAAAAATCTAATTGTCAGTGTTTATTATTACTATTGATGTGCATTTGCTGTTTGCGTATTTTTACGCTTATTCTTAACGCAAATCTCTTTTTTGCCACCAGTTGTAATGCTATGTGAGATGAGTTGAAAAGTTACTAATAAATGGTAACAAAAATAACTGCTTTAATTTATTTTTTGTAAAATAAAAACAAATCAAATAAAAAAAAAATCGTTTAAGGCGTTTGGAGTGAACAACTAAAGGTTTAAATAATTTAACTGCAGTTTTTATAGAATTTAATTCAATTAGCATATTTTTGCCGTCATTTTTGTATATTCTATGAAAAGTATATCAATTATTATTGATCATTTTTATTATGATTATTATTATTATTATTATTATAATGCTTGTTTGTTGCAACTTTTTGTGAATCTCAATATAATATAGGTATATATAAAAATGTGTAAGAAACATCTAGAAAATAATATGAGCATAAGTAAGACATAAAGCATTCAAAATATGAACATGGCAAATTAATTGGGTAAACAGCCTATAGAACAAATGCGAATCTTGTATTTACTATTAGTTCATTATACATTATACAACAACAGCAGCAACCAAAAACAACAACAACAAGAACAACAACAAACCATACGAAGGAGCCGATGGCATAATTATAAACGTTATTTTATTCTTGTATAAGTATAAACTGAGGCATTTTCAACGTATGACAGATATATTGTACGCAACTTGATATTTTGAGGAGAATTTCTGTGAAAAAATATAGAAAAATATAAAAAAGAAAAATATTTGATTTTTACTTGCGGGAAACTATGTTGATAAACAATATGGAGAAAAGTTCAAAATAAACGCAGCATTTAAATTTTTGCTGCATTTAAATAATGTTGACTTTGTCTTGGCAAATAGAGACTCGGCTTGTGAATATATTTAACTCATGTGATTGCAGGCGGCATTAAACAAACAATTCACATCATTAGCCCCGAAGTGCTGAAAAACAATAACAATATCAGCGATAATGTTGCATTGTATGAAAGCACCTCATAACGCTGCACATTAATTCAAATTATGTTTTTCAACACACAGGCAAATTTTCATTAACTGTGTGTATTCATTATAATGTGATTCCAGCTGTTAAAACGGTAATGGCGAATCAGATAAAGCTTTTGCAGTTTTATTCTCTGTTGCACTGACATAAATTATTAGACAGCAGCAATTACAACAAATATGACTGCAGAAGCCTACCTGACTAACTGCGCGGATAAGTCATTTTGTGTTATAAAATTGGTCATTCGTAAGACCATAAAAATTAAAAATGAGCATATGTTTTTTTTAATAATTAATTAACGGTGTTTGTGTGCTCTCAAAGTTTTATTTAAATGGCAGCTTAAGGCTATATTTTCAGCATGACGTATTTTCAACTTTTGTGACAAAATTATTATATATAAAAGGGCTCCATAATGTTGAAAGAAATTCGGACTTCAGACAAAGAGGGACTTCAAATAAGAGGAAATTATTTATCTATAATTTTTTTGAAATTTAATATTTACACATACACATTTATATATACAAGACAAAAGTTTGCAATATTTCTTGCCACTATTCCAATAATTCAATTTTCGAGTGCTGAAGAACTGTAATGAAATTTGAATAGCTTCAAAACTTAATGACTAAATTGCAAAGATGCAGAATATATCGGCTTACTTCATAGTGGTGAACAAAACTTCACAGAGAAGTAGTGGAGCAGTGATGCTTTGTGTCTATTAAATACATTTTGAAAGCCTTTGAGCACCCGCTTTTTATGCATAGAGCACATAGGAAACCGAGAAAACGGATAATTGTTTTTATTTTACTTTGAACCTTGTAATGAAATTAGACTCTCATGTGTCTGTTGTCTGTTGCCCACATGCTGAATCGGGCCGCAGACCAAGTCCAACGAAGTTTTTACCCAGTGCTTTTCCTTTCAAATCTGACGCCCCCTTTGCAGTGACAGCAGACGTAAGACTTTTCTCCTAAATTCCCCGTTTCCAGAGATGTTTTTCCTTCTTTTTTTTTATTGTAAGAAAGAAGAACGTAAAAACTTTCCATATTCTTAATTTTGCTTGTGCTATCCTGCCGCATCTTAACTTTATGCTAGCAGGAAAACTTCTAATTGCGTACATGTCTAGCAGACACAGTGACACCCCCTTTACATGGATTCGTACACTGGAACACACAAGTACTCGTATATGCATGAATAAATATATATTTATATATTATTGCATTTGTATGGGACAAACTTTGTGCAGACATTTACAATCACTTAGCAGCTATTGATTATCACTGCGATAAGGTTACTTTTCCTATATTTGAAGCATTCGCTGTGAGCTGAAATTCGCTGTGTCGACCAGGCTAACAAGCTTCAATGCAGCCGGATCTTCAGGTTACCCGCTGCATATTTATCAAAATTGTTTCAAAAGTTCAAACTACTTTGCGAGATGCGTCCCAGTGCTTTTAAAAAGTTTTTAGTTCTCAGTTTTCTTCGGCACACTTGCAGATACATGCGCTTGTTCGCTCACCAGATAGGTTGTCTTGTGTTGTCTTGTGTTGTCTTGTGTTGTCTTGCGTTGTCTTGTGTTGTGTTGTGTTTTGGGTTGTGTGTATTTCCCGTCCTCTTTACATTTGTAGCTTGTCAAAGTGGCTCATCGCCTGACATGTTAACTTATTTTGCTTGTCTTCCAAAATCCGACAGAGAGAGAAACAGTCAAAAAGAGTTAAGGTAAACAGAACGATGCAAACAACCAAGAAGTGGCTATGGTTAGCCCGGACGACCCTTCAATAGGGTTCGTAGTTGATATTAAAGGTTGAGTGGGTGGTAAGTGTGAGTTCATTATTAAACAAGCTCTGAAGTTTATCTTCATTTTCAAAGCAGCATCTTTCAGTATATTTTAATATGAGCTCAGAGCGTAGAGGACAAAGCGCGGATTCAGTTTTTAAAATTAATTTGTAATTCAATTTACTATACGTTTTCAATTCATTTTATTTGTCATTCTAATTAACTATCAAACAGATTTTAATTATACCAGAAATTAATAATTGGATTATAATCATAAAATTGTTGCTAAATTACTTTAGTGGTTGTTCTGTGATCGACGCACAATTTGATGAGTATAAAAATTTAGTTCACATTTATTCATTTGTGTGTTATATATATATCTAGCTATTATTATTAAGATTATTAAGAAAAATAAATTTATTTAGCATATAGCATTCTTAAACAGTATCTCGAAATTCGAAATAAATAACTAATTTGCGTAGTTTTATTTATATAAATTATTTGCATTTTCATTTCTCTGTTGTTTGTTTTGCTTGTTTGCTTAATATTTTCGGATTCGACTTACTGACTTAATGCCTCGTTCTGTCAAACATTTGCATTATTAAACATCTGCTATATGCATTTACGTAAAAAACAAATCGGTAAAGAGTTCAGCTAATTTATTTTAGGCATAACGCTTATGAAGCTTGTTAAAGTTTGAGGCAAAGTCAGAGGCAGTTGACAACGGATAGTAATAAAGTGCTCGGTGGAACTGTCGTGTTAAGGGACTTTAAAAGGCAACAGGCAAAACAAGAAGTGGCTCACTCTGGTAGAAACACACACACACACACACACACACACAGTCATATGCTAACATGGTGCCAGGAACTGTCAATGACAATGACATCAACTGCAGACGAGCCCATAGAAAATGGCTCATGGCTACAAAGCTTTGGCTACCAGAACAGAATCTACTACACAGTCTTGGCATTGTTAGAGAACAAATGCACAAGAGGCCATAGAACATGATATCAAAGCTTTTAAACACAAGCTGTGCAGTATGCTGTTTTAGTTTAATTTATCATCTTTGGAACACACTTGTATCATTCGGATACCGATCGGATTAAATTGTCGAGTTGCAATTGTGTAAATACAAATGCAGCAATGTCCTAACTCTTTACTCTGTATTAATAGGGAAACCCCCTCGTATATACAACTCCCTTCATTACTATTCCAAATTAGGTACAAACGAAGAGTTTTAACTAATGCAAAGGCTTTACTAAAGGCTGCATTTCTGAAAATAGCCCATAAGCATAACTTTGTCAAAATGTACCCACAAAAAGAGTTGCAATTTGCAAGTGGGTGGCAGGGCAAGTGCACAGCCAATAATTTGACGCTGACATCTGCACTGATTGTGCTCATGGCAAATAGAGAGAAAAGAGCGTTAAATCTAGAAGCAGATTTAATTCTTCGTCGTTTGACAGGTAACACGGACAGGCGGAGTAGACGCGAGGGAGTCGGTTGAGTGGAAGGGTTGTGGATGGATGTGTGTATGGGTAAGCAACGCAACAATAACACGAAAGGCAAACAAACGCAATTGTCATCACCATAAAAAGAACATAAAACTCTTTTTACGACATAGTGGTTGTCATGTTGTGTGGTAAAGTTGGATTTGGATGGGAATGGGCACTTGGGCTGAAATAATCAGATGTGGCAAAAAGTTGTCTGAGGTAATAGTTGACGTCACTTAAGACTTGGCAGTCGTTCATTAAAGTTTCATGTCCCTCTTGTGTTACGACCAGAAGATGTTCAAATCAAGTGGAAATCTTTCATTAAGAAACTTTGTTTACTGGGCAGACTAAAAGAATGCCACATTTCCGGTTTGTATAATCATGTGCAAGAATCCAATATTGACCATCCTAATTCCATTGAAAAATACTTGTACAATTGGAAAACAATTATTTCTCTTGCATGGCGATGCACATATTCTTTTTATTTTCTCCATAACAACAGCTGCTATTTGCAAGTTCATTCCACATTTGTTCGGCATCAGTGCAGATGTGCATTGCATATGTGTAGGCAAGCTCACAAAGCCGATTACGTTTGCTTGACTTCGATTTGGGGTGTGCGTCGGAGTCGTAATTGATAATACATTCAATTCTCCCAGTCAATTTGCTAAAGTGCCCACTAAATTTCAGCAAACTCCACAAAATGCACAACAGCAACAAAAAAAGAAGCCCATCCAGATGGCCTGTTATTATCGTTAAGAGTGTTAAGATATAAAATCAATAACAGGCGACAAACAAAAGGTAATAGTAATAAAAGCCGCATAAATATAAGCAGGCCATGCATTAAAATGAAAGCTGCGACCAATGGCTGCTCTTAAAAAAATATGAATCGCACAGAGAAAGAGAGGGAAAGATATAGAGATATCCAGGGAGAAAGTGACAGAGAAAGAGACATATAACATACAAAATCTTTGGTTTGTATCCGACAAGCTGGGAAACCGATAATAAACATATATGCAAATCTCATGCGATTCTAAAGCTGGAAGCGTAAATTGCTGGTGACGTCCTTGAGCGTAATGCATCTGTATTTGGAGGCCACACCCCGTCCCTCCGCCATCAGTCAGCTAATTTAAGAGCTGCAACTGTGATTTTTGCATCCAGTGCCGCCCAACAGCTGGCATTGCACTGTTGTCAGAGTATTCCGCAGTCGTTAACGCCCGACTTATAAACATTCTCGTTGTTTTTATGTTCGTTTTCCACTCCAACTGCTTTACGCTTGTTTATGTCTCTTTTTTCGTGTTTGTAGCCTCCACTAGTTTTTATACCCTGTATCCATTAAAAATGGTTAAGATGGGTAACATGCAGCTTGGCAAAAGCATGTAATACATAATACATACATACACACATACACACATAGCCATGGACAGCCACGATTTCAGAGCTTATAAGGGATAGTAATAAAAAAAGAGAATAAAAAAGCAGCTTATATTTGAGTGCGACGACCCTTTTAAGCTAAATAAAATTAGAAGCTTTGTTAGAGTCGACTTAAAATGCAATGAGCACAGGGCATCTGGCAGTCGGTCTTCGCCGAGTAGAGTATTCCTTTTTTTGGTTTGTTTATTGTGTGGTGTGAACCTTGTTTGAACTGGTTTAAAATTTCTTGGCACTGGCCCGACCAGCCTCAGGAAGGACCAGGCGAGGCCCAGTCGGAAAGCCAAAGAAGTAAGGAAAAGGTTGGCCAACTACGAGCTCATAACTTTGTTGCATACAATTAACAATTTGATGCTTTGCCAATTTTGCCTCTTCTTTCTGTGTGCAAATAGTCGAGTCAAGGGAAACCCCAACTGCTGTTTACATTGTACATATCTGCGGCTGCTAAAAAGGCCACATGTAGTCTTAAAGGTGTCTTTGATTGAAAAGTGCAGCCAAAAGTTACGCACGTCCCTTGGCCAAGTCAGTTGGCCCAGCACTAAAGAGATTTGGCAGAAACAAAAAACTGACAAGATAACTTTGTGCGTAGGACAAAACTTTACAGCTCCAGCGTGAGACTGCATCTTTGTGTAAAAACTTTAAGGCTAACTATTAACTTTTTAGCTTACATAGTTTAATTTTAATAGTCGGAGTTTGCATATCAAACAACGATTGCTTAACTTTTATGTTTTCTGCAAATTAAAAATGGCCAGAAGCGGTATAACGTTGTGAATATTTCATCAAAAGAAAACATCCTTCAGTCCAAAAAGTCTATTTTCTTCAGTAAAATCTGCAACCGAGTCGATGTAGTCACGCCTGGCAATGCTGTCTACATGGATTCGTCGAAGTTCGCGACAATAAAACCTGGCGAAACAAAGTCAAATTGGCAGCTTAGTTTGCCAAATTCAGCAGAAGCTTCTTTGTTTTCCATATCTCAAACAGATCAAGAAATACGAGTAAGAAAAATACAAAGCTGATAAGCATTAATCTCGCATCCATTAATCCAAGTAATCTTTGACAGTGAGTAGTAATTCTTGTAAATTTTTGTTTGCTCTTCAACTTCTGATGAAAACATTAATAGATTTTTGTTTATAGACATTTGCATATATTTTATTTATTATATTTGCAGCTACACACTCAATTGACCAATTTATGAAACTATAGTCTGTGTACTGCCCGAATGTTGCAAATCTATTCACATTCTGTGTTGTGGCATCGATGAGGATGAAGATGCTGTACAGGTGAACAGCTGCTGGTCAGCCGCAGGGCAAACAGCAAAATTAGCCAATGGTTACTCAGTGTTACTCGGCTATGTGTGTGAGGCAGATGGCCATCGTCAGTGCAGGAATTCCGTTTGACCTTCACCTGGAATGCCAATGGCCACAATCTGTGGACTGAATCAGGACGAAGAGGACTCTGACTCTGTGCAGATGCTTGGCAATGTGTTGTCTCTGAGGGATTTGAAAATATTTGTGCCTCCCCCCCAACGATGCAGAGACATGCCCCCAACGATGCAGATACATACATGGGCAACTGCCTTGACATGAGAAATAGCTGCGTTTACTGACAGCTTATGCTGCCAAAAACATTTTTAATAATTTAGCACACATATTTGCCCATCTGTGGCAACATTCACTTTGAAGACCTTCCTGAAGGTATTTTTACCTGCGTTGGTTGCTGGTTGGGAGCAAGGAGGCGTCTACCAACTGACAATGTACCACATAAGTCGATAACGACACAGTTGAGTAATGCCAAAACCTATTTCCCACACAGTATCACCATTATTTAAAATCTCAAACTCTCAAATGGCACAGAGCTTTGATGTGAAAAGTCGTTGCAGCAACCTTGTGAAGTATGAGCAGCTAACTGAATGCTTGGGGCACATTATTTAACCGTACGTAAAGCAACAAGGCACTCAAATTAGTGGCATGCAGCCACAGCCCAGATTGGCGCACAGCACATCTTTCAGCGGCTTTCCAAAAGCTCTTTCACTATCCCTTTGATGTTACCCATAGATGCGCCCTGGGTCATAGAAACTCACACCTCACAGCTCACAGCTCACAACTCACAACTCACAACCATCGGCTTCAGCTTAACGACAACTCATTACGATTAGTGCAGCAGCAGCAGCACAAGCAGCAACAGCAGTTGTTACGAGTTTTTAATTGAATTTTACTTCAAAACGCTTCATTATTATGCAGAAGTGTCTAACACTTAAAATTCGGTGTAGCAACATTTTAACACTTCATAAACAAAATGCCCATAGTTTTTATAAAACAACTCTGACAGCTCCATGCAGTTGACTTAGGCTGCTGTTAAGCTTAAGGGTATTAAAAAAATATAAAAAAAAAACAAGGAATGCTCTAGACGACTTTCAGAAACCCTTAACCCACGGAATTACCAATCATATTCATCAGTGTGCTAATATTTTCCATAATAAACATTTTTATATACCTCTAAATTTGACAGAAGTTATCGAAATTAACTTGATCTGCATATGCTCTCTATGAAGGCTGTAGCTCTGTAGTTCTTATAGTCTCTTGGCTCAAACTTGACTTGCTGATCAAGAATATATACACACTTAATGCTGCTTTCTGTTTACTATATACTTTGTGCAACGTCTTTATACGATTTTTCTCATTTTCAATGGATTCAGGAAATAAAAAACATCAGTTTTCAGATCATGAAAAAATTTTAACCTTTGCCACTAATTCATTTTACGGTCAATAGCATTAAGTCTTCCTCATCGTGCTAGTTAACTTCGTTATACATTTATATATACATATATATATATATATATATGTGTGTGTGTGTGTTGGTCTGGTGTTTGTGAGTTTGTCTGCCTTGTTTGCTTGTAGCTTTGTGTGCCTGTTTGGCCATCTGAAATACAAACATGCTTTTTATCATGAGACGCTTCGAAATTGAATTTTAATACACAAAAGCTGGTTCCCTGATGTGTTTCATTTTTCTTATTCTTTTTTTTTTTGGCTTGGCAAGTGCGGTTGAGCCGATGGATTGTTTGACTGTAATATCTTTTTACTCAACCATGACACACCGAAAAGTAGCCCTCAACATAAACAAGCAATTCGGTATGAATATATATCAATAGCACTACTCGTTCATCTCTCCTTTCGTCGATCTGAAAGACTATATGATTTAGAGGCAAACAAATGAGCATATAATGTTCTACAAGTAGTTTAATTTTATATTGCTTGAACTAACTGAATAGGATACATCATTCATTGGCCTCAAAACGTGAGTGTTTCTGTTTGTTTAGTTTGCTTTTGTTTTTGAATAAATTTCGAGTGTGGCGCTCTTATTTTTTCGTCTACAGATCGGTCCCAGTTTGCACAAAGTGAGTAGAAGTTTTGGCCAATTGGATTATCATTTCTTGTATTTGGCTCGTTATGCACATGCCAAATTATCAACAAACGTAAATCCATTTACCTGTCCATGCACTCAACTTCAACAACTTCATGCCATTTTTATCGATTCCCTAAATAAATTTGCCAACTTCTGAGGCAAGAGCAGCAGCACCAACTGATTTAATTTTTGTATCTCATTTAGCGTTCTTATTTATTTACAAAAAATGCATTTGCTTTTCGTACTGTTTTTTTTTCTTCTTCTTTTTTTCTTCTTGTTGATGCAACTAACCCGTTGCTGTTGCTCCACGAAGCAAATAGCGCACTCTCAAGCAAAGCAAAGCAAGTAAAAAATGTTTGAAATTAAATTTTCAAGTAACTTTCACTCGAGCGCAGTGCAAACTAAATAATTCAAGGAAGCAACGTAAGAAGGGCGCCCAACGAAATGGGCGTGCCAGACAAATACTCAATACAAACACATGAAGCACAGGTGTGCGCGTGTGTGTGTGTGCGAGTGTGTGTGTGTGTGTGAGTGTGTGTGTGAGTGTGTGTACGAGCACATTTAAATAAACAGCAGTCAGCGTCAGTTCTCATTCTCATTTCCCTTTGGCGCCCGCTCAGTTAACTTTTTGCCAGCAACGAGCTGCAGGACAAGGACAAGGAGCCAAAGTTGGGGGCAGCCATAGCACTGTTGGCCATATGATAACAGCATTGAAGAACCCTTTTGGCGGGAGCTTTTGTGTGTTCTACGTTGCCATCGTCATGCTAAAATAGGCAAGTTCACTCAGGCAAAGCAATTGCACAAATGGCCAATTCTACTCGTAAGTAGAATTTTGTTCGTTTCGTTGAGCGGGTTTCGTTTTAGGTTTTTGGCAGTTGCCAGTTGCCAGTTGCCAGTTCCATTGCCAGTGCCAGTGCCACAGCCAGAAGGATAACTGTGGGGAAAACTATCTAAAGCACTACTACACTGCGACTCCAAACATGTGAATTTGAGGGTGTGCTCTCTATGAGTGTGTGCTAGTGTGTAACGAAGCATACATAAAATAAACAATACACACAAATAAAAATATATATTTATATGTATATATATAGAGATGTGTGTGTGAATGTAAGAACGTTGCTGCCGGGCCAAAGTTTAAAGTGCTAAGAAAAAATATAAAGTTTTTTTTTGTGTAGCAACATCAACTTGACACCAGCTGCCAGTTAAAACTACGTTGAATAGAAACGTTTATAGATTTGACATCAAATTAGTTATTGTTCACTAAACGTTCCCCTGAAACGAATATCCACATTTTTCTAAGTCTATTCGTCTGGCAAAATTTGGCTTTTCATTTGTTAATTTAAAAATAAAATTGTCTCTATGTGGTTGGAGCTGTTGAGTTAATGTGTCCTCACATTCGTCCCATTGTTGTCTTAAGGCTGATTGCGATTTTATGCAGTGCCATCGATGCAGTTAATTTAATTTTACGTTGTTGCCGCCAATCATAATTAAATCCACGGTCAATGTCTAGTGGTGTTGGCTCTTTCGATTAACTTTTACTGGACAAACGGCCAGTCAGCCAGCCAGCCAGTCAGCCAGCCATATGGTTGGGCACAGTGCCGTGTATTTGCAAGTGACACTTAAACACATGCTACCCGAGCTGCTTTATTCTTAATTGAGTATTATCCTTGTTGCAAACAGTCCGTGGAAAGCAGTCGCTGGGCGTGAGCTGCTGGCCAAGGCATGTCTGTAAGCAGCGGCAGCAGCAGCATCAGCAGCAGCAGCAGCAGCAGAAGCCACTGTTTGCTTAATACCATGGTCAGTAAATTTAATTAACTTCCCTTAAGGATACATGCAACATATAATAAAAGCAGTGCACAACGACCAACAGCAATAACACAAAAAACCCAACTTCAGTTGACTCTCCCCATGCTGGCTGCTACTTTTGCCGCCGCTGCTGCTGCTGCTGCTACTGTTGCTGCTTCAACTTCTCTCGGCCAATGCTCCGCCTGTCGCCTCCATCTTCAGCTTCAAGTTGCACTGGGATTACACACATGTACTATGTCCCGCGGACACAACTTGACTGGCTGGCTTGCTGGCTGGCTGGCTGGCTGGCTGGCTGGCTGGCTGGCTGGCTGGCTGGCTGGCTGGCTGGCTGGCTGGCTGGCTGGCTGGCTGGCTGGCTGGCTGGCTGGCTGGCTGGTTGGTTGTATGGCTCGCCTTGGCTTGTCATTGTCCTTTGAGATGTTGTGCAAACAAGCAGCTTAATGTCAGCCGACACAAGACAAACACAGACCAACACGCAGCCACACAATCACACACACATAAATACACCAACACACACAATGTAAAGAAATTAACATCTTTTTGATGAGCATATGTGGCACAGACAAGAAAACATTTCCCGACTGCAGTTGCAAGGCGCTTCGATATCCTTGCCTTAAAGCTACAATCGCCGTCTGGTGTCTGTTGCCTGGCAACAAATGTCGCATTCCTTGGCAGCAACGAGGAACACTTCGATCTCCATCGCTCAGTTTTTGATTCTTTTTTTTTATTGTGTTTTGTGTTTTGGGTTGCGCTTTTATTCCGCGCTTCATAATTCATGGCTTGCCTACTTTGCATGCCGCACATCACGTTCCTTTAGCAGAGTAGCTGCAGTTCCTGACCGTTGGCATTGTCTTGTCTGGCCACGTTTGTGCCATAACAAATGATGCACTCGACATGCAGCAGGTCCTGGGGATCATGTGTGCACTTGCCAGGCCGTGCACAGTGCCCAACTAACAGATACCCTGCACCGAGACCAGGCACACATTTTAAGCTTTACATTCATCAAATAACACATTAACTTTTAAAATTGAATTAACTTCAAATCTGTCTCTTAAAGTCTCTGAGGTCGATATACCTTACACGATGAGATCTACAATCAATTTCTGTCAATTTTTAAGTTAAAATTAACAAATCTAGAAAAGTCAAAGTTTGTTACTAACTTAGAGCTGTAGCCAGCCTCGCAAGAAGTCTCTTTTACACTTGATTTTATCAGAAATTTCAGTTGATTTGAAATAATTTGAAGCAGTAATTCACTTTTCGATGGAAATTAAAATAGTTTTCATTGAGAAATAAGCAAGTGTTTCATACAACTAAACAAGTTGCAGCAAATTTATAATCATATCTATCCATCTATCAATACAACTGCAAATAATTACCTTTGGCAACTGACATCATACTTGAGCTTCACTGTGAACCAATGGGAGCCATCAGAGGGCCAGCAAGGTGCGCGGCAATTGAGAATGTGGTATGTGAATGAAATTCAGATTGTGGTGAGTGTTGTGATTGGAAGCCGACCAGCAAAATTGTCAATTGTCAATTTCCATTTGGAAAAGAATCCGATTAACATTTTATTTCACAAGTAATTGTTGTAATTTAAAGCATTCAAAGCGGAATATACATTTAAAGTGTCAGCTTAAATGCTCTGTGAAGAACATTAAAATACATATCATTGGATGAGAGCTTAAAAAGAGTTTAATTATGGCCGCAACGGAACGTGCTGCATAGAAAATCATGGAGCCAGCTGCGTGCCACACAGCTTTTCCATATCTGATGCATGCAATCAAAGTCAAGCAGCCGCAACTGTTGCAATAAGTCATTTTGTCAGGCCATCAGCACACACAAAACACATACACACACACACACACACACACACACACACAGATACAGACACAGACACATATCATGATGCATGATACACATATATGAGGGAAAAGTGTGGCATTAATACGCCAGTTAACATTGCGGTTAGCGGCCATTTCACGTTGTCGCAGTGCCTACAGCCATTGCAATGGGTCTGCTGGTCTTGGCCATTATGTTGCTGCGTTTGCTGGCTGTTGGCAGTTGGCAGCTGGCAGCTGCATTTAACACTCGACGAATGTTTCCTTCAGACTGTCAGACACAGCTAATGTGCGCCAGCGCAAAGTTTAAGTTCACTGCCAGTAAAAGCCATTTAAAATTACGTGCTTGGATTTCTGGCCGCCGCTGCCGTTGCCGCTGCCGTTGCCGCTGCCGTTGCCATTGCCATTGCCGCTTCCTAGGCGCTGTTATTGAGCGCTGTTGTACGTGGCCAACTAGCTGAAAACCAAAAGAGCCAACCAATCGTTGGCGGAGAGTGCAGTCCGTCGACCAGGTTTGTCACTTTGCCACTTTCGGCTACATATTTTTTTTCGTCTTCTCTTTTTTTTTTGTCCAGCAACAAGCACCGTATGCTTGCGTCAATATCACACAGAGCCTGGCATCGTGGCAACGTTGCACATAATTTGCCCATAAACGAAAGCCTAATATAAAAATTCCATGAAATCGTGACCAGCAAGCGGAAAACGTTTCACCCAAAAATGTAACCGAAAATGATCTTAATGCTTTACTCAGTCCTTATCGATAAATATATTTATATATATATATTTATATACAACCGAAACCGCTTAGATTATTATTTGTGTTTAAAAATAACCTGCTAAGCATTATTTCTCCAGGTTTATTTGGTTTTCTTATGTGACCCTCTAATTCTAAGAATTTTGATTATTTGTATAGCCATAGGAAATGATAAGTTGGTAAAGAGAACATGTAAATAATATATATATGCAATAAATATGTACAACCGAGATCATCTGAGACTTTGAACTTCGAATATGATAATCATAATCATAGTTTCTTAGAGTTGTCTTCGCACTCGGAAACTTCCAGTTAAAAATGGAGTCAATGTCAAAGATACAATCTTTATGTGGCTGCAAACACTCTATTAGAAATCGGAAGATGTTATATCAAAGCTGACATAGACTTCTTGTTCCTTAAAACTTTAGCTTTGAGTACATAAATAATTAATTTCAAGTGTGCCACGTTTGAATCCGCTGTGCGTGTTACTTGCACTTCAAGTTGTTCGTGCCAAGGCCAGATTTACTTGCCTCATAATTTGAGGCCTGCAGGGATTACAATATTTGATTTTTTCAATCCAATTCTAGCTACGTTTTAGCACTGCCGTTATGCAATCATCATCAGAAATGTACCGTCCACATGGACGTATTTAAGTATAGCCCATTGATTTTTGATTATCCAACTTGCTTGACTGGGACTGTGGATTGGGAATAATACGGCTGTTCACTGCAGTACGAAAATAAAAAATAAAAATATAATGGAAGCTGGTAGTCAACAATATTGAGGATTTTTGTTTTTATTTTTATTTATTTATTTTTTTTTTGCTTATTTTTTCAGTTGTCCCTTGTCCGCTTTTTGGGTAACTTTTGCGCAGAACCAAAAACAGTTTGCACCAAAATTTGTCAAATTAAATTGCATGTACAGACCAAGAGTCTGACAAACTCAGAGTCAGGCCGCAACTTTCGTTCTTGAGATTGAATTAAAAAGTTGACGGCGGGCGCCCAACAAATGCTGAAAATTATTCTGCATAGTTGTTGTTGGCGTTGGCTTTTAATTAAAATTGTTTACTAAATATGCTAGAATTTGTGCGGTGCGGTGTGGTTACTGCTGCTACTGGATGACAATGGGTGGGGTGATTCGGTGTGGTTCGATACAGGTCAATGCACATTAGGATTTGAGAGGACGCTTCCCCGATATGGCTTTGTGCTTAGTGTGACAAATGTTAATTATGGCTTTGCCCTAGACTGCCCTTTGATGCATTTAATAAGGTTCCAAGTCAGAGTGGCTAAAGCGAAATACATTACAATGATTATGTTGTTGCTGTTACTGTTACTGTTACTGTCGCTGTTGCTGTGTTACTGGTGTTGCTGGTGTTGCTGGTGTTGCTGCCTTTGCTGCTTTTGCCGCGCTACATAATTCAGCATGACATGAACTGACAATAAAATTTAGTGCTGAGCGGGCATAATAAAGTCAGCCATGACGGGAAGAAGGATCTGCTGGCTGCCGTCTCAGGCTCCAAGTTGATGCCATGCCACGCCACGCTATGCCACGCCATGCCATGCCATGCCATGCCATGCCAGCTGGTCATAAGCAAAGGGCTAAAAAACTAAAAGCAAAGTCATGCGGCCGGCAGTAATGAAAAGCGTGCCGAGTGCTGTGAAGTGAGAAGGAGACGCTTTTTGCTACCACTGCCCGGCTGTAAAACAGTAAGTTGGCATTAAGTTGCAAGCATAATGAAATTATTTCTCTGGCTCGGCGACGCATCGCTGGCAGTTTTGCGTTGCTGTTGCTGTTGCTGCTGCTGTTGCTGCTGCTGCTGCTGTTGGTGTTGCTGCTGTTGTTGCCACTGTTGCTGCTGCTGGTGTTGCTGCTGCTGGTGTTTGCCGCTTCCCTGGCTAAGAAGCGCGTCGGCACATAAATACTTCATGCTTAATTGTCCTTTTGGGTGCAATTTCAAACGCTGCTACGCACACAGCGCAGCTGCAGAGCCCAGCACAAGGAGCGGAAGGAGCAGCAACAATAGCCATAGTAACCAACGAGCTGTAGATGACGATGACAGCTTCAACTTGAGCTCTTAAAGCTGTGCCATCTCTTGCGGGCATCTCCACAACCCCCTTCACTTGCTGTCTTCACTTTACCCCCTACTAAATAGCTATAATTTTAGGGCCTCTAACACAAGCTGCAGAATGATGTGGTTTTTAATTCATTGCATCGTATTCGGCTGGAAATGATTCTTCAACGCCTTTGAGGAATTCGATGGCAAACCCATTAGAAGCCCACAAATCGGAATCAACCAAATGTTTTGCATTTATACCACATGCTGCAGCCAAAATTATTAAACAAAATCATAGTCATAGTTGGGGATAAGCATAAATTTAAATACAAATCAGAAATACCTTTTTGGAAAACCAGAAAACCCAATAAAAGTCAAACCTGACGCCAAAAATAATCATTAATTTTTAGACTTTGTGGCAAATGGCAAATCAAGCAAATTGTTTCGGGTTCGGGTTACATGTGAAATGGCGCTAATTGTGTGTAAAATGTTGACAATCGCAATGTGGTGCATGGGAATGAAATGTCGACAAAAATGCGCTTTTGCCAAATTACGAAATTAAATTCTATGCGATTTAGAGTCAATGGCAGCATTCAATGGCAGCCAATGAACATTAACCTTTTCAACTCGTTAGCTGCTGCATCAGCATCCGTGGGTTGGGCCATGCCCAACTGGGTAGAGAAGCTCCTTAATTATCAGGCTTTATTTAACCAATTGCCAATTGACCGCAAAGCTTAATCTTCTCAAGTCGCAAAGAAGCCTTAAAGGGCCAGACAAGTTGCACACACGAAATTTTGTGTGGCACATGTGGCAGGGTTTAAGCATTATTCGTAAATGATGTAAATTCCATTGTACACTGGGGAAATTAACGTATGCTTTCATTTGTCTACTGCATACCTGGTAAAACTGAGTAACTAGCAACTAGTAGCGCCGAACTCGAAAAGTATTGCTTGCTGGTCCACTCTCGAAAGGTCATTAAATATTAATACAAAATAAAGCATGGCCAACCGCGCAATGACCCCGAATTAACTCAAATGCAATCCATGCAAAGAAGAGTATGAAAACTCGGAATGACATGAATAACTCTTTCTCATTAAATATGTATACAAAATCGATATGAGTTGATGCATGTGTGTATATATCCTCCATATACATCTACCCAATTTGTGCGCTCAGTAATATAATTGGAATTTTAGTACATTTTTGTATGGCAGCCATAAAAGAAATCATGCAGAATACAGCTAATTTTGTTGTTAAAATCCCTTTGTTCTTTTTGCTTTTGGTTTATTGACTACTCTTTGGCATCGTCATTTTTATTGCTTGCCTAATTATGAAGTCACTCAACATTGACACGCTGCTTGGCCCGCCCTCCGCGAAACTGAAAATGATGCAAAATAAATAGCAATAACTTGGCGCTAAGCCGCATAAAGTTAACGAACTAACAAGTCACAACAAAGTTGAACTTTGTCGCAAACGCTTTCTGCGAGATGCTTTGCCATTTTTTCCAACAACTCTGCTTGCAGAATTTAATGGATATTTTTTACATTTAATGGTTAATTAGTAACGACAAAATGTTACTCATGCGTCAGTAAATTGAGCAACCAAATGAAGCTGACATAAATTGTTAGGTCACAAAAAACATTTAAGAATAACAAATTTTTTTAAATTTAAGTTTCTTAATATTATAAAATATATGTACAGCTTACAGCTCTAACTACTATATGTGGCAGCTTATTGTGTTGAGAGTAAGCAGTTTGCGTCTGAGCAACATTTGAGGGTATTTGTTAGCTGTCGCAGTTGTCGCTGCGAAAAACATTCATATTTTAATTAAGCGAGTTCAGCTAGAGTCTTATGACAGACAACATAATTATTGAAATTTAATTATTTTGTATTTGGTGAACGCTTCTTTTCAATGCAAAGAAAAATATTATTACTTTTCACTTACTCACCGATTTCGACTGCAGCTTGAATAATAAAATAGTTATAGCAGTTTATGAAATTTTCTTCTTATTATTTGACACTGATTAACATTTTTTAAAGCAGATTATTTGCACATCTATTTTGAGTTTGATGGAAGCCTGCCAGTCGACACCCATCAAAGCCATTTGAAGCTCAGCTAACTTGATCCACAACAATTGGAAAGAGAATAAAAATTGGTAACCAAAAGGCGACGCGTTGGCCACCAGGTGTAAGGCTTTCGTATAAGTAGAGAGCCGAAAAACAAACCACAATGGCCCATTAGCAGGCTGGCACGACAGGCGTCCGCAGTCAATTTGTGGGAAGGACAGGTAAGTCCTGCGGCAGCGGCGCCTCCTTCACCAGCCAGCGAACGATGATGCCATCTGTCGTGTGGGACATGGCATGGGCAACGTTTAGCTAACGGTTAGCTACCATCAAGTCAAACGACACTTCCGCCCGGACCGGTGGACAGTGCAAGCCGAGACCGAGCCGGGTCGAGCCGTGGTGCTTGAATCACATGGAGCTTTTGCCGGCAAGGTGTACATTTTGTCACCGCCAACATATATTCAGTGAGCCACATTTCCGGATTTTCAGACTTGTGCATCCGTCAACGCTGCAATACCTGCACTCAACATACCAATTTCCTGTTTACACTTCCTCCAATACGTATAACGATTACACCCACAACATTTACATCGACTCTCTGCTCTTAGTCGAGCTATAAAAATAAATACCAAAGTTTTTCTTCCTTTTCGTCCCTTTTTTTTCTTTTTTTTTGTTTATGTTTAAGCCAAACATTTGACTTGGCTCGAGCTCAACGTTTCCGCCTTGCCATTGTCCAATTACAGAATATATGTTTTTTTTAGTTTTTTTTCTTTTTTGTTGCTAGTTTACACGTGTTGGTGAAAGCATCAACTACTTTGGCTCAACTCGCCACATTAATGAAACGAATGAATCAACATGAACATCGTTGCTAATGCACAGATGCAGCAAAAATCCAAAAAAGGACTGAATAAAACGTCCACGTCCAGTCCTGCCCACTAATAAGGATCCGTCTGAGAGCGCACGTGCGTCAGCATGCTCATCATCATCCAGCTCATCATCATCATCATTATCGTTATTGTGTGTGCGCTGGGAATAGCTTCGCCTCGGACAAATCAATTATGTTGCACACAAGAAGAGCTGTGTCTCATTTAGGACAGTCACTGCTCGACTCTCTTAATTACATGTCGATGATGCTGGATGCTTGCTGCTGGTTGCTGGTTGCTGGCACTGCAGTTTCCATGACAGTCAAAAGTTTATTAATTCCCAACGAGCAGATCACACATGCATGCCAAAAACTTTGACTGCACAGCAAAAAGAACACCTAAACACAAACATTTGACAATTTACAAATTTACAAATTTACAATTTACAATTTACAATTCACAATTTACAATTTACGGCATTCAACGTGCACAACAGCACCAAGAACAGTTTGAAAAGTTAAAAGCATGCCAACACCTGTCCACACACAATTGCCGCACTTACAATTTGCAAAATGTTGTGGCATTTTACCTGATTTGCTTTACACTCGACACAACATTTTGACAGTTAACGAATTTCGGTGCAAAAGTTTCGCAAATGTTTTAACATTCCAAAAGAATTATGCTGCCTGGAGTCTCTCGCCTGGCATTTCGAGAAGTATTTAACGCCATGGACCGAGTTGAGTTAGAGTTGACAACAAAATTAAGTGAGGCAGTCGTGCGTGTGCCCAGTTTATATTTGGTAGAAGTCTCGCAATATTCTGTCGAAATTTCACCTGTTAACTTTGCAATTTCGACTTGTAGTCAGTCTTATGAATATGTGCATTGCACAGATTTTGTGTGGATGGTTCAATTACTAAAGTGGAACTGATCCGAAAACTATGTTTGCAAAAGAAATGCATAAGCGGCAGCTCAGAGAATTTGAGTAAGTGTCGACGGTGAACGCAGAGCCAGCGCCATTTTTCAGTTATTGCCAGAATTGAATAACTGCTCTCAAATGCATTTCTCAATGTCTCTGCAAAAGCTAAGCCCCAACGGCAGCAGCAGCAGCAGCAGCAGCCAGCAAAAATCTTTTAACGGGCGAAACACATGCAAAACATGGTTACAGCTTCAGATCCAAAAAGCACAAAGAGGAAATTAAGTGCTGACCATTTCTCGACATGGGGCTTGCTGGGTACAGCACACATACACACACACACATACACACTCTCTCTCTCTCTCTTCACCTCTCTCCCAATCTAACTCTCTCTCTCTCTCTCTCTCTCTCTCTCTTTCCGTCTCTTTGTTGGTCATGCATTCATTTCACTCAGCACTACTTTCGGATTAAGTCTGCGCCTGTCATGTTGATTTGTATTTACTCTTTGCGAATATGTATGTATGTCTATATGTGTCCATATATCTGTGTGTGTGTGCGTGTTCTGTGTGTGTATAGCGTGTATGATGTGTATGTCTGCGGTTGGGTTGCTGTTGGCATTTTGGGTTAAAGTTGATCAACGCCTGCTTCGGTCCGTATGTTTGTATGTATGTTTTTACTGTGAACGCGAAATATTGTTAATCCCATTGATTTGTGTTAATGATTACCATTGACACTGCTGACCAAACAGCTGTGGTCCAGCATCGCTGTTGTCGCCCTGTTCGTCGTCGGCCAACCAAATTCGTTTTGGGGTTTTGTTTAAATTTACGGCACAGAAGCGGTTTGCAGACCCAAAACCAAGCACAACCCAACCAAGCAGCACAAGTTCTACTTGAGCATTTCAAGTGGACTTTGAGGTAAATTGTCGCATCAATTCTGTGTACACGTCTCTATGTGTGTGTGTGTGTTTGTGTGTGTTTGTTTGTGTGTGTGTTTGAGTGTGTTTGCCTTGCTCCTTGGTGTATTGATATTTCACAAGAAATCAACACACAAATAGTAAAGAACACACACAATTTCAAATCCACTCACTCCACTCACTTTGTCACCATTTGCAGCGGAAATGAAAAATCAAATCGAAGAAAGGCACAGGAAATGTAGCTCTTCGAATTTCACTTGACGTGTGTATGTGTGTGTGTGTGTGTCTGTGTGTGCGTGTGTGTGTGTGTGTGTGTGTGTGTGTGCTGTCCTCTGTGCTGTTTAAATTTAGCCAATGTCTAGCATTGCCAAAGTGCTCTCCACTCTTGACTATTTATCTCTCTTCTGGCCCATGTGTGTGTTTACCTACTCAGCGCTGTCATAGACATAAAATCGTATTTTTATTGTTTCTTGCTACATTGTTTTCATACACTTGCTGGCCATTGAATACTTTGACTTTTACAAAGTAGTTTGTAACACCAAAATCAAATAAAAACACTTACAACGTTTAATAATGTTCCTCGAATGCTCAAAGTAAAGTGTTGTCAGACCAGCATTTGATGGAAAATCTAACGATTTATCAAATATTTTTAATACAGAGAATATTGATAATGTTACTGATGACAGCAGATCGTAAGATTGCCACATTTGTTAAATAATAGAAACTTGAAAACTTGTCAATATCAAAATATATATGTATAATTGATTTATGCTTACATTATTACTCTTTTTGATAACAGCCGGGTTGTTTCCAATTCTGGAAATCTGGAAACCTGTTTAAGACAGAAGAATGTATTAACTGTTCTTTAGTGTAGATCTGCGGGAACTGTCTTACATAACTCGCTTATACATTGCAAACTTTGAAGCTGTATTTACCAAAGCAAGTTGGACTATTGGAAAGTTTCATTAAATATAGCCTAAAAATGTCAAATAAATATATAATACAACTCATCCCGTCTTAAGTGGTTTTAACAAAGGTATCAGCATATTGCGCAGTCGGCTTCATTCAAGTTCCAAATGCTTACTTATTATTTTGGAAAAAATAAATAAGCAATCTGCCATACAAATAAGAAAGAAATGTCAAGTTTGGCACGCCGAAGACTACATTCCCTTGAAGATCGGACTAAATCTGCTGAAATCTAAGTCTTAGAATTATATAAGCAAATTGTATTTATACATTTTCTGGCTGTTAACGGATTTGAGAAACGATTACATTTATTTCTATGCATATCTCGATCCCACAACTTAAAAAGAATCCTTTGGCTGATCGATCCAACAGCAGCTAGATAACAAACTGATCCGATCAGTTCTAAGCTTTAAGCTAAAAAAAAAATAAAGAAAAGGAAATATATGACGAAAGTCGAAAACGTCTCCTTCGACAAACTAATAATGCCCTCAAAAAAGGCATACAAAATAAGAGTATATCAAATTCCCTTTATTATAAGCAAAACTTTATTGTTGGTTTATTCTTGGCATTTGTCTGTGCTTGAGACGGTTTTATCTTCTTGGCCATAAGCCTAAGCAAATACAAACCATTTTCTTTCGACGAAAAAAATCCTCAAAATGTATGGCGAAAAAGAAGCGTGGATGGAAATGGCGAAATGCCTGAAAATAATCAATTGATTCGGTTTACCGAATGATGGAAACTCTCCGAGACTGCCACACGCGATGTACTCGGCAAAGATGTGTAAAGTTGCACTAATTTATTGAAATCATTTACCGCAAATCAGACAATTCCCGTTCCGTGCACAAGGACTAATTAAATATTGAATGCGTCTTACAGTTGCTGATGAATTTGTTTTCATTGATTAGTTGCCAGCCATGCCGTGTACCTGATGTTCAGCACACAAGCTGCGACAACATCTACGCCAGCTGCTCCGATTCCCAGAGGTCTGATTGAACAATGAATGATTTAATTAATAAATAAATAAGTGAGTGCGTGCAGCAGCAGCAGCAGCAGCATCATCATCAGCAGCAGCAGCAGCAGTCGAGTAATTGCAGATGCAAAATGCATTGCACAAGTGTGACTAACAATTAATTATTGAGCACCGCCAGCAACTACTACAATTTCAGTGGCACTAGTCAACAACTTGTTTAAGACACTCAGTGACAATTATTGGTAGACATTTGCCATTTGAGATTCGATGACACTCTGAACATTGATTAGAGCATTGAAACGATATCGAATCATGCAGCAAATTAGAAATAAAATATTTTAGATGCATATCGAATTTAGGCACGTTTGTTCAAAATATATATACATGTATACATATTGGCAACACCATCCAAACACTTTGTCTGTCCAAGTTTCTAGGCATGAAATCAAGAATATTAAATTACCATATAACTTGGCATCGCAGACATGAATGGTTGTGGCCAATTTGAAAGGCCAGCACAGCGAGTGCAAGCCAATTTCTATGCAATTTGCTTGCCATTGTATTGCACGCTCAAAATTTCAACAAAATTTCATATTTATTGCGGTTTTGGCGTCAGCCTCAACTTAAACCCAAATTCGATGCCTTGTGGGCCATTTAAGATTTTAAAGTGAGGCCAACCGCAAACTAGTTTCCTACGAACCTGCTCAACAGTGCTGGAAGTGGGGAAGGGTTCGATATGTGGTCTAGGCCCGGGTATGCATGACAACCGCAGCCCACAGAAACTTTCACAATCGAAAATGATAGCCTTGGGGTACCAAGAATACTGGGAGTGAGCTGCAACTGCTCCAGCAGCACTCAATTCCACTGTCAATTTGAAATTATTTCATTTTGTGTAGATATAAGCTGCATAAGCCCAATATACGCCAAAAATTGTACGGATATCCGGTCGCCTTCCAGCACTGAAAGCGCGCACAGTCGTCAATCATACCTAGAGGCAGGCACTCCATTAAAACGCAATTAGTGCCGATTGGAACATGGATGGCGAGTTCGAAGTGCTCCGATTGAAGTTGAGTTGACTGCTACTTGGGGCTTCAGAGTTGGTGCCTTGGCCCTTGCCCGTTTTGCAATTCAAAATGAAATGGAAATTTCAAAAAGACCACTGACAATCAAATTAGAGAACCGCTCATTATTTAAAAGTCCCCCTTTTGCAAATCAATAAAATCTAACCGTAAACGAATCAAACTTGAAAGAGCCAATCATACGTGAAATATTGTCAAATGCGCCAGCCAAGTGCATGATTAAACCAGTTATGCTCATGTAGTCGACTAGTCGAGTGAGCTCAACTACGAGATATCCTGAGCACAGTTATTAAATATTTGATCAGAGCTACACACTCAAATGTAAGCAGGTGTGGAAGTGCTGTCAGCCGGCACAGGCACCGAAGGATAAAAAAGAATTAAGGCAACACATGTTTTTATTCACAATCTGCAACTGGAATCGCCGACGCGTGCACATACATACACGCATACGTATCTGCTTTATGTGTATATATGTATATATCATCATGGATATCATCACACACACACACACACACACACATACACAGTCATATTCTCATGCATGCAATTGCATATTTATGAAATGCTGCAAATGCTGGCGCCTGCTGATAGTGCGGCAATCAGTAAGAGAATACATTTTGGCTCATAGCCTGGTCATATTCGTTTGCAGTTTTTAAAGTTGGTCAGTAATATTATGATATACATAAATTGAAAGGCTCAGCGTTTAAGTTTGTTTCTTTTATTTCGTAAAATGGTAGCAGTCATCGATGAAAATAAATAAATAATAAATTAAATTAAATAAACTTAAGCAGCTCACTTAAAGAATAAAGCTATTTAAGTCTGTTGAATAGAAAGAAGAATTGAAGAAAATTTCATAAAAAAAAAGCAAACAAATATACCCTTTTTGTCAACCTTTAATGGGTGTGTGTCTGTGTATGTTTTGGCATTTGCCTGTGTGTGTGTGACACTCGAGCCAAAGGACGCTCGCAGATTTCGCGGCAATAACAAAATAGGCTGTTGGCAACCACAATTCACACGGCACAGATCCGTTAACTAAGGACCTATTGCCATTATGGGATTGACTTATTGTCGTGGCATGTAAATAACAAAGCAGCTGCAGCTGCAGCGACAGCTATAAAAAAACATTTGCTTGTCGCTACAGAAATTGGCAGCAATGCAAGCCGACAAAAGCAAAATGGATGCCAGACATAGCCGTATACCAATAATGGCCAGAACAACAAACAGTCAACACTTGCACACCCAACTGCACACATTAACTCTTTTGTACACAACAAACGGACCAAGAAGCGAGCATTAAGCAAACATTTACCTAAATGCTCCCAAGCCAGTCAACAAGCCAGCGCTTAGATCTGCAAGTAAAATACATGTTTATCAGGAACATATATAGTTCATCTTGAACATCAGGAAAATCTCTACCGATGCACAGAAGAAATCGAGATACTTTTGCCGAGAAGTGTAGCTCACCTGATTGTTCAGAATGCATATTTCTAAGATGGAAGGAAGAATCTTCCAGTAAAAACGAGTTTCTTTTCTTAATTGCAGCTTGAAGCAGAAGAGTTGAATTAAATAACCTTTTTAGTGGTATATAAAAAACACTTGTGACACGTTCGACGTCCTTGCCAAAACAGTTCTTATGTTTAACAAATCAAGTTAGTTCAACAAAAGTTGCTTGATTATAAACGCAGTAAGCCGATCGATGTTACTCATTGAGAAACTAAAATAATTATAAATTATCGTCTTTTATATTTCTATACAATGTCTATCTGCGTATTATAAGTAATTTTTTAAGGTATAAGCCACGTCTGTGGCACGCTGCATCTCATCAACATGGCAGCTGGAGGCAACACAACAGCGCCACAGTCGCCGAGTCCAGTAATATTTGCTCGCAATTTCTTTCGAGCCTTAAACGATTTGGGGTCGGTCAAAGAGAACAATTTAATCGTCTCACCAGTTGCGGCACGCAGTGCCATGACTCTGGTGCTGATGGGCTCCGTCGGAAGGAGCGCCGACGAGTTGCGTTCCGGTCTTTTGCTGGGCACTGTAAGAAAACTGGAAATCGCAAGGCAACATGCCGATTTCTTGAACACGGATTGCGTTTGCAATCCGAAGGGGGTCTCAATGCGCTTAGCCACCGGGCTGTATTTCAAAGACGATCAGCAGCTGCACGCCGACTTCAATTTGAAAGCTGTGGAGTTCTTCAACGCTCAGGCAGACGGACTCAACTTTACCGATGCGGAAGCCTCAATGCAGCATGTCAATAAATGGCTCGAGCGGCAAACATTTTACACTGTTCGCCATTTGCTTAGTCCGACATCTTTCAATCCAAAATCTAGCGTTATTTTGGTTAGCTCCCTGTACTTTCGAGCCAAGTGGGCAACGCGCTTCTCCGTGGAGCGCACTGCAATAGACGATTTCAGGATCAACCAAAGTCAGAAAATGATGGTGCCCATGATGCGACAGGTGTGTGCTTAAATTAGGCAGAAACCTTCTAGTTTTCCTACTACTGCAAAGATAAGATGATCACAGCTATTTTCCTTGGTTGCCTGTCAGAGAATTCCGACTTGTCTACAAGGAAAGGAGATCAAGACTACTTTTGTCTTCTCCTTCCAATTAGTGCTGGATCAAGGATACTTATTCCTCGTCAAGACAACTTTTATATAAATCACATTTAGATTTATTAAATATTTATAATATCCGTAACCGGATCCGTCTGTCAGACCTTATTATTATTTGTATTATATATATTTATTTATACAAGTTCTCGTATACCACTAAGACTCTCATGTTTCGTTTTCTTCACTTTTGCAGGAGGGACAATTTGGCTTTGGCGAGTCGCGAAGGCTGAAATCGCGTATTCTGCAGTTGCCCTTTGAGGAATCAGACATTTACATGCTGTTCATCGTGCCACATGCGATAAATGGACTTGCCGAACTGGAATCGAAGCTAAGCAAGCTGGATTTAAATGAAGTGGCCCGCAGGGCAGTGATGCATGATGTTGATGTAACGTTGCCCAGGTTCAAGATCGAATGCGAGGTGGATTTAAAATTGCCGCTACGGAAAGTGAGTAAGCCAATTGCCTTTATCAAACAACTTTACCCAAAAACATGTATATTTGTGTCAGTTGGGAGTAAGGCGCATCTTTGAGCCAGGCGACGCTGATCTGAGTAGACTGTTTGCCAAGAAGTCGGCCCATCTCATCACAGAGGCGAGGCAAAAAATCTCTTTAAATGTAAACGAAGCCGGCTGTGGTACAGCGGACCACACGCGTAAGCCACACACACACATTTAATATGCGGAAATAATTTCTTCAAGTTATGTTTCCTTTAGAAGGTCGAGTTGTTGCCGCAAAGGTCAATCCGGGGCGGAAAGTGTTTAAGGCGAATCAGCCATTTGTGTTTGCCATACGGAGCAATAAAACAGTCTATTTTGTGGGTCATTTTCTCAAGCCCTGATTAGCCCAAGCAACTGAAATTGTAATTTACAAATAAATCAATGAGTATAACACTAAAGCGTTTTGGACATTTTTATTACAAACCCCTTTCCAGTGCAACAACGGCCAGAGCAGTCTGGAAAATTGTAACAAATGACAATATGCCAGAAGCATCAAATGAATACCGCACAAATGTATACAATGCAGAAGTGCACACAGACACAGACGACAGAGTCAAACATACAAAATCATGCAAACCAACAAAAGATAGGGTATAGTGGGGGATGATTGACTATGTAACACTTTTTTCTTTTTTGTAGATGTGTTGAACGAAGACTAAATTGGCCTAAGATTAACCTTAGTTTGTATTGCAACTCAGTGGAAACTGGGAAAGGGTATTAGCGAAAGGCATTTAAAATGCCATAGAAAACCAAACAAATAACAAATTGGCAGTTGGTTTCAATGAAGTGAGTCCGCGGGTGGCAAATAGAAGTTATGGCAGGAGTTGCTGCCCCAACAGATCATTGAGGAATTCGCTGATATGAACGGAGCCAACTTGCAACACGCAGTCGCCGGGCGAGTCTCAATGAAAAGCTGAAAAGCAGTAAAAGAAACGTCGCGACGTTGCCATTGCCCCCTGCTCCGTGCCCCATACCCTATGCCCCGTGCCCCGTGCTCCGTGCCCCGTGCCCCATTTCTTTTGGCAAAATGCTGTACAGCTTGTTAGCCAATTTTAAATACAACTACTGCCACTGACAGTAATCAAGATTGCATGGCGGCGGTGGCAACAACAATGCCAAATGACATTTGGATGGGATGTGCGGGGATGCGGCGTGCGGGGTGCGGCTAACAAATGAAAAATAAGTAATTTCCCAACTGTGCTGAACTATGTACGCAGCAGCAGTTGAGACAAGCAGAAGCAACCAGAACGGGAATCGGAATGGGAATGGGAGAGGGGAATGGGGAGCGGGGAACGGGGAACGGGAACTGAAACTGGACTCCCAGCTGAAATTGGAGTCGAAGTTGGCGCTCAAGTTCGCGTCCGGTTGCAAACTTTGCCGTCCAATTCATCGATGATTGTGCCGTTCGTGGAATGGCCGTATGCCATTGGCATTGCCATTCTGTAGCGTCTGCCATTGATGGCCACTGCCAGGTATTGTGCAAATGTTTATCTTTCGGTCTCAGTTTTGGCTGTGCGCTGCGCATCTTCCTTGATTTTACTTATGCCCCTAGGCCGCTGGCGGCGCCATCAAAACGGATGTGCAGCTGCACAAACTTTGTAAGGGAATTGGTAAATTGGTCTCCAGTCCGGACAGTTTGGTGTAATTTCGAAATGCTAATGTAATGTCAGCGTAATGAAATTACTGAAATTGCTGCCACAGAAAGTAGTAAAACCTAAATAAATTAAATTAATCGAATCTCTCAATTGAGTTAAACCATTGAAGTGCTGCTAATATGGAAGCACTTATTTTATTATGTTGCTCAAATATGTTTTCAATATACGTTTTTTTTTTTGTTTTGGCATTTATAAAAATTATCGTTGTCCCTGCAAAAGTGTATTTAATTATTGATTTGGCAACGCAAAATAGTCAGTTCAATAAACCATTTGTTGGACTTGTTTGTTGCTTTGGTTTTTTTTGCAAATAGCAATTTCCCAAATGGCCCTTTAAAATGATGAAGTTAAAAAGGATGCATATGAATATTTGCCGGTTCGCATCAAGTTATATGCGATGGCAACTCAATAAATCAATAGCCTGAAAAAGTAATTTATAACCAATCAAACGCATCCTCATGCAACAGCGAGTCTCAATAGCCGCCGGTCACAAAATGTATTAAGCATCTTCTTTTGATCGCAATGCAAACAACAAACGTGCTGCTGTTTTAGAGAGGGATACGAATACAATATATGTAGCGATACGTACAACAGTAGATATCTAAATATATGTATGCATATGCATGCAAACAATCGTTTCACAAATTGCATAAGCCAACCAGCAGTAAAAGGACAGCAGTAGCATTGCATAATCAAATCCAATACGTATCGGTTACTGTCTCTGCGTATGTATTTCCATTTAACAGCAACCCAATAAACATATATACAAATATACAAATATGCATATATACATATATATATATATATATATATATTGTTTGTATTGGCATACAAACTATGCATCCTAACCAATTTTGATAGCCCTATTAGAAATTTGCTCATATTCCGGTTGCAAATCGTCATTTCATAAGTGGAATCCTGCGTTGCTATTTGTAGGCCAATTTGTGTGTCTCTCGGACAACAACAGTTGTAATAAGCATACATTTGGGTGCTACTCTATTCTATTTGGTATTCTAAATGCTGAAAGCTGTCAAATCTCATTAATACGAAATTGGTTTGACTTGCTGGTGATGTTTGACCTAAATACAAAGCAAGACTGCAGATAGATGACAATATTGGTTGCGTGCTCCAAAATGAAAATTACCCCGAAAACTAGATGCGTTCTGTGGTTTTTTGCACTTATTTCTGGAAGAATCCAAATTGGTAAAGCTCATTTATATTTTTCAGAATATTCTATAATATTGAAAATATTCACTTTCAAAATTCCGTAAATAGTAATTAAATTTGATCGCTAAGAGTCTGATTAAGACTGATTACTGGCAACCTCATTGAACCCCAAGCATCTTCAGCTAATAACAGAGTATTATGCAGTCGATCATGTGCATTCAGATCGATCTCCCTTTATTTCTCAGTTGGAAATAATTCAAATATGTTTTTGTCTGATCAAATTTAAGCAACAAAGAAGCAATTGCATTGCAATTTTAAAGTCAGAAATGAGGTGTGGAAACGCAGTGTGAGTTGGCAGTGGCAACACAAAAATGGCTTGCCACAAGCGTCGCTTATCGCTCAGCTGCAGCTTAAGAGCCGTTTAATCCATCACAGGACGGCGAGTGCAGCCGGCATAGACAGACTCCACCTTACCCCATAGTTTGTGGCAGCACGCGTGTGTTGCAGACCGTGCAAAGTGCTGCCGTTGCATGATAATAAGCCGTCATGCCACTGCAACGGCCCGGACAGGTTCTCATTGTGGCAACGGACTGTGTAAGATATGCGTACAAAAGTTGCCCGTTAATTTCATATGCGAGCCAGCAAATTTAGCCAGAGTCGGATGCGACTCCTAACTTCAAATCAGGAGAAAAAAAAAAGCAGGCAACGAGTCGTGCAGGTGATTTAAAAGCCATTTGTCAGCGGAAAGAAGAGTTTGGGCGATTGGCTTGGGTCACTGAAATTATTCAAATTATCTTGAGCAAGATTTTGCTGTCAAAAGCCTTCTGGAAATCACACCAGCAACAATAGTATGAATGGACCAAGACTAGACAAATGCAGCAGCCGTTACCCCAAAGGCAGCAATCAAACGGCTTTAGTGCCATTCTTTTATCGCATGCCCTCCCATCCGCCCCTCCCATTCAATACCCCCTTCTGCACAATCCACAATTGAAGTTGCCAAACGCACCCCCAGAAACAGCAACCGGTAGCTGACAGGCGACAGGCTGCTTCATCCTGCTCCTTGCTCGTCCTGGCTGTGCCTCTGTCGCTGCTGATTCGCTGCTGCTGTTGTTGTCGACAATTGTAAATCCCATCTATTATAAGTGCTTCTTACCACTTGGAGCTGAGCATTGACATTTGGTTAATGGCAAAAATGTCACCGAAATGCAGACAAACAAGCAGCTGCGTTGACAGCATCCCAAGACATGCCCAAGACACTGAAACAGACCATTTCCTGCTCTTTAATATACGAATTATCATTGTAGCATTTAGCCACAGCAAGTAAATATAAAAGAAAAGAAATAATTTTTTGTTGCTTTCCCATATTCAATACACAAAATAGTCGCTGCTTTAACTGAAGCACACATTTTTTAAGGCACTGTGTGTAATTTATTAAGCAGCGGGCAGGCTTTGAGTGTGTGTTGGAAATCAAAGGCAATCATAAATCAAATACAATTTGATTCACTGATTAGAAAGACAGCTGCAAAACTACAAACACACTCACACACATGCTTTTCTCAGTATATGTGTAAATCTATTGTGTGTGTGTAGGTGTGTAGGTTTGTGTGTAAGTGTGTGTGAAGGTGTGTGTGTTTCAGTTGCTTTAACGCACCTATTTAATCAACCCAACCCCAACCCCAACGGCAATTGATTAATAATGACGCTCACAGCATGAGATGTGGAATGCTTAGTTACAAAGCATAGAGGAATGGCGTGCACAGGGGCAGGCAGAGGAAGTAAGATAAGCAGTTCGGGGGTCATCTGTCAAAACTCAACTTAAAAAGGAATCAAAATGGATTTCATATCTAAAATGTGTGAAAGAATTACAAAATTCTCTGTCCGCTTTCAGAATTGCATGGCGGCCCCCTTACAAAATTCCCCAACTACGCCCATGCATATCATCTATCTACATGTGTTCGAGCGGAGAGAGAGAGAGTGAAAAAATTTCAATGTGCAGATATTATTCGAAGCCTTAAAGCCATATCGAACAAAAACATTGGCAATGGCAACAATTCCAAATTGCTTTCGTTTCATTCAGTGTGTGTGCGCTGTGCGTGTGTGTTGTGTGTGTGCGTGTTGTGTGTGCTCTCAAAACCAATTAATTCACATATTTGATATGAACATAAATATGCAAGGTGCCTAATTGAAAAGGACATGATGTGGCCACAGCAAACTGGTTTTGTCAAAATTGCCCCAAAACTGTACAAAATACTTACGCACATAAAATGCAAAGTGTCATGCCGGTTTCGGTTTTTGGTGTCGGTTTCGCATTTGTTTTGACAACTGATGTCGACGAGTTCCTTTTTGTTATTGTTTGCTCCCATTTGAAATTCCTTAATTTGCCTTTTATTGTGCACACATGGATAAAGCCCGAGCAAAATGCAGTTCAGGCATTATTTAGTTGCAAACGCAACAATAACTCATTAGCATAACATTTGCATCTCCCAACTCCAGCCGACGACGACGACTTGTCGTGCAACATATGCGGCAACATTTCTGTCTCTGTCAATCAGTGCAAATTCAGCGACATTTGACAGTTGCAAATTTCAACGTTGCATGATGGATGCGAAGAGCTTGCAAACACCCAAACCCCACCAAATATTCCACGCCTCAAACTGGCCTCCCCACTAAACTAAAGTAAAGTGCCTATAAAATTCACCTTTTTGGCCCCGGCCATTTAAGCCTTAAAAACAAATAATTATAGCAATTTGTAATCGTTTATTCAAACACTGCCATTTTTTGGCCAATTGAGCTTTCATATTGCCAAACTGTGACAAGGAAGCAATGAAAAGGGATAGCTTCGGCAAATATAGCTTTCCGTTGATTAGCTATTTCATCAGGCAGTTGTTCTTCATCTGTTTCCATATTTCATGTAAACATTTTGTTTTTGTTTCTTTAGCTACGCCAAAAAAAAAGGCAAAAACAATGGCAAAGAATAATTGTATGAAATAAAAAACGGATTTGCATATTAGATTCACAGCTTCAACCTTTCTGTGTGCTCTTGATTTTTGTTTTTGTTTGCCGTTGAGGGGAAAGAACAGCAGCAGCAGCAGCAACAGACAGACGAGCCGGGGGACTGCAAAGTAACCTCGGAACTGGAAGCTCAACCTGGACGCACTGATAAGCAGCCCTCGCCGTAAGTGCAGCAGTCGAGAGTGGACTCTGAATAAATGCCAACACCGCCTGCCACCTTGTCACAGAGCAAAACTAATACTCAAGACAATTTTTTATGACAGCATAACACCCTCAGTATCCCCTTCAAATGGGTCCACAGTTAGTCTGGCTTCTTGTGACGAATGATTTAAAGTTTTGTCCATTTCTTTTCTTGTATTTTTTTTTTATTATTTTTTCTTTTTTTTTGCGATGTTGCTCATGGCCCCTGGACATGTTTTATGTTTTGTTTTCTGTATACTCTTGTCAAGAGTATTACAATTTTGTCGTAAAGCTTGTAACGCATTAAAGTAGACGTCGGGCATATATATTTCAGAGCAGCAGCCAGGTCCATCTAGCTGTCTGTTTCTGTTTAAAAGGTAGCCTGATTCAAACTCCTCATCTATGCTGTAATAGGCTTTATAAACCTGTTGACAAAGATATCCTCCAGCTCTCATAGGAGCAATCAGTGCAAAAATAAGTCTTGTATGAAAATCTATTTTCTTGGCAAATTGACTAAAAAAAATTATGAAATTCAGAGCAAAATATCACATAGCTGACATAACATGGAAAGGTGGCCTTTTTAAATTTATAGTCCAATTTGGTTGACGGCCATTTGACTCCAGGTCCACAAGGGTATATCATCTGCGGCGTGCCAAAGTTAGGCATACTTTTTTGTTGTCTTGTTTTTGGTGTTTAGTTACATTTTGTCTTTATTTCGGATTGTGGAGAGCGCCGGGAGTCTGATGAAGTGCGGGCATTGCTTTAAAGTGGCTAATATATTTTTGTGATTTCCTGCCTCTCTTAATGAGATTTGGCTACGCAATTTTTGTCGTAACTTTTGTTGCCTGCTTTTTATTTGCGCTCATCTTGAGGTAATGCGAGAAGTTTTACGTGCTCTGATTTGCTTTTGATGAATGTGTCTTATGCAGCATTATATATTTTATTTTTATTTATTTTTTGTTGTTTCTGTGCGTGGACGCTGCAAATCGATGGCAATCAACAAAAACTTGAGCAAAGCCTCGGAAATATTTGTTGATTCTCGTGTAGCACACAATTATACATAATTATATTATGCAAAGAGTGTAAAAGCATTTTATCTTCAGTATTAATTGCGAATTGTGTGTGAAATGAGTTCGCTAAATCCATTTTATAGCTACAGTTTGCCAATGGTGGCACCAGCGATGCTGGCTATTCCATTCTGTTCAAGACAATTCAAATATTTAAACACTGCTTTTTCGACCAGTGTCATCAGAATGTTGCCGTTGCCACTGCCGTTGCCGTTGCCGTTGCCGCTATATGGAACCGCAGCGTAAATAAATGTGGAATTCTGTCGGTTTGCTTGCAACATGCAAATTTTGTGAGAAATAGAATAAAAAAAAAAAACATAAAAAGCAGCGACAACTATTTGCGCAAAACAGTAGTGCAAAGCGAACAGCTTGTCTAATTGTAATCCGAGTTGTAAGTCGTTTAAAACAGACAACGACCACGACGAGCACTACTCGAATTAATTACCCTCGGAAGTTGCTTGCTAACAGTGCAGAGCGAAACGGAACGGCACACGAAAATGCCAGAACGAACCGGACCGGAGTGGACCGGAGTGGACTGCACTGGATTGGACTGGACCGGACTCTGCTCTGTGGGTTGCGTTACGGATTCAGATTCGTGTCCGATCGTCCTCTCTCTCTCTCTCTCTCTCTGTCTCACTCTCTCTCCTATGCCATGTGGACTTTGCGTTTTGGGAATGTCATCATCAACGCGTTGAAGTTCGAGTTTGTAGCATGTAGCTGAAATGCTGGGCCTGGAAAGAGCTTGTGGCCACAGTCCAATGAAAATGCGACCACAATGTCTCTCTATCTGTCTTTCTGCGTATATATATATGTGTGTGTGTGTGTGGTGTGTGTGTGTGTGTGTGTGTCAGTGATGTGCAAATGAATGCAGCGGAAATGAAATGAATTCGTTAGAGGCCGCAAAAAACGCAGCGTTCAACGAGCTGCGAACATTGCAAACGGGTTGCAATTAATGAGTGCCTGCCGCTATGCAATAAAAACTTGCTCATGGCTGAGAAAACTGTGGGTGAATCAGAAACAAAAAAAATCACGTTTAAGCATTAAGTATTATGGGACGTGGTCCATTACCCTCAATTTTAACAGAATTCTGAAATATGACACTAGATTTAGCAAGCCTTTAAACTTGATTCAACTAAAAATTATTATATCCTCTTTCTAGCTGAATCGAAACTAAATGCTTGTTATGCGAAAACATTTGAATTTGATTCAATTAACAATAATTATGGCTTTCTAAATGAATCAAAACCATATTCCTGTTGTGCAGAAATATATTTCAAATCAGCAACCCTTTAAATTTTGATTCAACTTAAAATAATTATATCTTGTCTGCTATGCCAAAACATTTGTTTTTAAATCAACTAAAAATACTTCTGGCATGACTATGAACTATATTCGCTTTATGGCAACATTTTTCAAATTCGCAACACGTTGAGTTTGATTCAAGTTTGTGGATCCAATCTAAACGTCTGTTGCATTTGCAATTATCTTTCGTTTTAGGTACGCGCCTTTTGAGCAGCTTAACAAAATGAGCTCAAATTAAAATCTTGTTAAAAGTGCAAGCAAAAGGGAGAAAAAGAAAATTACAATGAAAGTCGGAAATGGTACGCACGACATTTGAGAGTAGCTGCTCATGACTTTGACAGCCGAGACAGTTAATCTTGGCAAGCTACTTAAAAGTCAATGCAACAACAACAATAACAACAGCAACAGCAAAAGCAACAAAAAACTCACAAAGTGCAGCATGAAGACGCAGAAGGAGAGCGAACAAAACTTAATTAGAAAATTATGCGCGCAACTTCAAAAGCTGCAACCACTTCTGCATTAGAGATGTCCCTGCCTGCTCCTGTGTGTGTGTGTGTGTGTGTGTCTGTGTGTGTGTTTGCACTTCAAGCAGACTTTAGTGCTTATAATTTGCATTTTAAATGCCATGAAGTGATTTTCTAATGAATCAAAAGCCATCACATTTCGGCAACGGCTTCAACTCCATCTTCAAGTCGAAATCTCGAGCGAGTCTCGTGCAGTTTTAATGATGGCTTCACATTAATGGCTGTCAAATCTGTTGCCTTGACTTGACGCAGACACAGGGCACCCACGTAACTACCTAACACATAAATATGTTGCGACTTGCAACATAAGATGCAATTTTCATGCCCAAGACTTTTTCCTTGACAGCTGCATCTTTGATGACATTCATTTTCAGATTCATGGCGAGGACAACATCACGTTCTCGACTCCTCTCCTCGCTATATTATGCTTACTAAGTGTATGTATACATATACCAAATACATATACATATACATATATGTGTATGCATATATCTTTCTATATGCACTGACAAGTTTATGTCGAGTGATGTTTGCCGTTGTCGCTGGTCATAAGCCGCGGCATCAAAGCCCAACTTTGCCATGAGTAGCGACGAATGCAGTTAAATAGCGAGCCGTGTTCACCATAATGTTGATTTGTAGGTAAACTTTTGGCATCAGTACATGGAAACGATAATTTCACACATATTTGCCAAATGTTCGCATAGTAATCATAATTTTATCACGCGCGTTTGCGCCCCTTGACTTTGATTAAGTTGTGCTTAAAGTTTGCTGATAGATACGGGCAGGCGGGCAGGCGGGCAGATGAGGGGCCTGAGGCGGGGGCAGGCAGGAAGCCAACACATAATGAAGACATTTGCGCGTAGTTGTGGCACAAACTTTGAGGACAAACTACGATTCACATGCTGGGGAAAAACTGTAAAGTTGGCTATGGCAGAAATGCTGTGAAAGTGGCGGCGATACTAAAATCAAAGTCAAAAGTTTAATGGAGATGGGTGCATCCGAAGCCAAAATAAAGCATGCATTAAAATTCATTTAATGGTCAATGCACTCAGCACAGACACAACAACAACAATAACAACAACAATGACAAAACACAAACAAATAAGTTGTTCATCTCAGTTCAAGTAAGTCAGATGAAAGCTAAACAACTGTGATTTAAGATGCCCTACAAATGTAAATGTAATTATTTTGTAAATAAAGCAGTTGTTGTAAGTCGACTTAGGCATCGCTATAGCAATTTATAATCGCCGCTGAATAATTATTATGTATTTTGTGCTGCGCCCTGAAAAGTATGCTATAGTTTTTAAATTGAGAAATGCCACGGAGCTGCCTTAGTCTGAGCTAGTTAATTGCTGCATGTTCTTAGGCCATTTGTTTTGGGGGATAGATGCAGTTTGCCATGTGCCATTAGAAAGTGTTTAGCATGTCTGGCAACCCATGCAACATGCCAACTCTTCAGCAACGTAGGACTCAATGGATAGCTCAAATTAATCCATTGGTTTATGTGGGCTTGTTTGAATAGTCTACATAACTTTCAATAAACTTGAGTTTCATGTGTGGCAGAAACTATTCAGAACAGGATTTGGTTGATGTAAAGAGTTTTGCCTTATAAAAACGAAAATATACAATTTTAAGCACTTTAAAAAATTCCATCTTTAATTTTACATGTTGCATTGAATTGCACATCGCACGCTGTGTGTAAACACAAATTTATTGAGTTTATGCATGTACGACAGCCAGACAGATTAAAAATCATTTTTTAATCACCAAATTACAGAGTATTAAGGCAGAAATCAGTCTGTGACGTTTGCAATGGTGACGACAACTATGCCGACTAACTTTTAATTGAACTTTAGCAAGTTGCGCTGCCAACTTCGAATGCAAACGCAATAAAGCCATAGCCAAGATACACGTTGAGATGGCAACAAAGCAGACAGAGATAGAGATAAATATATATATATATATATAAAATAAGAGTAAAAAAAAATTAAAGTAAAAAACGCAGGTAGCGCAGCAAACTGCTGTGTATATTTTACTTTAATGGAATAATAGAGTATGTTTGCAGTCGTGGCTGGGCGATTGGGGATTGGGGATTGGGGCATAGGGCGCAGAGCCTCAAGTTTGATTTCTTAGTCTTCAATGGCATTGTGTGGCACGATGTAAAGGAAAGCCTTTGGCTTTGGCTTCGCGGCACAAGCGGCACAAGCGCCACAAACGCGTTCAGTATGCAACGCGCATAATGGCCAAACGCAATTGTCAAATGCCGGTAACTAGCCAGCCTGGCCATAATCGTATTGAATGACAAATAATTGAGGTTAGTTTAGCCATTGATCCCAGTGAGAAGGATAACCAGCAAAAAAAAATAAACAAAAATGTGAAAAAAACTGTTCGTAAATGGCAAACACGTTTCAGGGCTCATGAGCAAGTGTTGATGCCACCGAATGCTAGTCGAATTGTGGGCGGCTGGGATTCCATAGACGAACCACACGTGCTGATGCTGATGCTGATGTTGCCAGTTTTCCCCAATACAAAAGCGCACAATTTTCTAAAGAAAAACTTTGTAACGGAAAAAGCAAAAGTTTTTGCCTTCGACACCGCAACGAGAATTGTGTTAAGCAGCAGCTCAAGAGACAGCAAGCAAGAAAGAGAGAGAGAGAAAAAGGGGCAGAGGTTGTGTGGCAAGCAAGCACTTCCTGCTGACTGCTAATCCATAGTCATAGTCACACTCGGCTAGCGATAGTTTTGGGCGTACGTGTGGAACCTTTCAATTTAGCTAAAATTAAATTTATTATCATTGGAATTGATTGTGAGAGTAGCAAAACTTACAAAACGCATTCAATATTATGAATTGAAACTGTAGCAACTTTATAGATATTCACCCGATTCTTGTGCAACACAGTTGCACTTTATCGCTTTTAATTTCATTATGTGTGTGTTGGTGTTTTTTTGGGCAAATTCCCCAGATAGCAGCTTCCGAGTTGCTGGTCAAAGTCGTTAAAGCTTCACTTCCGGTGCAGCCAGGCATGTTAGCGCGAATTGCTGGCCAGACGACGTTCAATCAGTCTGCTGGCCAAAACCCGGAACAGCACTGATGAGCATGCATTGTCTCAGCATTTTGGCAGCTGTTGCTGCGTTGACTCTTTGGCCGTCGCTTAAAGTGCATAAGTTATGCAATTTAAATTAATCAAAAGACTCGTCACCTACACGACTCGTGTGGCAGGCACATGGGGCATTAGCAGCACAGCAGCTCAAATAGCAACTGACAGAAAACAATAATCACGCACAACTTTGAGCCCAAACAGCGCGAGTAGTGTGAGAAGATATAGACTACACTTTGAGAAATCAGGCTAACTGTGCGAATACACAATATATATAAAATAGAAAGCTAGAAAGTTGCTATTTAAGTGGAACATTTTTGATTTTAAGCAGCTTTAAATTTCCTTAAGAGAAAAGTGCTTTTATTAATTTTATCAACTGTGCCCCATTTTATGCCTCCGATTCTGGCACGAATTTAATAACATTTTTTAGGTTTCGATGTCTTTCGAGCTTAAGACTAATCAGCTAAAAAAAATATTAATAAACATATAAAAATATCTTATTACGATTGGCTTATTTTCAAATTTTCCTCAATCCTTCGTCTTAAAATGTTGTCCTGTTTCTCCAAGTTATGTTGCAACATGAGTCCTGCAATGTCCTGCTGATATTGCTCATCGAATTACATGACCATCACAAGCCATAAGAGGTGTAAAAGCTGATTATAAGTTTAACGAATTGAAGCACACTCAAAGCTTGCCACAGAACAGACCTGCGCAAGTTGAGATGCAGATGCAGATTTTCTCGGCGTGTAATGTGCAAAGGAGATGGCTGCTCTGTGAGATTACAGCAAACACTTTCATTAAAATTATTATTGCAGAAAATGCTTTTTGCTGTTGCAATTGTTTCCACTCGTCGCACCAAACCTGCAACTGCACACACACACACACACACGCACATGCATGCATGCATGCATATCCCACTGCACTTACAACACGATGCATGCAACGCGATGTTGCTGCTGTTGTTGTTGTTGTTGTTGTTGGTGCTTTTGCTATTTTATACTAGCCAAGGCAACAAGATGAATCCGGTTGATGCTGTTGATGCGCGTGGTTCCGCTGCAGGTTGGTTTTCAGTGGCACGATGGCATTGCCGGTGTTTGTCTGCGGTGCCGCGTGTGCTGATTGCTTGGCTGGCAATGCCAAAGGCGCTGCTTGGTTCTGTGCTGGGCTACACGAAAATGCAATGTGCTTGAAATGAAAACATTAAAAATTTAATTGCGATAATACAAGCGCATAAAATGTTAATGGAGTGTATGTAATCTGACACAGCAGAAAATCCGCGACGATGATGACGACAACCAGAAGGACGACGACGACGACGAGAACGACGATGAGGAGAAAGCAAACTGCGACGAAACACAACGAAATCGCCGTAGGGAAGCAGCTGTAATGAAGGATAAAAGAAATTAAAATACTTTGTGTGTTGGCAACGGCAACAAGGAGCTGTCTGAGTCACACAGCCAGCTGAATCTCTGAATCCGAATGATCTGCCACCGTCAACAACCAAGCAGCCAACCAACCAACCAACCAGCCAACCAACCAGCCAACCAGCCAACCAACCAACCAACCAACCAACCAACCAACCAACTAACAGCCAAGTACCAAAAATGCAAGTAATGCATATTAAAGTCTCAAGCATCTCGCTGCTGCTGCTGCTGCTGCCTCTGCTGCAATACGCAGTTTCACGAAAGTGGAAGCTTTGAGCAGATACAATAACAAAATACAAACAGGTAACATAATACGCTTGCATAAAGAACTGCTGCATTGCACAGCTAAACTGCAAAAAGCAAAAACTAAAAACAGCCCCTGGCCAAACACAGGCAACAATGCTCCACAGCCGAGAAAGAGCTCGACGAGAAGTTACCTTAAAGCCAATTGGCAAAGATGATCGCTTTCAGTTCACCTGTGACTGCGAAATGAATAATAAAAGCAATTAATAAGCGTGTGACACATGCCAAAGCCACTTTTCTGCAAACAATCCAATTAATAAAACACAAACTTAAAAATAAAAAAAAAAATATATTTCATTTTTATTTTGAACAAATGAAGAATAAATTAAAAAAAAAAAATGAAAGAAATATCGAATATAAATTTGCCAATAAAAGAAATGTTGATAATGGAATCAGGCTATCAGATATTCAAGCCAAGTCGGATATGGCTGGTGCGAGTCTGCTGCTGATGCTGATTTATCATATCGGAGCTGCTCTCTTCTGGCTGTGACATACTTTTGCACAAGTTGATTATGCCCCTTTTTTGTTTAAGCCATTTGCAACCCATTCAGGGTATAAAAAGCAGCTCAAGCTTTGAAAATTCATCTTGACAACGTCGTCGTCGTCGCAGTTGACGCTATTTTTTGTATTGGCAAAACAAAAACAGGAAGTGCTCTGCGTTGCTCTTAAGTACTTCCTGCTGCTCCAGTGCTCATTGTTCAGTGACGCCAGTTGTTCCATTGCCAAGTTATCGGAGTCATAGCCAACAAATATCTAGTTCCCGCGCCCTATAATTGCTGCAGGCGTCTGTTTTTTTATTCCTTTTTTTTTTTATTTGCTACCTGTCCGCACAGCACATCGGCAATCAGAAAGTTATGCAAAAAACATTGCGCACAACGATAGATATTTTATTTAGCATATCGAATGCAAGTAAAGCTCACGGCGCTGTCAACAAATTGCAGCAACTCCAGCCACAGTTTGCGACTCTGACCGCATTCATAATCAGTGTGCTTTGGCCAGCGATGGGTGCGTGATTTGCGTGAGCGTTGCTGCAACACAGCTGCTGCGGCATGTCACCGCTGGCAGCATCTGTAATCTGCCGCACAAATAAGTGGGTCAAATTTAAAGGGTGCATCGCACAAAAAGTAAAACTCAGTTAAATTATTAATATATATGCAGCAATGTTTGTGCAATGTATAATTTTCAGGTGGTGGGGGGGGAAAGTACAACGATAGTTGTGTGGCATCATCCCCGGTTGTAACTATGCAAATTGGCAACTGTTTGCCATATGCTGTTTTTGTTTTTGCCGCTTTTGAATGGCCACCTTTTTAAAATGCAAAACAAAACTTTCGGTTAACAATACTAATCCGGCAATTTATGCAGGGGATTTCGACAGCTGGACCACAGCTGCTTAAACAAACTTCGTGGCTTGGCTTGGCCAACAGGACACCTCCCAACTAGAACACAAAATGCGACAAATACAATGGGAAACAGCCGGCTACTACAATAAATAAGTGCCCGAGTGGCTCTGCTGCCACAGAAAATAGCACAACACCCTGTTGAAAGATGCCCAATTATGCAAACAAAAATAGCGACCCATAAAAAAAAACGAAGAAAAATTAAAGGCAGAAACAAGGAACAAGGAACAAGGAACAACAAGCGGAAAAACGAAAAATCAAATAACAAAAAAGTGCTTAGAAAACCTTACATGCTCTTATCTCTCACAGCTAAACACCCTCGAATATATTCGCACGCCTCCTCAGCCAAAAGTGGGGTGGCTGTGTGGATGGGGCGTATGCGCAACTTTTGATGCTGCCACAATGTAAATTTTCTCTCGTTAGCCCACAAAAACAATTCATTACAGAATTAGAAAGTAATTCGAACGGAAATTTTACTTTTGGACCGCTGCACAACATAAAGTTGCCCAGCTGGCGGAACGACAGGGGTTGGGTTGGGGACGCCACCGTTGTCTGTCTCGCTAGGCTACTATGTCTGCTGTGTGTGTATACGCTGTGTGTGCCTGTGTGTGTGTGTGTGTGTGTGTCAGGGTCGCTCGCCACCTGCGAACCTCAACATAAAATTTAAGGCGATTAAAATGTCAAACACGACAAAGCGTACGGTATTAAAAACGCCAACAGCGTGGCAACAGTCGCACACTCACACACACACACACACACACACATATATATAGATATATATATATGTTTATATTTTATGGCATAGTCAGCGGTGTCAATTGAGTTTTCCTAGGACTAAAGCACTTCAATAGATTTGATCATAGATCGATGTGCTGAAATGTTTTTTTGCATTTTGACAGATATGTTTGATAATTTAAAAATAGAATAAATATTCATACACTCAGAAAAAAAGAACCAATCAACATACTAACGCACCTCTTTATTCAGAAAGCATAATAAATGGCTAAGATTGAATCTGCCTAGTTTCAGGCTACATTTTTCTAAAAGGTACAAAAAATCGGTCTAATTTAGAAAAGACAGAAAAAACTCTTGCATTACTTTTTTTGTTACTTATATTTTTAATAAATATTTGCAATTTAATTGCTTGGTGAATTCTTCGATTCGAAATACATAAAATAAATGTTGAATAAATATATAAAATAAAAATAAATACACAAACAACACTTTACCTACCGCCAGCAAAAAAAACATGTTTAGAAAACATATTAAATTCGTATTTTGAGATTGAACATCTGCAAACATTTTATTAAATTTTATAAATGTTATTTCTGAAGACCAGCAAAATTTCACTCGTCTCCAGACGATTTTCATTTTCATCAGTCGTGTTCATTTTCCGAGTGTACTTCAACTTTAAGCTTCAGTTGCAGCACGCGAACATCAATTCGAACACTTTTCGATTTTCACGGGTCTCCATTTCGGTGTGTATCGTTAATCGACCAACCATTTTGCAGGATATCTGGGCAAAGTGTAGGCCAGCATTATTTTTTTTTTTTTGTTTCTTGTTATTTTTTTGCGTTGGCTCCACTGATTTTTAGCCGCTGTTTGCTTTTGCATAACAGCTTTGACTGCTGATGCTGATGTTGTTGTCGATGCTGTTGATGCTGTTGATGCTGTTCCTGCTCCTGTTACTGTTTTTGCTGTTTGCACTCTGAGTTAAGTACTTAACGGCATGTCAGCGCCGCTGGTCAACCAGTATGCCCCCGCCACCCCCTGCTAGGGGTGGTCATCTCCCGTTGGACACAGAGAAAGCGAGTTGCGACCGCTTTCGCTGTCAAACTCAAATTGTTTTTACGTAGGCGATGTTGTCGGACAGCCAAAGTTCTAGTTAAATTTTGCACACACTTTAAGCGGCAATTCGGCTCAATGTCTGGCCCCCAACTGTCTGTCCCAGTGTCTGTCCATCCCTCTGTCCATCTGTCTGTCCATCCGTCTGCCCGTCTGCCTGTTTGTCTCTGTGTGTTACGCTGAGTCGTCGCGAAATTGCAAAAGAAATTGCGCAAATTGTGTGACAGTGTGTAAAGTTGCCACTTTCACACATAACTCATAACTTTGGTGGTGGTGGCGCTGCTGCTGCTGCTGCTGGTGGTGGCACAAAACTTTCGCCCATGCCGGCGGCGGGTGGTTAGATCGGTTTTTGGGCCAGCAACAAATAGAATAGAAACTATAAGCACTACATTGGCGGCTATTTGGACGCTCATGTCGACTATTTATCTCAGCGAGCTGAGTATGAGAATTTGGTGGAGGGCGTTGTTGTAATGGTAATGGTGTTGGTGTTGGTGTTGGTGTTGGTGTTGGTATTGGTGAGCTTTGCCAGAGTTTTGACAGCTCATATAAAATACCATAAAACAAAAGTTTTTGCTTTAACTTTCAGCGTGGTAGAAAGTTGAATGCCTACAAAAGCAGCAACCACCACTGTGCTGGCCATCTAGAATAAACTATAAACTCTTTGCGGGATTAGAAACGCAGGGCAAAACACAGATTGAATATTTTTTTTACCCAAGTGTTTTCTTCTTAAAAAAAAAAAAAGTGTAAAAAAATTCAAAGTTGTGCGCCATTTTTTGTGTGTGCCAAACAAACGTCAGAGGAACAACACCGCAGGATAAAACTGGCAGAGGACGAGCCGCTCATGAATTATGAAAATTTAAAGCGCTGCAACAGGAAAAAAGCAAAAAAAAAAACAAGCCAAAAAAAACTTGCAGCACCAACGCAATGAAACTTTGTAGCTGCTCCCCCTAATTTTTATTTTTTTTATTTTTTGTTTTTATTGTTTACGCTTGAAATTAACTGGCAGCTGACGGGTTTCAATTGCAAAAGGCACACATTATCCCCATACGTAAAAAAACAGGCTTTTTTCTTGTTATTTTTGTGTTTTGTTAATTGCTCACAGTTCTTTTTCCATTCATCTCAACCGACAACGTACACTTGGAATAAAGAATCACTTTAAAATGTAGCAAAAACAGCGCAAAATTAAAAATATAAACTAATTCTTTAAGGGGAAATGCCTGTTTTTGTTTTTAAAACACAACATTCCGCTTTAAAAACATACTTTTTGAATAACACAAATTAATTTAAAATTACAAGTATTTTCTTAAATTCAGTGCGATTTTCCTCTGAGTGTACGTGGCCCGGTTGACATCATACATTGTGGAATATATGCTTAATACGAGGCTGCACTGAATTTGTTCCATTGCCAGGGATGCGATAAAATAGGGATGAGTGCAGCCCAAATCCCTGGCTATAAAAAATTTAAGAGTAGCTTAAGAATTTATTTCTTTATCGAAATCATTTGAATATTGATGTGTTGTGCTTAATATTAAAAAATCAATTTGTATAATTGGTTGATTGCCCATATTTTGTATATAAATATATTGTTTTTTTAAATAATAAACTTATTTGCTTATCAATTTTATTTTATTTTATTTATAGTTAATATTAAAAAATATATTAATCATTTTCTAAGCTTCTCTGTAGTAAAAGGAAATAAATATTTGAAACTGGGAGTTCTTGAAACTATTTGTTAAAGTGATTTGCATAAAAGTCTGCAGCTTTCTTGTGTGAATAAGACGATAGTCACACACCCACCACACACACACACTGGCACACACACACACATGTGATGCATGTACGCGAGTGTATTTTGCTAGCGTTTGCCGCATCTAATGAAGTAATGGAAAATGCAAAAAATGGCGTGCAATTTTTCAAAAAGCACACAATTATGCTGGTTGCAACTGGCAAACAGCAGCAGCAGAAGCAACGGCAGCAGCAGCAACGACAGCAGTTGCAGCAATGGCCATAAGGTGGCCAACGTCACGCAGCATGCGGCATGCGGCATGCGGCATGCAGCATACATCTCGCTGCCGGCTGACGTCACAGCGTTGCCTCCGCTGAACGTCAACATTGCAATGGCTGCTAATAATAATAACAGCTCATGAGCACTGACGTCTGACTAATGTTGCACCCAGCCAAGTCCGTGTTGCAGCCGCCCACAGTCATTTAGCATGCAAACGCAGCTGCGACGGGCGCATGTATCCCACAGACATTACTTTTTATTAGCAGCAGACAAACATAAATAGAGCAGATCCAGTTGGGAGTTTGCAGCGGACGAAGGACGACGGACGACGGACGACGGGGACCACTTTTAAATCATTAGCCAAATGAGAAAAACGGAAATGGGAATGGAAATGGGAATGGGAATGGAAAAGGAAAAGGACTCGAGTTGATCGGGCCCAATCACGACAAATGTCAAGTCAACGTTTTAAAACCATCTTGAAGCAAGTGCTTGACAAAAGCCGGCTGACAGCTTTCCTCATTGTTAGCCTGGTCAAAAGTTGATTCCATGTTGCTGCTGCTGCTGTTGCTGTTGTTTCTGTTCTTTATGTTTGTGTTTGTTTTCTATTTATTAAAAAACTTTTGCAATTATAGCAATGCGTCTGCTCTGAAGCACCTCAAACCCCGACACCTGCGTTGCCAACACATTTTCGCCTTGTCTGCGGAGCTGTCATTACATCAAAGTAAATGAAAATCAAACAAGCCAAATGGCGCCTTCAAATGCATTACACAAATTATGAAAAAAGCTTAAAGCACACACAAATGGCTCATAAAAGTGGAATTTGCAACAAAACACCTTCTTATTTATACTTTTATATCTCTTCTCGTCTCTTCTCCTCTCTTTTGTTATTTTTTTTTGTTGCGGCAAACTATTGTAATTATTTTGAACAGCCAATGAGGGCAATGAAGTTTCGGCCACATGGCTACAGACACACACACAGACACCGACACAGACACAAACTACAACAGCTAATAGCCAAGCATAAATGACCTTTGCCACTCTTGGGGCATGCACACAACAGACCCACACACACACACACACACACACACACACAGCCAGTTATGGATACTGTTGCTTGTCGTGCTCCTTGCTGCTCTCAAGAATTTTGTGTTGCAAACACAATATGGCTGCCAAGTTGTGTCCGGTGCACAGCTCCCATTCCATCCCATCCCATCCCCTCCCGTTCCCATGACCATGCCCCTAGACGGTTCCAACACGATGTTTTCCCCCATTCCCCAACCCCCCTGTCCAAAACATGACACTCTCTGAATTTGATGTTTGCTGTGCAACATTTTGTACAACATTTTTGGGCAAATTATATAAACAAATGCCGCAGCAAGTTTTAGAGGACACCGGTCACTGTCCAGTTAATAGTAGAGGGAGAGGGGGAAAGTCTGTGAGGGGGGGGGGGGGGGCTAAAGTATACGAGTATCTGGAAAGTATCTGCAAACTGAGTTGCAATTATTTTCTATATGTATCACCAAGAAGAATGGTTTTGCTGTGCCATTCACTTTCCATTTGCTTTTATTGTACCCTGAAACCATTAAAAATGGCTATAATGAGACACTGCAAAAGCATGTTTCAGGCAGAAGGAGGCATCTGCCACCACTTGCGGTATATCTGCTCTTCATATTCTATGTATGCATATTTAAGATCTTGGCTCAACCGAAATTATATTTTAAATTGAAAAATCTATATAAATATATGTATAAATATATGTATAAAAATATATATATATATCGGATTATAAAATGACAATGAGGCAGCTTTAACCAGATTACATAAATCTAAAATGGAAAATATATAAAATCCTTTTATCTAATTTTGTGAATAATAATATTTAATATTTGCGTTTAATAAGAGCAGAACTTTCTTCAAGTTGCACAAGTAGAAATGCTGGCGTCGCAAGTGCCCGACTAAGAAATACCCTTTACCCAGCAGCAATCAATAATCTGTGAATATTATGTGAATATATTTTCAAAACGAAGCCGGAATTTATCTGAAAAAAATATTGTGGTTTTATTGCCATAAGAAACCGATTTTTATCAACTTATGGAAAACCGTGGCGGTTATCGAAATATGAAAAAACTGACGTGGGGCAAACGATTAAATAGCCAGTGTCCAATTTAAGGACGGAGGGACAGACACACATACGGATATGACTAGATCGGCTAAGCAGTTGATGCTGATCGAGAATGTATATGTTTATATATATATATATATAAATCACAACTTCATCGTATCTTTTTCACCCATTTGAATCTATTTTAATCCATCCGATAGAATAGAGCCCATATTTATGGTAACACTTGTATCCCTGGCTGAGGCCAAAAATCCTATTTTCCTTCCTTGCTTTCCCTCTGGCAAAGAAAACACAACTGCATATTACTTGCGGCTGGCAAACCACAAGTAAACAGAGAGCAACAGCAGCTAATTAATTTTAATAAATTGGCCGCAGACACACACACACACACGCACACGCTCACACACATACATACTTACACACACACATACTCACACACACACACATACTCGCGCAGCCACAGAGATATTTGGAGAGGCGCCTGCCTTTGCCTGAGTACAGAAAAATGAAAATTAAATAAATCCTCAGCCGTCAAATTAACACACGCAAGATCTATGTAATACACCCCGTCGTATACCACGGTAAAAAGTTTCGGCAGCCATGGCCACGCCCACTGGCCGCCCATTTGCTGGAAGGCATCCATTTCAGCTGCTACCTCAAGCGTTGTCTGACAAAACGCCGCATATGAATATTTATGTGTGCGAAATTGATGCCGTTACAATTACCGTTACCGCTAACTAAACACACACACACACGCACTTGTAGCAGCTGCTGGAGCAGCTACAAAAACAGCTAGAAACGGCTACTGACAATTTACGGCACTTTGCCATAGAGTTTTGCCGTCGAATAAATTATTGACAGCTTGTAAATTTCACTAAAGTCAGCTGCGGCTTGTGTGTGCGAGCGTGTGTGTGTGTGCCCCAAAATCTGGCAGTTGTAAATACACACATACATAGATACATATGTAGTGAATGGGGTACGCATAAACTAAGTCTGTCAGAGAATGTGGTTTCGTATCCGATTTGAGATTAAGTTGGCGGGTTGCACAGCGAAGCGAATCAAATCTCAGTTTAAAAAAAAACATTCACAGGTTCGTTTGAAAATTGACTTGATACTTGGATATACATTTCGAATAATCTCTTAAGCAGATCCCATTATTCCAAGTTGCTCATATCTTATTTTGATTTCTAACTCCAAAAAAAGAAAACGCTCTTCTGCTGCTGGTGATCACACCAATGATATCGATCGATATCGATATTATATGTTAAGTACATAGTTGTATGTTAAGTTACAGATGTTAAGTTACGTACTACACTAGTGGTATTAAAAAATGTATTTTTAATTATTGTTATCACTGTAATTTTTGTAATCACTGATGATGTCCAAAAGCCTAGTTGACTAACTATTTACTTTCAGTTGAGAGGGCAGCTCAAGCATATTGAACAATTAATGGATTTATATACTATGTACATATGCCCGCTAAACAAATTTTTCAACTAATCTGCTAAACATATGAAAATACAACGATTTTTTACTGCCGCTTAATGCCGCCGTCAGTGGTGCAGTATTTGCGCTCCACTCTGCAGCACGTTCTGCATAGGGCATGGGACATGTGGCATGGGGCATGGGGCACATTTGCATATTACACATGGAATCAAAGGGGATAAAAGGGATGAACGGGAATTGTGCTGGGCTCTGGCCATTAAAGCAGGGTGTGCAAATCCACGTCACTGTTAGCGATAATTTCTTTACACTTTTAGAGAGCTTCACGAAAAAATACATTCTTTTTTTTTATTTTATGCAGCAGGCTTCCGTTTTTAGCCCACTTAATTCCATTTGAAACTCGCGAGCAGCGATGATGTCGCTATTAAGGACACATTAGTCGGAAAACTACAGAATTATGTGTGTGTGTGTGTGTGTGTGTGTGTGTGTGAGCACCGCAGGGTGACAATGCAAGCATGCATGCTAATGGCACGGAAAGAGAGATATACACACACACACACACACACACGCTGACACACACACACAGACATAGATACTTGCATGTGTATGTTCATAAATAATTGCAGTCCTTTGCAAAAGAATTCAATCTCCATTTTTACACTTGCAAAAAAATGAATTCTAAAAGAGAATTGCAAATTATTTTTTCTTTCTTTGTGAATGGCAAATCTTAAATTAAAAATTTTACTACTATTCTTATAGCCCAACAAATTTGAAATTCAGAGCACAAAAACGAAAACAAACTTTAGAATTGCAATTTCATTTTTTGTGATTTACCCAACTTCAATTAAGATTGTGCAAGTAAATTTACGATCTATAATCTCAAATCTAGAAGGGGAATTTTCACTTTTGAATTAAATATCTTAAATTATTTTTTTTAAACCCAAGTTGATATCTACAATCGCAAAACATTAGCCACAAAAATACGACAAGCCTATCCCAAAACATATCAGAATTCTTTACTGTTTATCCTTTATTTTATTTATATATTTTCATGTTGTTTTTTTCATTATTTCATTTGAACTCCCTTTTAATTTTGTTTAATTTAAACTGTAAGTGGACAGTCAATAATTAAATAATAATATTTATTTTACTTAAACAAAATGGAATTATGCATTTCTTATATTTTTATCTGTATTATGCACACAGTCTATCTAAATTTAATTACTCTCATGCAATTTAAAATGCACATCAAAAACATATATAAAGTAATACTTATTTTAATAAAAAAAAAACGTGCAGTTCTTTCTATGTTTTTCCTAATTTTTTTCTGTAAAGTCTATCGCTCAAATAAATGTATCTCTGTACTCCAGCTCAGATTTGATGTAGTTTTTTTTGGTGTTTCTCTCTTGCTCTGAGTGCGTGCATTTAATGCGTGTTGCTCTCCAACCGGAAGAAGGCCTGTGATAATTAGTGGGTTACTTATTTTTTGGGGGGGCTCCCCTAACGTCATCAATAAAAATCTGTTCACTTGCTGCTAAGCGGCTGTTAACCATGTCAATAGCCCGTTAATAGACAACACGTTGGCCAATTATGCGCCATAAGTGCGGAAACGATTTAAAACGTGTTAAAAAAAAACGCGCATTTGTGACTGTGTTTAATTGAAAGAATATTGTTGCCCAAATTGCACAATTACGATTTGATAAGGCCGGTTTATTAAAGCAAGATTAATGACGGCACATAAACGTGGTCGAAATTCGCCAATTGATGAAACTCTTTCAACATTTAATTATGCTCAACATGCAGAAAGGGAGAGAGAGAGCGAGAGAGAGAGAGCCAGGAGAGAGAGGAGTCTGGCGTATAAGAGAGTACACAACATGCGCGCAACACTCGCTATAAACACTTGCGTGTATAACAGTTAAGCATATAGACATCCCAGTGTGCTGTTAACTGTTAACAGCAAGTGCTTATGTTATGTACATGCTGTTAAACTGCGATTAAAATCCCTTAAATATATATTTATTCAATGCGACAAATATGTCCGAGTTTCACTAATTTTTAGCATATGTATAAATTGTGTTTACGCAATCAATCATAATGCTTTACATTTACATGCCTAATTAGCGTTAATTGAATGGACACTCAATTAAATACTTAAAAAAAAGAGAGAGCAAACTTTAATTGAGTGGTTGGCAGAGAAGTTGCATAAAAAAAGTTGAAGAAGCACCTTCACAAAATAATAATCAACAACAAATACTTCTTACACTCAGTCAGGCAACTGTGGACAGACTTTGGCTTTGGCTACGACGATGTTTTCATTACGAGTGAGTGTGTGTTTGTGTGTGTGCGTGTGAGTGAGTGCTTGTCAGTGTTTGAGCGTGTGTGAGTGTGAGTGCGGATGTTAACGTCAGGCAAACAAACGAATATGCTTGATGAATACTCGACATCACGTACGCTTGAGAAATGTACGTGTTTCCATTGTAAGAAAAGTCAAACTCCCGCCCCCTCTCCTCTCCCCCTCAAGCCAAGGCAGACAAAGACTAGAAAAAATAGTCAATCCCAAAACCGAAAAGTAGAAGAGCAGAGAAAGAGCGAGGTATAGAGAGAGAGAGAGAGAGCGAGAGAGAGCGAGCGGCGAGCAGAAAATACAAAACGCCATTTATCATATTCGTGGGTTGCCCTTTTTATTTATATATTTTTGTGGATCACGAGTGTTTTATTGCAATTTATCATTAGACGACAGCACTCACACACGCATACACACATCACACACACGCACGCATATTTACAACTCGTTTCATTCCAGCATTCCACCCACACCCCTTCCATAAAAGGTGTTTGCAGCAAGCGCAGTTAATTTAATAAACTGCCGCTTGTCACTATTAACTGTTGTTGTCGCTTGTCTTTTGCTGTTCTCTTTCTCCCTTCACAGCATGTCTCCGCCTGCATACCCCCCACGACCATTAGCTACTGCTGCTTTCCCCTACCCCTAACCCATGTAATAGACAGCTTAATCACAATTTAAGCAGGTGAGTTTTTGTTATATTTTTATTTGTTGCTTTTGTATCTGACTTCTGCAACTGTCATACAAATGTGGTGAAAGCCGTAGCAGTCAGAACACAATTATATTTATCTCTCAAACACGTCTTATTTACTTACTTTACTTTAGTCACAACGATTCAGCTCTTCCTCTTCAAGCTGGTGATCCAATGATATTGATGCATATCGATATGTTAAGTACATAGTTGCATGTTAAGTTACAGATGTTATGTTACAGTCTTAGTACTACACTACTGGCCTGCTTCCAAACAATAGCAGTAAATTCTTCAAATATTGTGAAAAATTATGAATTAATTAAGACAGGAACCTATACAATTATTTGCACACAAATTAGATACATGTAAGACTTGGTGTTCAAATGAAACGAAATTCCGATTTTGGGTCAATAACAATGTTGATATTCTGAATATGTTTTTTAAGACCTCGTCTTGACCTGGCGTCAGTGAAAAACATATTTAAATTATAAAAAGAATTCAGCAAGCAATGAATAAATATTGAGAATATGCATGAAAGGTTATTAATAATAATAATTAATATTAATTTAAGTGATGAATAAATTATTATTAATATTGCAAATTAATTTCAATATTAATGGACAAGAAACATATTTTATGTGAAGCTAATGAGTTGAAATTATATTAATTAAAAGCATTTCTGACACATGCAATCTGCAAAAAAATTTAAGAGAATGCAACATAATAAGAAACAGCATTTGAGTTGTACGTTTATGTATATATTTAAAAAATTGATGTGGCACGAATGGAATGGAATGGAATGTGCAGCAAGCAGCACGAAATGAAAAGGCTGCGGGGCAAAACTTGAAGCGAAAAATGGCAAATAATGGTGACATGGCGAAATACAATCATAATCATAATCATCATGGTGCAATGCAACCGCACAAAAACTTTCGCCATCAACAATAAGCAACGAACTGAAGGAGCCAAGAGAAGGAGCACCAGGACGAGATGGAAGGATGAAAAGCAGCAGAGCAAATAACAAGCAACATAATAGAAGATAGTTGAGAGAAAAACTAAGAAACAAGGGACAAGGGGCAAAGGGGTCGGGGGGATTGCTGCGACAACCACAACAGAAATAATAATGGCATATAAATGAAGTAACAAACATTGTTTTCCTTTGACATAACTCATTAACCAGCAGAGGCCACAAGACGAATTGAGACAGCTGCAGAGATGTGTGTGTGGGGGGCTAAAGATGGAACTGTAGATGGAGCTGCAGATGGAGCAGGAGATAGAGCTGTAGATGGAGCTGTTATACACTCAGAAAAACTATAGTGAAGAACATTTTTACAAATTAGAAATGCAAAGCCTAATTTTTGGTGCAAATCACTTCTGAAATTCAGAAATAAGTAAATAAATTTAACGCCTACTAATGTTTAATAATATAATAAAAGTAACAGAAAGTTTGCATAAGAATTATTAACACATAGACACATTTGTTCTTAATAAGTATAAATATAAATAAAATTGTTGGCGTTTTTTTTTTTATAAGTGTTTGCAAGACAAAGATGTGCTGCACCAAGCAAGCTGACAGCATGTAAATGAATGTCTTGCAACTGGTCGCCAGCTGCAGCTGCGGCAGTTGCATTTGCAGCTTTAGCAGCTTTTAATAGAGACCAACCCAAAAATTTCTTAATTAAAACAATAAGCAAGGCGCAGGCAGAGACGCAGACAGAGGCAGAGGCCACAACAGCAGAGAAGAATAGGAACTCAAAACAACAAAACCACTAATGCCTGCAATTATATGCATGACACACATACACACACACACACACACACACACACACCAGCTTGCACACGCACATCAACAGCTGTTGGCAAAGCAATTCGCAGCGACGCAACCGCAACCGCAACGCCGCGCTTGCTGTCTGTCTGCCTGTCTATCTGTCTGTCTATCTGTCTGTCTATCTGTCTGTCAGCAAAGGAGCAGCGCGCTGCTGCTGTAAATGAAGAAATTGCGCTATTCCCTTTTTGTTGTCTGCATCGACGACGTCTGCTGTGCTGCGCGGCTCTGCTCGGCTCGGCTCAACGCTGAATGATTGAAAATTTCAACGGCATATGGTTTCGAGCTTTTGTCTGTCTGTCAGTAGTGCCCATTTGCCAGCTCATTTGGCTGCCAAACGCGAACGTAGGCTGCTTGCTACGGCTAATTAGAGTACGTTTAACTGGAACTATGAAATTAAATGATTGCCAGCACTCACACACACTCACACTCACACACACACACGCACCAGTACACACACACACTTACATACACATCGCATTCAAACAATCGGCAATCAGGAATTGGCAATTGCCTGTACGTGATTTTGCACGCACACACACACACACACACACATACACGCACAGAGTGACAGGGGGCGTGGCGCTATAATCGATTCTGAAGTGCGAACAAACCTACTACCTACCTCCCCGCCCACTCATACCCCTGCACGACGCCTACAGTTATTTGCGGCCATTTTTTAATCTACACTTGAACGCCAACCAGTCAGCCTGGCGAGGCAGTCAACCTAGCGAAAGAGCAGCAGCAGCAGCAGCGAGGCAGTATTTGCGCAACGTGATGAGATTTTGCGGTTGCTAACCCATACGAGGGCAGGCCTCTACTTTATTTACATTTTTCTCAGCGCTGGCTTATCGATCTCTTCTCGCGCTGGCTTTGACTTTTTGCCTTACTGCGCATTCGATGTGGTTTAATTTTTGGTTTGCTATACCCTAACACCAGCAGGTGTTCATCAAGTATATTGGTTTATGTGTTCGTCCGAGTTGAAATTTGTCTCTGCTAAGGATATCGATAAAAATCGATAATTAAAATTGACAGTTTACAAGCTGCAGTTACAAAATTTGTTTGGTAGTTTGTTGGTGATGCTTCAGGCTTGACTTGAGCTTGAGAGGCAGGCAAACTTCTGCTTCAAAAACCAAAAAATTAAATAATAAAATGGCCAATTTAGATTCCTAAAACCCTCCTTCAAAGATTGTTTGAAAATTCTTTGCCACTTGTTATGCACTGATGGAATCCAGAGCATTACGCAGTCGGTTACGCCCGATTCAAACTTGTTTTTTTTATTTCTTGCGCCTAAACGCAGACAACATGGGGCGACAAGTGAAGCGTTGGGTTCGTGCCACAAACAAAATAGCTGCTGCGCCCCGAAAGTTTGTTTGGCCAGCGCTGAAAATAAAAATGTTGTATTATGAATAAAAGATGTTTGTCTGGCTCACCGTTGTCGAAGTAGAAAAAAGACAATATCGTCACTATAGTAATACAATTTGAGCACATTATTAAATTTGAATTCCTTTTGAAGGCCACTCGGACGAAAATCTTGCAAACTTAACAATCAATAATATATCTTTAAAGGAAAGTTTCTCAACATCCATAACTCAATGGACTTCATGTTTTAAATAACACAAAAGAAAATAATCCCACTTAAATTACATGTTTAGATTAAGTTAACTATTTAATAAAGATAATTTAAAATAAATTATTTTGTGCACAAAAATAAAAATAAAAATAAAGTAATTCTCCAACAGCATTAATTACTTTGCAATCGCCTGGAAAGCAAATTGACCAAGTTTCTTAATTACCCAGAAAACCATTACAAACAGCTAAAAAGGGTTTCATAATGTTTGGCAAAAGTATGTCACAGAAGTAGTACTAATTCCACATTCCACATTCCATGCTTACATTCGATTTAATATGGCTTATAAGAAGTAAAGCTGTTCCTAAGACTAGAATAACACATTAAAAATAATAAGTTTATATCAGAAAAGATATAATATTAAATGCTTTGCCTTCATTAAAGCGAAATAGAAGAAGCAAACTCTGCAACACGAACAACTGCCCCTTCCACAGTTGACCATTGGCTTGGTTAACGATGCTGTTTGATTTAGATGTAGTTGCTGTGCTTGTTGTTCTTGTTGTTGTTGTGATTGTTGTTGTTGTTGTTATTAGTGTTGTTATTTCTGGCTAGACCGCGTACTCAATTGGTTTTTGTGTTTCCGCTTTTCCATAGAAATTTTGCCACTTAGCTGCTCGCTGCTCGCTGCTCGCTGGTCGCGGCGTATTCGTAAGCAGCTGCATTAGGCCCAGTTCGACATAACTGTAAATGTCTGCTACACTCAGAAAAAATAAAAAGACTATTCTGTTTTCTAGAAATTATTTCTAAATATTAGAAAAAAAATGGTTGTAATAATTAGAAAGACTTGCCTCAAATCTGTTGTCGCAAAAATGTGACGAATTTTTCTGGTTTGTAGAAATATTTTTCATTATTAAGAAAACAGTTTTAAAAAGAAGAAATGCACAACTATGAATTTTAGGAATTTGTTTTCTCAATCATAGAGTGATTAATAAAAAGTGGGTCGATTTTTTGGTGAGTGTACGTCGAACTCTACGCTGATTTGTGTAAATGGCGCTAATGGCCGATCACTCACTTGGTTCTCTGGTCTGTGTCCACTTAACTGCATTTCAAGGACATGCCGTGCGGCAATTATTTTGCTCAATACTCGCACTCGACTTTAAATTGTTGCCGCTGCTGTGTCAGTCTGGCAACTGTGAATGTCTGGTGGCGAACACAGCGGCGAATTGTGGCGCGTCGCATATTCGGCATGCTCTTTGATTTTAATTTGTCGCCCTGTGCCAATTGTTAAGCAAAAGTGGCTAATTTGAAATTCTTTTGAGCGAAGTGCGCACATTTCTGAATGTCAACTTGAATACGTTGCGACAACTGCGCCCAACTGTCGACCATTCGAATTAGTAACTGGCAACTGGCAATGGGCAACGGGCAACTGGCAACTGGGAAGCTGGAATCTGCTGCGATGCTGGGTTGCTGGGTTGCTGAGAACTGCTCTGTTGTCTGTGGCGGCGGCTGGTTGGCTGTCTTTGTCTTTGTGATGCGCGGCATGAAATTGAATTTTGGTCTGCAGCAGGTGACGGACGACGAAAGCCCAGCCGAATTGGTCTCAGCCCAGTTACGCTGCTTATTTACATCCTCATTCATTTTTTTTGTGTTTTTTATTTTATTTTATTTGTGTTTTATTTTTTGTTTTGTTGGCCCACCTTATAAGCCTTGCCTTCAATTACGGCTTACGGCCAAACGCCGCCATTTTGACACTCATACAGCATTATTCGAAATGAATGAAATTTCTTTATAACTGCCGTCAGTCAGTTTTTGTGCATGTTTGTGCCGTTGTTTTGTGCGCTTCAATTTCAATTTACATAAGTCTCTGCATCTGCACCCAGCAGCAGTAACCAGCAACCAGCTACCAGACCAACCAGCTACCAAACCAACCAGACAACGGCCTCAGTCATGCTTTAGCCTTTGTTCAAGTTTTATCTTAACTTTGTGCCACGATTTTCAGCACATTTTTTTGTCGTCGTCGACGGCACAAAACTTGAGTTGTTTTTGTGGTTAAATGTAAATTTTATTGAATTTAAGTCTTTTGTGTCTGTGTGGATAAGCGTTAAAGAGGAAATTGCATAATTATGCCTAATCTTGAGACCCATTGCAGTGCCACTCAACAAAGTGTGCAATGTGCAAATGGAAATCGACTCCGGCTGCCATCGCCAATCTGCACTCTTTCTCCCTTGGGACCGAGTAAGTGGCTCAGTTTTGTTTGACAAATTCAAATGTGTGTAATGCCAAAGGCACAGATTATTTGCTTTCTGCCGCAATCATCCAGAGAGAGATGGATTGAGGGAGTGCTCGAGTGGGATGGCGAATGAAATGGCAGTTTTATCGTTACATTTATGCAACATTTCAATCATTAATAAATCAATTAAAATAAATTGGAATTTTGTGCGCTGATGTTGAACGCGCTACGATTTTTTGTTGTTGTTTTTGTTTTTGTTTTTGTTTTTTTTTAATATTCTTTTTCTGCCCTTTCTTTGATTGTGAAAACTGCTCTGTTTCAGTCTGTGCCGAGTTTGGTTCCATGCCATTTAATGCAATTACGCAAAGCTGCCTTGGTATTATTGTTATTGTTGTTGTTGTCGGTTTCCGAGTTGTTGCTGATATAAATCAAAAAATGAATCATTTGATGCGCTCGACATATCGACGAGCCCCTGCCAACAATTTAAATTATTCATTTGATTTACGGCGACACAAATTTGTGTGGCCAAAATGAATGTTAACTCTGTGATTTAAAATGCACTTATATAATCTGTAAAAAAAAGACGAAAATTATGTTTGCCAAGCTCCGAAAGATAGTTGATACAGAACATCCATTTTTTTGTTTCCTCGCTTGCTGGACATAAAACTACTTTCAACGCCTTACAAGGCAGACATGTCAAAAGTTGCAAGACGGCTGTCGATGTGCCATGAAGCAGGGGGCACAAATAAGGGCGACGGGGCACGAGGCTAAACAGCTAAAAACCACTGCACTCACACACACACACACACACACACACACACACACACACACTTGCACACACACACACTTCAATAAGCGGTTGGTAAGAGCCACGTGCTGAGGGCATTAGAAGTTTGCCTTGAAGTATGCAATGCTCCCCGCAAATAGATGCCAAACACAAACTGCTGATTTCAAACCAGGATTGACAGACTGTCATATAAAGCTCACAATTCGGTGGCTTGCCACTAAGCAGCTGCAACGCAAGGCAACCCTAAAGACCCTAAACCGCACACGGCACACAGCACAAATGCGTATGGGAACCTAATTTTATGGCACCAATTCAAAGGGTAAAAAGGGCATATTGGTTTTGAACTAAACTAGGCAAAAGAAAGCTCATGCGACCCTATAAAGTATACACATTCTTGATCAGCATCAGAAGAAAAAAGCAAATCTCAGAGAACATTTGAGCTGGAGACTTCAAATATTTAATACAATTTCTCGTATAGCCGCACAGATAAAGTTTATTTAATTTCGATAATTTAAAAACCGATAACTATCTTCATTCATATCAATATCGATAGCGAAAGCAACAAAAGCCAACATTTTAGAGGCAGAGCATTCTAATTGATAAATATTGACAAATTATTCAGCAGCTGTATAAACTTGTTAAAGTTCAATTATGAACAAATTCTAACTTAAAACTTATGGTCATGTTGAGATCCCATTACTATCAACAGAAAGATAAATAAAGAAAATATAAGATTAAGAACTATGTCGATTGAGATAAGTTTCCCAAAGATATCCGAGTACTCAAAATGTAATTCAAGAAGGAGCGTCTTCGATTGAGATTGCTCAAAATAAGGATTTGAGATTATTCTCTGAACACGAATATGAATTACATTTCATATGAACAACTGTAATCCACTTGCAAGCTCAATTGCCATAATCAGACTCAATCAGAATTAATGTCAGTTCTGCTCGTGAACTGTGAAAATATATTTACCCATTAACACAAACTAAATATGTAATTAAATTGCAAACCACAAAAAAATGATAAAAATGTAGGCGGCTTATCAGCGCAAAAAATACATTTCTATTATCAGCTGCAACTTTAGCTGAGTGTTTAATCATGCTATTATATCCAATACTAATTGCAAATATCAATTCAATGAGCCGCATAAGCCGCTTAGGCCAAATATGTGCTTTCATTGCCATTGCCAGCAATTTGGCAAGTTGGCTGCTCGAAAAGTTTAGCCGCAGTTTTAATAATGCAAAGTAGTCGAAAGCGACCAAGAACCGAAATTGATGCCAATGTCGATACTTGGAGAGCGGCTTCAAAAACTGCTGCTGCTCCTAGAAGTTATACTCAAAAATAATAAAAAAAAAAAAAAAAAATGAAATAAAAGTTGCTACGAAATTAAAACAAAACAAGAACTGCAGGCAAAATGCAGTTGAAGCACATCGCAGCTTGGATACCCTAGCAATAAAATAAATGTCGATTTCTGACTACAAAATTTATGATTATACAAATTATATTAAAACCATTGGCTTTTCATGTGTGAGTATTTTTAGTATTGGCAGCTTAGCTGCTGGTTTTTTCACTTTTTATTTGTTTATAAATTGTTGTTTTGGCAAAATCCAAAGTTTCCGCCATCATTTATCATCCACAAAAATGAGGTCAACATTCTCTGGGCGAAAATTTATTTTGCGTTTTCTTATTATTTTTTCTTATTAATTCATTTATTTTTTATTTATATATTAATTTTTTTTTTTGTTGCTAAATTCAAAGTTTGCGTCATCATCTATCATCTACAAAATGAGGAACAAAAATGTAATTTGCGCAAATAAGTCGAGCGACTTTCGCAAAATCATTTGGCCCGTGCAAAGCCGTTGAATACCCTTTAATATTGCATATGTACATTTACAGATGCATATGTGTGTGTGCATGTGTGTGTGTGTGTGTGTGTGTGTGTTGGTGCACTTCCGCTGCGACTATTTCCGCTGGTCGCATTAACTGCAGGCGCATAACTTTTCCAATTTGCTTTTGGCAATTATTGATATAAGCCACAGCCAAACAACACTTCAGCTCAGTTTTTCTCAGGCTCTCTCTCTCTGTCTCTCTCTCTCTCTCTCTCTGTCTCTCTTTGATTCGCTCTCTCTCTCTTTCTCTGTTGCATTCTGTGTGGCATTTGGATATGTGAGACGGCCCCGTCCAAGCATATTTTCTTACATTTTGCGCATATTTGTGCAACATTCTCAAAATTCTTCAACAAAGTTTTGTTATTATTGCCGTTTTGCTGGAGACTCAAGAAGTCGAGTCTTGGTTTGCTGCTGACTGCCACTTTGATTACTTTTGCAGTTGCCGTTGCAATTAGTTTGTTCATTAGACGAGGCAGCAATGCAGCCCTTGACAGAGTTAGGCGTAGCTACTCAGAAAGAGAGAGAGAGACACAGAGAGAGAGAGAGACAGAGAGCGAGAGAGAAGGCAAAGAGTTGCAGCTTGCCTTGAGTTGATTGGAATTCACACACTTAATTAGTTGCATGGCCAGTTAATTTTCTTTTTGTTCCTGCCACAGCTGCTGCTGCTGCTGCTGCTGCTGCTGCCGCTGTTGCTGTAGTTTGCTAATTGTGTACAGTTTTTGCTGAAATGTATCTTTAAGATACACATGCTGCTTGTTGTGTGTGCCTTGCAACTGGCCGCTGGGAATGCAAATAAGTCAACAAGCATGCAACCCAAGTAGAACTATGTGGCACTGCAATCAATGTTGCTGCTGTTGCTGTTGCTGTTGCAAGTCTGTAACTCTAATCCTTAAGCTCTGGCATTCAATACAGCTCCGATTTTGTAGAAATCGTTCAATGTTCTTAGCCACAGCGATCTGCATAAGCTTTACCATAAGGCATGTATGCCCTGGTCTCGACCCTGGCCCTGCCCCCAACATGCTCATGCATCGTATCCATTACACTCTGCACATATTTGTTGCATAATATGTAGCAACTTATGCACCGGCACATTGTTGACCAGTTTTCCGGCATTCTGAGCCAAGTCTGCCCACTCTCCTCATTCCTATTTGCATTATTTCTAATGCCAAAGCGTTGTGATGGAAAAATCTACACCGCACAAAAATTGATGGAAATAATAATGTTTTTGCTTGTATTAAGATAAAATAGTTCCATAACTCACTTTAGGCTATGATCGTGTTTAAGGAAATGAAAAGTCTAAATTCTCATTTCCAATATTTTCTATAAAATCTCAACAGTTTTTTTTTATACTTGTATAAATTAACTTTATTTATTAAGTTGTTTTTTCTTGATCCTGTAATATACAATGGATCAAGGCTGAAATTGAGAATTTCTTCGTTGAAAAGCACACATATTTTGTAATTTTTTTTTTTTTTTGTTGTTGTACACAATTCGCATGCCGCAAAACAAATGTCAGAGACAAACTCGTCAAGATGAATGACTGTAAGCAAATGCAGCGACTTCAGCTTACATACCAGCATTATTCCTTGTCAGTGTCCTGCACATTTCAAAGGACACATGTCCAGTCCAAAAAAAAAAAATAAAAATAAAGCGAAACAAACCACAACAACAAAAAAAAAAGCGAGAAACCAAAATAATCCAACTACTATGTGACTTGGGGCAGTTGGTTGGTACGGCTTGGAAAATGCCCAAGTAAATTTCGTTGAATGAGAAGTAAATAAGTAAATACTTGAGATAACTCTAAGATACGTTCTCGCTGTGACAATTTGCTGCGGAGTTTTCAATTTAATTTAGTTCCCCCCCTTTTTTGCCATTGTTGGAACTTTGTGTATAATTTAAAAGCCTTTCAATATGCAAAGCACATCCGCAGCCGCATTTAGGCGCTTTCACTTTGCCGGTAACTGAAATCAAGAACGAACCAAACCAAAGACATTTGCTCAACCAAAGAATGTGTCGCCTTTCCATATATATATACGAGTATGACATTCCTGCCATCAAACGTCGTCGGAGTACATAAATGTCGGAAGGCAATAATGAAACGTTCCCAAGTCATTTAACAAAAGCATGTGGCAACCACATATGGGGTATAAATACTTCGAAACGAAAGGGTGGAGAGTGGCATTGAAGGGATTCGAGAGAAGTGTCTCGCTTCACTTCACTCAGTTTAACATTAAAGCCAAGCACTCTTCTATTTTCCACAATTTTTTACTTGCTTAAATTGTACATTTTTATTGGATGTGCCAAATTTTAAGAAATTCGACACAATTAAAGAGAAACCAAACAAATAAACCAATACAAAAAACCATCCCAGAAATGTGTTTGCAAATCTATGTAACAGGCAGAAGAGAGCTTCTCCGATACCATAAAATACATATATACTCTTGATCAACATCCATATCCGAGTCGCTTTAGTCTATTCATCTGAACTTGCAGATCTCAGAGACTATAAGAGTTGGTGGCTTCAATTCTTCAATCCTCTCGATAACTGCGAACCTGCTTGACGAATATCGATACTTATCGATTTCCGACAGCTAAAACGTCACCTTTTTAAAAGCAGAGACTAATAAATAATAAAATTGACATAATATTGATCAACTGTACAAATTTTGGTATTTAAAATCGGTTAGAAAACAGCTATTCGCATATTGATCTAACCCCTATTAGCAGGGTATCTCGTAGTCGACCTAACGCGACATTCAGCATTCTCATGTGTTTTACTTGCACTCTGTGTGAAAAATAGTTGATTTTATTGTTATTTGCATTTGGCGTAGCATTTGTCATATGAAATACTCAATTTCTACAGTTGAGCTTACATTTTTGAATAGCATTCATTTTTATGTAATTCCTACTAAATTCTCTAGTTTAGCATGGATTGGAGTTGGTATTCATTTAATTTAGTTTTACTTATGAAGTGAGCTATTTCAATGGATTTATACGAGAATAATTTAGTTATTTTAAAAACTTAAAGCTAAGATTAAATCTATCTTTTTTTGGGGCTCTCGAATAATTGTGTTTAAATTGGAATTTTTCAATTTGTCAATTTGCCGTTTTGGCAGGCAACTGCAACAGGACACGTGGAGACACTGAGGAGTGGCAAGTACACAGTTTGACAACTCCAGTTGTGGCATGCATTGTTTGCGATGAAATCCGGAGACATGACGTAGACGTAGACGTAGACGTAGACGCAGTTGTTCCTGCCTGTGTTGAGTGCTGCTTTAGGTGACTTTGCAGCGCACAATTGTTTGATAATGACACTAACATGTTGCTGAACTTGCAACTGCGTGAAAGAAACCTGCAACATACCAATTTTTTCTCTTATTTTTTATTTATTTATTTTTGTTTTTTATCAGTTTCTTGAAAATTAGTATATACCCAAAATATTTGTAACGGACTGCCGCCAGCAAATTTGCATGTCGGAGTCGAAGCTGACGTGCTCCTGGGTCCCGAGGCTCCACGTCTAGGCTTGATCTCATTTTGTGGGGCGCTGGTTTGGCGCTGAGGCCCACTGCAAACGATTGTAAATTAAGTTTTAAGCAACATGTCTGCAAAAATCATGCCCGGGGACAACAGCCTCGGCCTTTGTGAGCCTTCCACCAGCCCGGTTGCTGTCGCAAGCAGTTGCAAGATTTATTTTTTTCCGTATTTTCTTTACTGTGTTTTTTTTTGTTGTTTTTTTTTTTTTTATTTTGCTCGTATTACTATTTGAAGAATGGAAATTGTGTTTTGTGTGTTTGATGCAGTGGTCGTGCAGTTCCTTGAGGAGCTGCTTTGCTATTTTCGCATCATGCCTATCCCACTTGCATTCTTTTTGTTTTATTCTTGTTCCTCTCTTTTTATTTATTTATTTTATTTCTATTTTTTTATTGTATTTGGCTCGCAGTTGTATTTACACTGCCGCAGTCAACAGTCGGCGTCGCCAGTTGCCATTCCTGTGCCTATTTCTCTATATATATATATATATATATATAGAACATGGAACTGAACTGCAGGCAGTCTCAGCACATTCGTATTTGTATTTATATTTGTCTTTTAGTTTATTGTGCTGGGGCCACAACAGCTACCAACAACATTTGCCAGCAAGGTTTGCTCGTATTTGGGATCCGTTGAGGCAAGGAATTCAATTTTGGAATCGCAACGGAGTCAGCACAATTGTTGTGCTTGCTTGGTTGGCTTGGGCTGGTTTCACTGACTGACTGCATTTGATTACAGCCCGTTTCATTTGAACTGATTTGCGCACTTGATCAGCTTACATGCGCCGCGGCACTGGCTAATTAATGCCACCAACCAACGATGATGCAACATTGCAGAGGCCTTCCACTCGACAAGGTGGGAATCTTTCTTATGTTCTCTCTCTTCTCAGTTCTTGTTGGGGGTATTTATATTAAGTCGTGCAGTTTGTAACACATTGAAGAAGAAATCTGTCGTACCACAAACTATATATATATTCATGATCAGCATCAGCGTCGATATCATGTTTAATTAGCTATTCTAAGAAGAAAATATTTAAGTATTTAGATGATGACAATTTGACTCCGATGCAGCCTGTATATAAAAGAAAATAACAAACATTTAATATAGTTTTGTTTATCGACTAAGTAATGTTCCTGTAATTTATATTACTCAAAGTTGCACAACTTTATTATACCCTCTCAGGCAGTGTGCGCTGTGGTCGGCATACAGACACAAATACGAGTACAAAATAGCAGCAGCTTAGCTGGGATAAGGAACATCTGGCCAACACGTGGCTGGCAATTAATTAAAATCCAACAAAGCCAAGCCGACAGTCAGCCAATCAAGCACAAAAGTGAAGAACACACAGAAACAAGCTGAATATCCTGCCAAATGTTTAGCTGTTAAGTGCAGCGTTAGGAATGTGACTGGATGTGCTCAACTGTCCCGCCAAAGTCTGCGACCAACTGTTGTATGGCCACTGCGCAGCCCACAATGCCAAAGATAATACCAATTATGATAAGCAGAATGTCACGCATCAGTTTCCAACGTAATCGACCATAGCCAGCCTCATAGTTGATGAACATATCAATCAGAGCCGGACAGATCAGATTCAAATTGCTTAAAGAAAAGGCACCTTCCAGTTCGGTCAAGGCGGCTAAATTGGGCACCACAGCGGCCACAATGCCTAAAAATATATATATTTTTGTATTCATAAAGCAAATCATTATGCGAATTACTTCTCAGTTAACTCGAACTTATCGAAACATACCCGTGAGCAAAAGAAAACACAGACGTATTGCAATTTCCACAAAAATCCGACTTCTTTCATTGGTGACTTCCAAATCGTAGTCGCTGAAGATAACCGTTATGACAACATATCCGTTCAGTGGATAGCTCAGGAAGATGCCACTCGCGATGGTCATCTTGATGAATTGTGAGACCCTGGGTAAGAGTTTAAACTTGGTGATATACCCTGTACCCCGCACCATATTCGACAAAAGTCAGAAAACAATACTGCCTCAGTTATATAATTGAGTGTCATCAAATATTTCACTCATGTTTCACACAAACAAAACAATTAAAATTATAACAAGAGGTCAATCAATAAATAATTATTAATATTCAACTGAATGCACTTTTCACATCAATAAACTTAAAACACAAAATGGCAAGCCTATTAGCGATTAATATAAATATTTTAAGGTAATTAAGCATGAAATGAAAACAAATGAAATATTTAATTATTGGAAATAAGATTATGAAGCAAATTGACAATGTTAAGCGGTTAATGCCAAAGTAGGCTAAACAACTTAATATTTTACCTTTGTGGAATACAACTAGATTTTTTCAATTACAGCCTAAATTCCTTAATGAAGACATAGATAAATCCCTTTCGATGCGTAATGATAAAAGCGTTTAATTCATTTAATTTAAATACTCAAAAGTTGCACGAATCGGAAACGAAAAGAAAACCTTTAAAAACCCATTTCCCCAATTGTTATAATGTTGCCAATTTTGTAACCGCAGCTGTTTACGCACCGATTTGTACACTTCTAACTTGAAAATTGGCATTTTTGAGCACACTGCTTAAATATTATTTACTCACATCTCATTTTGTGGAATGTTCAGTGTAATGCTGGCTTCCACTTGCTCTCCATAGCGCCAGTATCCCATTATGCCAAAAAACACGTTGGAAAACAGTATGAAAAACACGGCCATATTCAGAACGCCACACAGACCCAGATAGCTTTGCGGATGGGCCATATTCGACTCGACGACGAGCATCTGAATGCATGTTTGAGCCAACGGAGAGATAATAAAAAACCAACAAAAAAAAAAAACAAAAACGAAATTCAAGCGACAATTTTACGCACCGATCCAACAGCAGTTAGCGAGAAAGAGGCAATGCCAAAGAACATGGCTAAATCCGAATGTGGCTTAAGCATGGCGCGCTCGCTGAAACTGGGCAGACCCCGAAAGAGGTAATACATAATGCACAAGAAGCCAGCGTAGAGCAGAATGTTCGAGATGAGATTGAGCGGCACCAGATACTTCAGTCTGCGTATGAGAAAAAATGGCAGTTGCAGCAAACAGACGCCGAGGACATAGTAACGCTCGTTGTAGTCGTTGTAGTAGAAGTCGCCAATCTCCTTGAAATTCTTTGCCACAAACACAATGTAAACGCAGCAGAGACCAAACTGGCCCATGACCAACACACAACTCGTCAAAACGCCAGCGGCACGTGCAAAACAGTGAACACAATTGGGGCCCAATTCGTAGGCAATTTGGACAGCCTGTGGCATGGATACTTGGGGCACATGGATGCGTCGACAGCACTCTGTCATGCCAGAGATCTGTGCAGGAAAGCTAAATGCAAATAATTCAAATTAGGCCGCGCTAAGGCAGCGCCGGCACATACACACCAGCAAGTGGATGCAGTACGTCAGCACAATCATCAGCAGCACGGAGAGCAGCATGCCGGAGACAATTCCCGAATATCGAATGGCCAGTGGCATTGCCAAAATCCCAGTGCCAATCACACACTTCAGCAGTGAGATGAATGCATCAAAGTTGCTGCATAAACAGGATATGCAGCTGAGACAGAGAATCACAAACAGAATACTTACTTCAGGGGCACCTCAACTGTGCGCTTCTCGTATGGATTGTAATAGTAAAACGATGACACAGATTGGCTGACCACAAAAAAGGAATTCAATTAAATAAAATAGAAGCAACAAATTGAGCACAAGTTTAAGGAATGCATTCGTGCAACAGACTCACACAAGAGTCGGCTGATTTTGATGCGTTTCCTGCGCTACAGTCGCCATTTGAGTTTTCTTGCTGCGAGCTAACTGAAATCTAAACCAATTTTGACAACAAATTCAAATAAGTGTATATATTCGTAGTTGGCCCCCGTCAACCCCCTCTCAGCCCCCTCTCACTCATACATTCAATTCACTTTAAGCTAATCAAAGGGGTTATCGCCAAGCGGGACACACAATTAGAATGGCTTCACATGCGCGGCGACCATTACCATAATATGCACAAATGATTGCCTACTTTGGGGTGCTGGTGGCATCGGAGTTAACGGCTTGGCCGAATCAGTTGCACCACCGCCAACTCAGTGAACCCTGAGACAGTTTCACAGTCACACAGCGCCAGTCGCAGCAGCCGCACAACAATTCACAAAGATGTGGCACAGTGGTTATTGTTATTATTATTATCAACTTGGAAATTATAATTTAAGTTGCTGATAATATTTTGGAATAACTTTAAGAAATATGAAAACAAAACAAGTAAAAATGTCTTGTTTTCTTTAACGTTGAGCAACTTTACCAGCATCAGCAATTTGTTCAAATGTAGACATTAATTTAAAGAGTATTGATATTTTTCAATACTTTTTATATTGTATTATAATAAATTATTTGTTTATAGTTACTTTTCTTTATAGTTTCATAAAAGTTGAAGAGATATTAATAATAATACTAATTTTTAATTAAATAATATGTGTAAAATTAAACACAATTTGTTATTTTCATTTTTCTTACTTTCGACTTTGTTGATTTCTAATTGATACTGGTTTTTGTATTTATTATTAGTGCTCGATTTAAACTCAGTACTTTTTTATACCTTTAGTTTGTAAATAGAATATTTTTGTAAAAAATGTTCATTTTATTATTATTATAAATAAAAAGACAGATGGTAAAAAAGATCGAGGCTAATTGAGAATTGCAAACTTTTATCATATTAATAACACTTGATGAATTTAAAAACTTTGATTATATTAATAATTCTTGATGAATTTAAAAATGCTCAGAGGGCAGCTCCCACTGTAGCTCACATCTAGATAAGCAACTCTCCAGCTCCAGCTCCAGCTCCAGCTTCAGCAAATTGCAATTCCAGCTGCAGGATGCATCTGTCGAGCTCGCGCTGCCGGAGGACGATTGTCATGCCAGAATGTGCACTTCCGCGTCCGTTTAGTTGTGTGAACTTAACAGTAAATTGAATTAAAATTTATTGTGAAAATTGCAAAATTCCAAAACGCAGCAGAGCCAGCTAAGAGAAGTGGGCTTCAAGGAGACATCAGCGCAAATCCAATACAAATAAAATTAAGTAAAAAAGTACACATGCCCCACTCCCAAAGAGCGGGAGGTGGCATGCAGCAGTTATGTACATACTTGTGTATATATGTGTGTGTGTGTGTGTGTGTGTGTGCGTGTGTGTGAGATGAAAGAGAGTGCAAGGGTCGGGGTCGACGTGTGTTTGCACAAAAATATGCAAATGTGATATTGTCGCTGGCGACATTTACAACAATTACAATAACAATGGAGGCAACATTGGACGGGACAGGCGGCGGCGGCGGCGGCGATGGCGATGGGTGTGGCAACTAACTGCGTGCGACATGTGACACGATATTCAAATAAAGGCGCCCCAGAGGCAGCTGGTGAGGCGCTGCTGGGAAGGCGTGGCATTTATAGCACACACACACACACATGTATTTTGCATAAAAAGGAAAATATGCAGCGAGCAGCGAGCAGCAGAGCAAGAAAACGAGCGAAAGCACAGAAATCAAATAAAACAAATTTGGAATTTTACAGCAGACGAACAGGATAACCTCTTAGACATATATATACATACATACAAACACACATATATGAATACATTCATACAGGCACACATAGGAGTACATGTGCAGAAGCTGCTCTGTTCTTTCCTTTCCGTCCTTTCTTATGGGAGGCAAACACAGACTGACATTCAATTTAAATTCCTATACAAATAATTGCGTGCCAGTTCCAAATCTGAACAGGAGTCGCCTGCCGACGCAGCTGAAGAACTGCATCGCTTGGATTATGTTGATTCTGAAAGCGACGATACTGCAACACTTGCCTTAATTTGCCCAGCTCAATGGCAATGGACACACACACACACACACACACACACACACACACACACACACACACACACACACACACACACACACACACACACACAAATAGACGACTACCGCATCATGCAAAATAATTATGCATTCCTTGCCAGTTGCCAACAAACGCTTCATCTTCCAGAATTATTCTGCGCTCATCACATGCCTAAGTTAAAACAACAAGAGAAGAAATGCTGTAGTCGTGTACTCGACTGCATTATACCCTGTACCCAGGAATGTGGAACTACTTCTTCTCCTAAATTAATTAAATTAATTCCGTTGAGCAATAAAATGTCACTTCCTATAAGCAATAAATTGTATCTTTTATTGCTATCGAACCATCGATGTATCGATATTAGCGAAACGGAGGCATTTATCGATCAAATGAAATAAACCTGATCTGTCCGAGGTATCCGTAAACTTATCTTTCAAATTTGAAATATTTAGCTCAGATATTCTGGGAGATCCATATCCATTCATCTGCTGATTTATATACTTTATCAAGAATTTTAATGCTTTCTTCTGCCTGTTACAAACTGCCAAATACACTGATCAAATTCTGATGTATTTTGCACTGCTAAAAAAAATCAATATCTTGGATTTATCAGTTCACAAACTGGTCGCTTATACCCGCTTACTGCGCGTTACAGGGTATGCAAATTAAAGTTCTCAATGCAGCTCACGCAGTTGAGCTACGTGCTTTTCTATCCATGGGTAAACGGGTAGCGTTTACCTGTCTGTGGCTTCAGCCATTATCACTGCGGTTATCTTAACTCCTGCTGCCTTGCCTGGCAGCAGCAATGTTATCAACAGCTTAGCTTAAACTTTGTGCGGTTGCAAGTTGCAGCCGGTGCCACGTTACGCTGCAGCAAGTTCCGCATGCTGTGCGCATCAATGATTTTGATCAGATTTACTTGCGCTGTCCAACGCTGAAGCTGATGAAAAGATGACGATAAAGACTATAATGACGTCCATGGCCACAGACCGCTTATTTCTTTCTACTGGTTGCCCACAATATTTTTGCATTTATAATGAAACTCATCGTCATTTTTCATACTTGCACAAAGTGGATTTTTATTAGATTTTAGATTTTATTAGAAAACCTTTTTTCGTATGAACCACACGTATATATGTATGTACATATGTATATATATGTGTGTGTGTATATAGACTGTTTATGATTGCTTTGCGTTTGTGGCTTAAATGCATTAAAAATAAAATAAAAGCCATTTTCATACTGTGCTCTACGCGATATTAGCACAAGCATTCTAGCCAAATCCCACATTTTTTGCGCACTCATTCTCATATTTTCCGCACAATTTGTTTTGGGTAAAAACTATATATTATGGAAAACGCATCGTCAGGGAAATTTTCTATTAGACAAACTGTCAGTCATTTGCGGTGACACTGGCGACAGTGGCGACGACCTCAGCGTCAATGTGGACGTGAGCTCAGGAACCCCAACGACAAAAGTCAAAGGATGATAATTCAGTTGAACCACTCATCAGCAACGCAATCATTCCTAATACATACCCTGTATATTATTTTAATATATTTAAATGACACAAAATCCTCTGTCGACAAGTTATTTAAATTAATATTTCTTTGTTTTCTTTGTTTTGTTAGGATAATTTAATTTTCCTGAATAAACTTGCAAAATGTGTAGTGCAAATAAATAAATATGCATATGAATAATATGCAAATGAATCAATCAATCAATCAATCAATAATAAATAATAAATTTATGCATACGTTCTTTTTTCTATAATGCTAAGATTAATTATCTTTAAAAACATTTTAAATATGTCTAATGCAAACATATGCAAATAATAAACATATGAATAAAAATGATGAGCATTTATAAAAGGTAGCGGGTGAAGCGAACCCATTTATGCATACAAGAAAATCGGTTATTGGTATTATATTTGCGTGTATTGTATTCTTGTCTGGGTGGTAATTGAATGTTGCACGTAAAATATTAAAAAATAAGTAAATATAATACAACACAATGTGTTCATTGTGCGGTCAGGCTACGTGAACGGGGAGTAAAATGAGATCTCGCAGAAAGGTGAACGTTACGCGACATGTTAACTGGGTTAGGTTTGGTTAGGTCGCCGTGGCTCAGATGAATGGGATTAAGTGAAATAAATAATCCACATTCCTCACTAGGAGTGGCCAATGTGCTACTACATAAAATGTTATCTATTGATGATCTCTCTTCTCTTCTCCCAGAAATGAATCATTTTATTTAACGTAATAATTTAATATACATTCAATTAAATGTAATAGTGTATTTATAAATATCTATTTAGGCATACGCATATGCTTTAAGTTGAACAACATTCGGTTTCGATCATGAATATCTTTATTATCATTATATATAAATAAAAGTGTAATTAATTTTTATTTTATATACATGAAAATCTCATATTTTAAAAGAGATCTCATTACGAATTCAAAAACCAGCCCTTAGTTTACCCAAAAGTATTTTACCAACTAGAGTTAATTGTAATTCCGTAATTTATAATAGTGTCACAACTGCAGGATTCTGTCCGTGAGGACGACTTTTAGGCTGTAGTCTACGCTTTGTCTGCCAGTTGCTTGACAGTCAGCGCGTTCGCAGTCAACTAAGGCAGTAATAATTAGTATCAGTATTTGAAGTAATTGGACTAACGCTTTTGCGTATCGATGCCATTGCGATTCACCCATTTGCGCAGCAAGTCACCCGGACGTAAGTCGCTCTGATGCTGTGCCCCGGCCGTAGTCCGACCAAACTGCATTTCGCTGTGGGTGAGGTGCGGCGAGTAATGCATTACCGGCACATGTAGCTGACGCTGTGCCGTCGTCTCCGGCCAAATGGAGTCATTAATGGTGCCATTGGACAACAGCTGCTGCTGCTGTTGCTGCTGCTGTTGCTGTTGCTGTTGTAACGTTGCTGCTGCTGGACTCCAAAACTGATGCGGGGCAGTTGTCTCCTGTCTGCACTGATTGTTGCCCGCCTGCGACTCAAACCCGGACGAGAGCGAGGAGTTGGGCGACAAATCGCGATTGTAGCAACCCATCAAATTGGCAGTGGTTGGCTCCTGCAGCAGCTCGCCATGTTGACTGCCACTGCTGGCATCCACCCAGGCGCAAATATCGCGATTGAGCTGTTGCTGCTGTTGTTGCTGCTGCATCTGCAGTCGCGATGGAAACAGCAAACTGCTCGTTGAGCGTGCCATAGGACGCTGATTCAGGCGAAAGTTGGTCTGTGGTGCACAGTTTCGCTGCTGCCAGCCTTGGGATTGGCCGAGCTGCAGCGGATCCACGTGCATGGCATAAAGGGGTGACTGTGAGCGGCAGGTGGGTGCGAGTGATGGCGATGGCAATGGCCCCAGGTGGCTAACGGGTGAGCGTTGCGAGGACAGACGCAGTGAGTCCAGCGACAGCACAGATGGTGGCAGTTGCGAGTTGCTGTTGATGTTCTTAAGCTGTTTCAGATTGTTGTTATTGCGCCGGGTATCATTTGTGCTTGGTATCATGTTCGATAAGGTGCTGCTATTATTGGTGGCATTGTAGCTCAGCTGCTGGCTGAGCATGCTGATCGTCTCGTCATCGCTGATACATTCGTCGGCGCACAGCCGATGGAAGCTATAGTCAGCGGACTCGTTGTGTGCTCCTCCGTACTCCGACCAATTTGAACGTTTCCTATTGCTCAGCAAGACGAATAAGGTGAGCACACTGGCCAGCAGTAGGAAGGTAACGCTATCGATGGCATCGAAGAGCAGCAGTGAGTGCTTCGCATGCACGCTCCATAGGACGAGCAGCAGGGTGAAGCGTGTAAATCGAAAGCCATCGCTGATGTTGCATATAAGGCTGAGCACCCACATCGCATATGGATATAGACTGATGTAGCAGCTGCTAAATGTGGCCTGTTGGCCAATGCCCAGCGAGTAGAGCACCAGTTTGCCAAAGGTGCTGGCGTACAGCGACAACTTGGCGATGTACCCGGGTTCCGTCAACAGATTGCCAATGGAGTCGATCAGCAGACGCAGCAAAGTCAGCGCATGCGAGTAGATGAAGTACAACGGATGCGCCAGTGATTTGCCCAGCAGACTGTTGAACTGGTCGCGTGTTGCCACCGGCAGGCTGCTCAGTAGGCACACCACATTCAGCCAGGTGAGCAGCGTCATCCACAGCTGATAACGGGCAATGCGACGCTGCCGCTGGACGCGTGCAAGTTTCTCGAAATACGGCTGCTTCACCAGTGCGGCGCCTTTCAATATGAAGTTGAGCAGCTTGGAGGCCAGTACAATTTTCTTTTTCTCGTGCAGCACCTGGTTGACGTGACGCTCGCAGCTGCCGCACAAATGGTACTTTTGCTCCAGCTTGGATTGATAAAGCTTCAACTCCTGCTCAAAGCGTGACTCACTCTTGGGCTCAAACTGTGCCAGCTTTTCGATCTTCAAGCGTTGCGCCTCATTGCACTGATCGCACAGCCCGTTGTTCATATCGGCAAGCTCATTCACGCAGCTGGCCTCGGTGCGCTTGGAGATATTGGGATTTGATTGGCGTCCGCTACAATCACGTTGTGCCAGAATTTCACGGTTGTAGTCGCCGTCGGCATTGAAGCCATTATATTGCTCGCAGAACGGACACGTCCAGCTGTTACGCTCCGGGAAAGGTATGTGTGTGTTGCCGTTGCAGAACCAACAATTCACTTTTATGTTGTAACGCGAACGCACATTTATATAAAGCTTGTGGCTGAGCAATGCGACCACATAGACGATCGACAAAAATGGCACGGCTATCGCGGCAAGCTTGAATATCAGAGTTTTCATTTTGGTACCAGCAACTGTTTGAGAGAGTTAAACATTAATTATTTCCCAAACTGCGAGTGTAACTCAACTGTACAAACTCACTATACAATTTTAATACATATATATATTAAAATGACGGGCAGTGTGAGCGGCTAGCGGCAATGTTGTGGTTAAGGTTCAAGCCTCAAACGTTAAACAGCACTACCTTAAGGCTTATATCGTTATTTTGCATATCGATATATCGCAACTAATCAAGCTTGAAAAGCAGAGATTGCAACTGTTTCGACGGACTACACATTAATTATTCAACAGACTTCATGTGTTATTAAACTATACAAAGTGTCAATTCATTTTTAATATATGTATTTGAAATAGGTGGGCAGTGTGAACGACTATCGATTGTTCTATGCTTTGCTAAGCAACACTACCATAAACTTGCCATCGCTATTTATCATATCGATAGCTCGCTTCTGGCCAGTGTGCAATCGACAAACCACCACATTTGAGCCGCACGAAATAGACAACAAATCCGCGTGCTGCATTTGACTACCGAAAATTAAATTAAAACAAAACTGCGGGCAAAATGGATGACGAGGCAGAAACTTACAAGCTGTGGCGCATACGCAAGACAATCATGCAGCTGAGCCATGATCGCGGTTACCTGGTCACGCAGGATGAATTGGACCAGACGCTGGAGCAGTTCAAGGAAATGTTTGGCGACAAACCCAGCGATAAGCGTCCAGCGCGATCCGAATTAATTGTTCTCGTGGCCCACAATGACGACCCCACCGATCAGATGTTTGTCTTTTTCCCCGAGGAGCCGAAGATCGGCATCAAGACCATTAAGACATACTGCACCCGCATGCAGGAGGAGAACATCCACAGGGCCATCGTTGTGGTGCAAGGCGGAATGACGCCCTCGGCCAAACAATCCCTGGTCGACATGGCACCCAAATATATATTGGAGCAATTCCTGGAGTCCGAGCTGCTGATCAACATAACGGAACACGAGCTGGTGCCGGAGCATGTGGTAATGACGGCCGAAGACAAACAGGAGCTGCTCAGCAGATACAAACTCAAGGAGAACATGTTAATGCGCATCCAGGCTGGAGATCCCGTTGCCCGCTACTTTGGCCTCAAGCGTGGACAGGTTGTGAAGATTATACGCTCCTCAGAGACAGCTGGCAGATATATATCATATCGATTGGTCTGCTAAGTGGCGGACATTTACTTAATATTAAATACAAATTAAATTTACTTGAATACAATTTTAAAATATAACTATCAATTATAATGTGCAGAAAATTAAGAATATAACGCATATTATCTGCAATTTTTTTTACACCTAAATTTTGAGCAGCTTAATTTATTTTGCTAAAGAAACTAAATCCTTGAAGCATTTATGAAGTACAATATCACGATTTTTAGGGATGTCGTGTAAACCATTTGACCACAAAAGCCAGATACGATACTATATCGATATTTGTTCGATAATTTTAAAAGTATTGCTGCGTGTAAGAATAAGAAAAAGATAGAGAGAAAAAACAAATACTGAAAATACAATTATACAATCGCGGAGGTGTTGTGTGTGTGCTGTGCCTGGTCTCCCATAGAGGCAGTGGCGTCCCATTGTAAAGATGGCCTTGTTAACGCGCCTGACCAGCAGCGGCACAACAACTGTGGCGCCTGGTTCACCGAAGGGCCTGCAACGCTTCCAAAACTACCTCAGCGCATTTCTTTGGCCGGGAGCATCGACGTCACAGCGACAGCAGCGCAAAGCCTCCACTCAGCTGGATGCCATCGATTGCTTCACTAAGGAACTGGTCACCCGCAAAACCCAAAAATGGGAGGAACTGCGTGAGAATCTTATGAAAACTACTGCGGAGGAGGCCAACTACGGCGGCGGCTTTAATCAAAATGTGGGTCTCATGTCCAAGGGAATGATGAGTGACCTGAAAACACTTCGCTCTCCCCAGCTGGGCCTGGACATACGTTCGCTGTCGCAACCGCAGCTGGACAATCTGCTGTTAGCCACACTGGAGATTAAGAACAAGGTGGACTTTCTCTACCTGATTCGGCAGTGTGTGCGCTGGCAGCAGTTGCCCTGCAACGAGGTGCTGATCTCATGCCTAAAGTATTTGAGCTCATTGGGTCGGCTGCAGCAGCTGGAATCGCTGGCGGAGACATGCCGGCAGCTGAAGCATCCGTTTGCCAGCATGTATTCGGATCTGGCGCCGTTCAAGGCGATTGCCCTGTGGCACAATGGCAACTCGGATGTGGCGCTGATGACACTGCATCGAGGCTACAGCGGCAGCCTGCACACCGAGGAGGGCAGACGTATGATTCGTGTCGCCTTTCGCACCATTGTCGAGGAGACATTGGCCCAAAAGAGCGAAGCTGTTCTCGTCTCACTGCTGGAGGTGGCGCGTGCCATTCATCGCGAGAACAACGACATCTTTGTGGTGGCCTGTGTGTGGAAACAGTGCTTTGCAAGCGATTGGTTCTGCGATCAGAAATCCGCTGGCGAACTCTTTGAGCACTACAAGGATCTGCAGCAGCTGGTTGATCGCAGGTGCTGCTTTAACTATTACTTTAATTTATTAGCCTTTTAGTTTTACTTACATTGTCTCATCTTTGTTGCAGGGCCAGTGCACTCTGCTCCTCATTCCTGAGTCGACACAATGTGGACGCAGTGCATCGCCTGATTGAAGTGTTCTTGCAACATAATCAGCGCAGCGCGTGCGCCAATTGCCTGAGTTTGCTCTTCAACTATCAATGTATGAATAACTCAACTTATTTGTTGAACTATTTATTAATTTCTTTTATATTTCACAGACATGCGCAAGGATCTGCGCGCCTGCGCTGAGATTGTCAAGTCCTGCAGCGAACTGGAAATGCCACTGAATGAATCGCAAAACGAACAGTTTCTCAGCCTGTTTCTCGATCAAAGCGATCCATTTGAGGCCAGCTCAGCAGCCGGCAATAGTCGTAATAATCCGGCCAGCAATGCCAAATTCAAGACAAAATCGTTCCAGTACAAATTCTAGAGGCAGTTTCGTTGCGCAAAATGCATCCAACAATATTTTGGTTGTTATTGTTGTTGCATATACGTTACAGCAATATGATGCACCCAATATGTTTACCACTTTAATAAATGTTAATTAACTTGAAGCATGAAAATGGCGAACGCAACATTAATATCACAATAGGTTATTATTTTTTAATTTTTCTTTTATTAGTTGTTATTATAATGAATTTTGTATTTTCATAAATTTTGTATTATTAATTTATTACTTAATTTGCTTGCAGCAAATATCTCAAGTATCTTTAATGTTGCCGTCCGGCAACTGTGCTGTGGCAAGGCCCATGCACTCGTAGCAGCGTGAGATGAGATGATTGCCACAACGGTGCGCCTGGCACTGCTGGCAGCGTGAACGCGCCTTCGTCTCGCGCTTATTACGCGCACAGGGCTTGCAACGGCGATGCTTCTCACCATAGCGACTGACCAAAGTGACGCCCTCGGGGAGTGTGGCACGCGTCAAACTCACGACACCAACACCATTCGAGTGCAAAGCGTCCGCGGAGGCTTCGCTTAGCAGCCGCTGACTTGACTGACCCAATATCTCACAGATCTGGAGACGCATCACGAGCGTTGTGGACGTTGCCGATCTGCGCTGCAGCCGGCGCTGCAAACGCTGCTGCGTCAGAAACAAGCCCAGCTGACGCTGGAAATCGCGTTGCTCCATGTTGCCATCGCCTTTTGGCGACAAGCGTAACAAGATCCAAGCATTGACTGCCGCCACATTGAGCATCAGATGCAGCTGTTGCAGGAATTCATTCCGCCTGCACTCTGACTGAGATAACGCGCAGCTGTATCGCTGCGAGAGTTCAAAGAAGCGCTCGCAGATTTTCCCTGTGTGCAGCTGTGCTTGCAACACATTCACATGGCTGTCCAGACCGCAGCTGAGCAGCGCGCCGCCCGCTTGACGCGTCAATTTCTTCGAGCCGCTGCGCAGTGCTTCGCCCGTCCAGTTCTTGGGGTAATCCGGCGCTGTGCTGGGCAACAGGCAGATGCTGCTCAAATTACGCTGCAGAAGCTGCTCGCAGTTCCTAAGGCAGGCGTAACGCGTGCCGAGCGTCAAATTCCTTCCTGTTGTTTTGTAATCGCAGATGAGCTGCATAAGCTCTTTGCCGGGCGTCTGCTCGTGCCGCGTGAGCAGCGCATTGGTCATGTAAAGCGTCTTCGCATCGCAGCACAATGCCAGATTCTTATTCTCAAAGACGGGCTGCTCGTCGACGCAGAGCCAGCCACTGGGTCCGTAATACGAGCGACAATTGATGAGCAGTTTCTGCCACAGACGCTGAGCATCGCTCCAGCTGTTGTCCGCTTGGCTGCTCAAGCTCCCGGAAATAAACTCGAAGCGGGCGAGCGACATCGTTGCTCGAAAGATCGCATTTCCCAATTCCAGCGTCCAAAGTTCCTCTATGAAAATTGTGAGAAATGTGAGCAAAGTGAGAAGTGGTGTCAATTATAAGTGCTAACACTTTGCCTACCCAGAGGTCCATTGTGCTGCGCATTCCGGAATACGCCACACAAGTAGCTCAGACCCAGCCAGGAGCGCATCTCTGTGAGATCGATTTGCCGTTCGGCTGAATTTCTTGCACGACGCTGGCGTATTCGTTCGTTGGCCTGGCGGAGAAGCATGCGCATCATCTCGTCGTCGAACAGTAGCATCCAGGACTCCACGGCATTGGACACAGAGTTGGCGGGCCCTTTGCAATTGGCCTGCTGCCGGGGCAGCAAAAGTTCTTGTTTTCCCTTGGCCTGCTGCACATCGATTTCCGTGTCCCAGGAGATGCTGGCACTGCTGCTTGTGGGTCGCCCGCGTTTGCCACGAACTTTGCCCGGCTTCAGCATGAGCAGCTCGGCCAGCTGTGCATCATTAAGCAGAATATCTTCGTCTTTGAACAGCCACGAAAAATTCGATGATATCAAAGCCGTATCCTGCAGCGGATCCGCGTAAGCTTCAACAGGCGGTTTGAGCTCCACGTCCAGATTCTCCTCGTCATTCTTGTTGCTATTGTTGCCAGTGCTTTTCATGCTGGTCAGCAGCTCCTCGTCCAAGACGAAAGCCATTTCCTCATCGCAATTATTCATTGTTTACCATAATTCTTTGTTTACATTTTTTTGCTAGTCTGACTTGAAGTTGGCTGCACGCAAATTTGCAACTCGCTTGAAGTTGGCTGCGTGTGGCAACAGTGTGTACGTATCATTTTGCGAAATATATACATAAATAAAACTTCAGTAAAATAAAAGATTGCTATTTCCATTGATCGTTAAATAAAAACAGTGTTTAATTTATTTGTTTACATTTAGTGAACATCACACGCAAGTAGAGGCGATTGAACACCTTCTAATTTAAACAACAACAACAAAAGCAAAGTCAAACATGTAAAATTGTGCGCAGTTAGCAAGATGCATGTCAGCACAGTTGCCGCACGGAGGTTAGACGCCAGCTAACTAAACTATTCAATAAATAAAAAATTCAATTAGACAGGAATAGCGTTAACGGTGAGCGAATTAAGCGCGCGAATAAAGTGATTTGTCAAAAATTGTGGTTCGCAATGTCAATTTGACATGTTATACTGTCACGTCTTCGAAAGCGTCTTATACTCGACGACCTGTCGATAAACAAACGACGATGCCTTAGTGTTATCGATAACAGCCAACAAATTTTGAAGGGGAGCATTTTCAAAATACGAAAGGAATTAAATAGGAGGCCACGTCAAATTTGTGGCAGCGACGCAAATGTCTAGTTAAAGTTAGTCTAATTCCAAAGCCGGTGCTGTGAACACACAAAAACGGAAACTCGAAAATATATAGTACATATATATATATCTTATTTTTTGTTTTTTTTTTCCTAAATAGTTTTTTTTTTGGTGTAGCTGCAAATTGCGCAAGTCACTTTGGGATTATCCTTTTTTGTTGTTGTTGGGATCATGATCTCGCCGGAGCACCATGAAGTTGATATGGTGCTGGATCGCCAAGTGCGCCAGGATATTCAGGACATGATGCACGAGGCCGATGTACAAGTGAATCTACTGAAAAGTGAAGGTTAGTTTTGGCTCCTCAAAATCCGAAATATAAACCAAAAACAACTTTGCTTTTAGGTGTTTCGGTTCGTGAGCGCTACAATTCCGAGTCGAGCATTGAACAGGATCAGCAGGAGACAATGGCTGTTCTGGGCACTTTATCAGCTGATGAAATGGTCGAGGAGGATCAAGACTCGGAGCAGGCCGCACAGGAGATACAAAACTTCCACGATATGCTGGTGGAGACGCACATGGATGACAATGGTTCGTTGCGCAAGCGACGCGGCAATCTACCCAAGCATTCGGTGAAGATATTGAAGCGTTGGCTCTACGAACATCGCTACAATGCGTATCCCAGCGACGCCGAGAAGTTTTCCCTGTCGCAGGAGGCGAATCTCACCGTGTTGCAAGTGTGCAACTGGTTCATCAATGCTCGCCGGCGCATTCTGCCGGAGATGATACGTCGCGAGGGCAACGATCCATTGCATTTCACCATTTCGCGAAGGGGCAAAAAGATCAGTCCAAATTCATCGAGCTCCCTCGGGTTGAATATGAGTGGCACTGAGAATCCCATCACAAGCAGTCCTGCCTCGGAAGTGGTAAGCCTTTTGTGTTAGATTTAAATGGCAATTTAAATATGCATTCGTATGTTGAGCAGGTTGTTGGTGCCACGGAAGAAGTGCACAGCGCTGCCGAGATGCACGACGGAATTGCGAATGTGCTGAGCAACTTTGATCAATATGTTCGAACGCCTAATGGTCAAATGGTCAAAATGGAGCCGGAGTTCGATGACAGCGTCATCTATAGGTAATGCTCACTGCATTTACATATATAATTTTTCTTCGTGATTTAAAAAAAAAAACAATCCTGTCTGAAGTTGGCAGCAAGCAATATCAAAGAATCCGCTGGGCTTTCAGCGGTTGCATGCCTCGTTGCAGGCAAGCATTCTCGATAAGATTCACATCTTTCAGTCGCGCAAGGCAAATGTCAAAAGTGAAGTCATCAACAGCAGCAGCCACAGCAATAGCAACATAGGCAGTCACAGTAGCAGTGGCAGTGGGGAATACCGAGGCAACACCAATTTTACGATTTCAAGTTTGGATAGTCAGTTGCCAGTTGCTAAAATTAAGCAGGAGAAGACGATGAGAAAACGCGGCTGCAAGCGCCACAAAGAGTTCAAAACGACGCAAAGTGGACCACATAAGATTATTAAGCACGAACAACATGCAAACGAGCAGCAAGATCAGGCGCAGGAGCAGGCTCAATTGAATCTGTCTGAAGCAACGCAAGTGTTTTCTGATAAGGATGATTGCAATCGGTTTAAGCCTGCACTTAGGTAGCTTCATATTTAATCTAGTTCTATTAAGATTGCTTAAGTTTCAACTAAGCATTAATTTAGGTGTTCACTGATTGTTCCCCATCTCGTTCACAGATCGGAGGGCGAGGAGAGCGGCGCTGATTACGAGTCCTGCACGCAGGTCAGCGAGGAAGAAGGACGCTTTGAGAACTCCGATGACTGGCAGAGTGTCATTAAGTAAGTATTATTTTTATAGTAAGTCGGACAATAAGCAAAACATTATATTTAATGAGAAGTTTGTTGTAGCCAAAGTTTAATTTGAACTTTGCTTTTTTTCGAATTGTTGTTTCAATTTCTAAATCTAAATTAAATTTTGCTATATTTAACGCGTCAATTTCATGTCAAATACGAACACAACAAATGAACACCTTGCCTCGCCTTGCTTTCTGCCTTTGTACTTTCTTAATGCTATGCAGGACCGTTTTCAGCACCGAGGAAGTGACTACTACAAAAACTAATCCAAATGCGGCCATCAACTCCAGTTCTGAGCAAATGTTAACTACGCAGCAGTTGTCTCAAAATGAGGGTATGTACACCAAATACATTTGAATATAAATATAAAACATCTGCAATTATAGGCAATCAAATCTATGGCGCTGAGGCGGCGACTATTGTCACCAGCAGCAGTGCAACGGATAATGTTTCAGTTGCACCCCAGCAGGAGGAGAACGCTGATCTTGTCGAAAATGGAAATACCCAATTACAAGTGCAAACGCCTCCACGTCCAGGTGAGCAACACTTCTTATTGCTCGCCTTGCTTAACAAAATTTTCTTTGCAGCCTTAAGTCGGGAGGAACGTGATAAATATAAATGTCTTTATTATCTTGTGGAAACGGCAATGGCTGTGCGTCAAAACGATACAGGTCAGGATGGAGAACTTGCTTTTATGGTGAACTATTTGAACGACTAACGTTGACTTTAAAACTAGAATTTATTGTACATATTTATAGTATATATTGTGTGATTTAAATGCAGGAATTTTGTATGCCTGTACTTGTTAAACTTATTAATATTATTAAAGCCTGTAAGCAATTTCATAATATATATAGATCCTTAACAGCATAGGCAATAATATCAAATAGGCTGATTTAAAACGTATTTCTTTTTTTCCATTTTTGTTGAGTCAACAAAACTTAGTTCGTGAATTAATCTACTAAGCACAGAGTTTGTGGAATTTAGTTCAAAAGAAAAAATAACATTTTGACTGTATATTATACTAAAATTAAATGTCAATCGTGCTACAAATTTAAAACGGCCACTAATTTCAACGATTGTTACAACTGTTATATCGATAAGAACCGTGCTGTGCAATCGATATATTTGGGTTGTTTCTCAGTTACGTTACAGCTACTGTACACACAGGTAATGATTTTTTGGGTGACCACAGCTGCGTATTTTAGTGGTCGCTGTTAGTGATGAGTTACGCGCAGCAGGCAAATGCGGAGTTTGTGTAAATAACAATAAGAATCAATGAAAATGTAAATGTGCAACAACGTACACATATGATGTAGTGGCTCAACTCGAATAAACGCACAAATCCATCGAACAAGGAAACGTTTTTAAAATTGCGACTGCTGCTGCTTATCGCCATCAATCCGCCGCACACTTAACCTGTCGCGCTGCCAGCCACAAAAACCAAGCTTACGCTTTAAGCGATTGCGGCTTAGCTGAGAAGCAACGGCATCGGCATCTGCATCAGCATCGCTGTAATAGTACAAAATCAGGACATGCCAAGAGCCTTTCAATTTGCAGTGTGGGTAAGTATCTTAAATGCTTAACTTGATTGTGCACCTCTCCACACACGAACACACACACACATGCCTGCACATATACATATGTAAGTATATATTTATGTTGCTTGTGTCTGCCATCAGAGCTTGCTTTTTTGTCTTACTTTCAGTTTCGTGTTTTTTCTTTTGGCACTACTTGCGTCACCAAAAGCTGCAGTTATACTTAACATATGTACAAATATAATTATGTGTGTGTGTTCGTTTGCATTCACATTCACTCAGCTGTTGTTGTTTTTGTTGTAACAACTGCTGCTGCTGTGGTTAACCGTTACCCGCCGTTATCTCCCTTATCTCATCTTAGTGTTTCAAAACGCTTCTGTTTTAATTTTTTTTGTGTGCAATAAACTGTCGAGCCATTTTTACTTTATAGTTTTTGACTTATCAGCTGATTTGGACAGACCCAAAATGTAAAAAAAAAAACAATACATCCGCACTCTATTTATATACACAATTTATTTTTATATTTTTTCGATTATAATGCTTTCAGTGCTGTGCGCATATTAAACATTTTTAATCGCAAATTATATTTTTTTCTCTTCCACATTTTTGACATGTGGAGGATACTTCCAAATTTGAGTGTATTTAACAGTCGCTTACATCCGACTACAACAATCTTATTTTTCTCTCAATTGGTCACATCATTTGGTGCTTTGTTTTTCTCCCCCTTGTCGGGGCAACAGTGTCTATTTTTAAGCACGTGCCGTTGTCGTCGCTCTCAGTCTAATTTCGGGAGACACTTTAAGCACACATTAATTAAATGTTAGATAAGGATTTGTGTTAGCTGAAAGTAAAGACTTGTTAATAAATGTAAGAAATAAGCGACAAACGAAAGAGTCAAATTGTTGTCGACGCGATTCCCCCATAGACCCATCCCCTCCACCCAGTTTTTCTTTTAGTCGCCGACAACATCTCATGTCGTCACTGCGTTCGTCATTTCCCATATGCGCTCTCGTCTATGCTCTATTTTTTTTTTAGCTTGCCGCTCTCTCTCTCTCACTCTCTCTCTCTAATTTCGTATGCGGTGGCTGTCTCACTTGTTGGGCCACCATCAGCGCAATGCATCCATTTTCAGTTGCAAATATAAGCCACGCGAGTTCTCAACTGAATATTCTGTGAATTTTTAATTGTTCTATTTTTTGTGTAAATAATCCAAATTGATATGTTTTCCATGCATGCGTGATAAACAATAAGCTGATTTTGTGCTTGATGCGAGCAGCATTTGTTCGAAATGGTTGTTCTGCTTCGCCGGTAAATTGTTAGTTAATTATTACTGTTTGCAGTTATAATTTTTGATAAAATTTGAAATTCGGTTATGTTATCATGACGCACACGATAAGAAGGAAATTTGTCATGTTAACCCAAAAACAGACACGACAGATATGTGAGCCTGTCTGGGGTAATCCTATTTTTAGCACAAGACCAAATGTCGCAACCTTATTTGAGTTAATTAAAAATTGCGCTGCTCGGGCGAAAGTGAATTCCAATACAATCATTACAGTCATCCATATTAAAACTGCCTGCCATTTGTGCCGACAATTCAAGGTTGCATTAAATGCTGATTCTTCTTTCTTTTTGTTGCGAAATATGACAGATAATGAGTGCTCAACAAGCACACACACATTTTTGAGTACGGTACTTCTGTCTGTGGCATTGACCAAGCCAGGTTTAACGGTGTTCGTTGGTCTTCTTTTGCTAAACGAACGAGCGAGATAGCAACAAAACGTTCTCTTGCCCATCCGTACAATACAGTTGCTCAAAAAATAATAGCACCACTTCGATATATTTTCTTACTGAATGATCAAACAAACAATTTTTTTAAATTTTGAATTTTAATCATGAAATTGAAAAAAAGACACGTTAGAAAAAGTTTTCTGTAAGAGTGGTGCTATTATTTTGGTAGCAACTGTACATATCTAAATACCCTCTTCATGTATTTTCCTTTCACGGTTAACAACCAGTCGTCGGTTGGTGGCGGTCACTCTTGGTCCACTCATTCGTTATGTTTAATGCAAAATCAATCAGCTTAGCTGTGAAGATGAGCGTAAAAGCTAACGTTCTCGTATTACGGTGAAGGTTCTCCCTTTCAATGATTGTTGAATTGTTCACGGGTTAGTAGCTCAGTGGGCTAAATATAATGTTCGAGTACATTTTGATTTTATTGATATTTTTTTGTTTACAGATTGCTTGCAGCAAACGATCTCTGGGATATGCATGCTTAGAACTAATCATTAATGGGTTTACTTTTAGATTAAAAATCGCGCAAACTGTATTTAAGATTGCACTTATTGGGAGCTAAAGAGCAATCAGTTTGTAAACAGTTGTTGTCCCAGTTGTAATAACTTGTAAGCATGATTTAGGCATTACCAACAACACATTGCAAACTGTTTGCTCAACGGCTTCATCACTTAAAAAATAAAGCACATTCGTGATTTTGATTTTAAAATTGAAATTCCCATTTTTTCTTAGTTTCACACATAGCCACTGGATTCGAGTTTAAGGGCGCCCTCGTATGTGGGCAGACCCGATACGTCAATGATTTTGCTCATGTCCAGACTGATGATGCCGTTCTCATTGATGTTGCTCATATCCAGTTCGGTGACAACTTCAGTTGTTGCTGTTGTTGCTGCTGTTGCAGCTGCTGTGGCATTGTCATTTTCGTCTGTGCTAACATCAGCATCAGTTGCTGATGTGGCTGCAATTGTATTGTCCAGCGTATTGCCATTTGCCGTATCTGCATCATCATCAATTCGACTGTCAATTTGATTGCAACTATCTGTGGCAGCTAGCGGCTGTTGTTGCTGTTGCTGCTGCTGTTGCTGCTGCTGTTGTTGCTGCTTTGGTTGTTGCTGTTGTTGAAGTAGCTGCTGTTGCTGTTGCTGCTGTAGCTGTTCCTGCTCTTGTTGCTGTTGCACCTGTTGATGTTGCTGTGGCTGCTGATTTTGATGTTGCTGCTGATGTTGTTGTTGCTGCTGTTGCTGCAACTGTTCTTCAGCACTTCCCACATTGTCATTGGCATCGAAGTGTTCTAGACCGCTCTCCAAGGATGCCGTTAACGCCTCCTCCTCGGCCGCATAGCGAAACTTACCACACAGTGGACAGCCACTGCTGTAGTGGCTATGTTGCTGCTGTTGCTGCTGCTGCTGATGCTGCTGATGCTGTTGACTGTACTGTAAATAGCGTCTGCCGAATGTGTTTAGCCGCAGGGCGCCCTGCGCCTGCTTGCGCGCCTGCAGCGCTGACGGTAATGGTGGCGGTGGCGATGACGTTGACGACGTCGTCGTCAGGTATGTGTCCAGCTCGAGGCAATTGCCGTTGCGTGCCGCCACCGCTGCTGCGGCTGCATTCCACATGTTCTCCACTTCAGCACGCTGCAGCGAGCAACATGATTGGGCATTCAATGTGCGTTGCAATTGCTTGTTGGCCAAGACTTCGCCGGCATTGACAGCGGCACTGCTGCTGCAGCTGCTGCTGGCCGCCAGCCCATCGGCGCTGCCAATGTCCAACGTGGAGCGATAGCCGGGCGGCGGTGAGACACGTTGCAGCAGTAGTTGCTGCTGTTGCAGCTGCAATTGCTGCTCCTCCAGATGTTGCTGTTGCTGTTGCAACAGCTGCTGTTCGTGCAAGACAACATCATACGAAGGCGGCGGCTCATGATGAAGCGTGGGCAGAGTGGTCAAACCGTCCGTTGAATCTCCCAGAAACAGGCCCGATGTCTCATAGCACTGCAAAAGAAATTAAAACGGGTTCTTAATCATCAAATAATAATCGTATAATAGTAATAATATAATTCATAATGTTGATTGATCTTTGATCTCAGCTTGCACGAGTGCCAGTGAAATTGAGCGAGATCCCACTCCGTAGGACAACCGGCCAATGAGAGCAGCAAAAAGCAAACTCTTGAAAAGTCTGAAGCAACCACGGACACTGTCTACTCCGTTAGGCGAAATTAACACTTGACCAAATAAAAAGTTTAAATTGCACACACATCATAAATTGAGAATCTAATTGAGAGCAGTACTTATTTCTGTACCACCGTTGACAACTTTGGGTGACATGGACTGGACCAAGTTAACGTTGATTTACTTCGCTGTCGTCGGCGATGCCGCCTTTTCCCACAGGGCCAACAAACAACAATAAGCGGCTGGGAAAATGTAAGCGGGGTGAACCCCGAAGGAGCGGGCAACAAACAACTTATTAAAGCCAACAGCAAAGTGGAATCTAGTCTAATATCCAATTGCTAAGGGTCGCTTGCACTACTACTGCGGCCAACAACAATTGTGGCCTTTTGTGCTTGGCCCTTGGTCAGTTTTATTTCACACCTGTCAAATGCTCTGCATAAATATCCATTAACGAGTCAGGGCTTAAGTGTGCACACTCAGAAATGGAAATCGCTTTGAAATTTAAAAAAGGTCAGTTTACAATAAAAACCAAGAAATTTTCTTTTTCCAATTCAAGTGAAAGTTTTTTTGAAATTCAGAAAAAATATTTCCAGGCTTTTATAGTTGTAGTCAGAATTCATAAATTAGCTCTATAGTTAATTATATTATTATGAAATATTCATATATTTTTATTTCACATGTATACAAAATTCAGATTTATAAATTCGATTTGAAAACTTTTCATTACTTGGTTTTTAGTTTTACATAGAATTTCTGTTCTTCTTTTCTAAATTTTGAGCAATTTTTTCTGAGTGCGACTTTAATACTGTGACTCAAAGTTATACGGTGCATAAGTTCATTGCGTGACAATTGCTGAAATGGTCAATCGATTGGCCTCATTATTACCCATTAATACTACATAGTTTTAAGTTTAATTACAGGTTACACACCACATTGATACTCTGACTCAGAATATGGAATATGTGTTTACTTTGAACAATGTTCAACCGGCTGGGATGCCACACCCATTGGAAGATTTCGAATGTGTGCCTCACTGTGTACAGACTATACCCTAAAGCGCTCTTTAAAAATGTTTTCCACTTTTTTGGTGATAGACTCTAGTCGGAGCGAGCACTACATACCAAACAATATCTCATCTTATCTGTTGCTATTTTACCGTGAAAATAGATGGAAGAGTTTAATTATTAAATCAGTGTCATAAAGAGGAGCGACGACATAAGTTCATACATCGAGTGTTGATAGTGCTCAACAATTTCTAGTACGCTATAAATACCTTCCTAAACAAATATATTATATATAAATTCATGTCGTCTCACCTGTTCAACGCTGTAAATTTCCATATTGGGATCGTTCTCCAGCCAATGATGCTGTTGCTGCCTGTATGCGGCCTCAGTGCGCTTTTTAATATTGCGATGGCAACAATAGCAGACCACACAGAGAATTGTCGTTACCAGGCATAACATCGACCTATTTAACAACAATAACAACAGAAATCAATAATTAGGTTTGGCTTCACAAACATTCAATTCAGTCTATCTGTCTTACAACATTGATCTGATTTAGTGTCATACATAATTCAGAAGAAAGAAAAAAACAAATAAAAAGTAATCAACCATCTACTTGGGTAATTTGAAGAATAAGTGACATCATCGGAAGTAATTAAAATATTGTAATACAAAGTTTTAGTCAATTGGAGAGAATTTTATACTGTGAGTTTTTTTTTATTATTTGTTATTTATGCGGACTAAAAGCAGACCACAAGTTGAAAAATTAAAATGAAGATAGATAATGAAATATCCTATATATATATAAAAATATATGTAGATGTATAAAGTATTCAGTTAAAAACCCGACGTTAAACAGAAAACATGTACAGCTACGGTTATTTAAATATAAATCAAATCGAGTCAGCGCATTAATTATTGCAGTTAATAACTGAAAATATTTTTTTTTTTAACCGTGAAATAAAGATTATTGCCAAAGTAGCAAAGATATCGGAGCGCATACTGACGGAAAATAAAGTCTAAGAAAGTAGTCAGAACTGAACTGAACAGAATGAAATGTTGTAGAAACTCTTTTGAAATATATATGAAAAATAGTTCTTTCTTCTTTGTGATAAGGCAGATAATAGTTGTTTAAGGTGTACAAGTGCATAATAGTAATTGTATGTGTATATATATATATAGTCCTGTGTTTCTTGTGATTAATGTAAATACCGTACGCTTATTTTTGTTATCAATGAAATTGATTACGAAATGCAACTTCAATGTGGCTCTTATTAATTTGGCCTAAACACTATCGATATCGATTGTGTATCAGCCTACCAATGTTTGTATGTGGCATTTGGGGCAACGCAGCAAGCCTTTGTGTTTGTGCGGGAGGCACATTGACAATATTGCCACAATATGTTATTTATGTTGCGCTTGTGATGGTATTGATGCGATTGTGAATTAATGATTATTTTTCCTTTGATTACCCATTCAATATTATATTTTGTGTATGCAAGTAAAATTACTTGTTCATTATTGTATATGTATATTTCCGCAAAGTTCTGGTAGACTTAAAAAATTGTCCTGCCCGACAGCTGTAAGCTATAAGCTATAATAACATGCAATTTTCCAAATTATCCACATGTTGAGTTGTTCTGTTCGCAACCCAGATAATACAGTAACACAGTAACCCCGTTTGTCAGTGCCTCAAAGCTGTAACACGTCACACAAATCAATGATGTCACTTAATCCACTTTAAATGCAACATAATGCGGCACTTGTCCTTTGTCCTCTGCCTTAGTTCACAGTGCCTCTCTCTGTCTCCACCCCAATTTCCCCGATTGCTTTCCCCATTTTCCGCTGTGCCTCACGCAATTTCTCGCATGTCAACAGTTCATTAAAAGCCCAAAACGCTGCCAAAGAAGTGTGGGCGGAGTAACTAAAACTATCAGTGGAAATTGCAGCATATTTTATACCCTTTGTAGAGGGTATAACAGGTGCTGCCACAAAATGTGTAATGCATTGAAGGAGATATTCTCGAACCCATCCGAAATAATCATATATTTTCTGGATCATTTTGGAAATGAAACAATAATTTCCAGGCAATAATATTTAATTATCTGTCACAAGTTCTTCAACTTGTTTTCTAACATTTGATTTTTTCAATGAAATTAACATTTCGCTACCAGATATCGGTCAAGGGTATTAAATCTTCGACTGCTATTCTGGTTATAGTTAAGTTTTTATTGACTAACTGTAGACAATCGATTTTAAAATAAAATGTTGAAAATAAGTTACAGTATTCGAAGTACATGCTGCTTGCGCACATAAAAGTTTCCCTTGTCAATTTCAGCGTTTGTTTTTACAAGCACTTTTTTTTCGTTTGCTTCTTTCACCCACTTAAATTTAGTACCTACTGATCTGAGCTCGTATTGCAGTGAAATTAATTTAAGAAAGCGACAAATTACACTTTTTTACCCGAACAGCAGAGAGAACAAGATAATGGCACCAATTAGGAGACATCATTACTCTGTCAGGCCAATGTAAAATGAAGAAAAATACTTTTTAATAAACATCCGCTGCAGAGTTGCATGCATTTTTGATGTTAGCACTAATTATTCGTACTTTGACCACTTTCTCTGACAGTATCACATTTTCACGGTCTTTATGAGACTTGTTCCCATAAATCTATATGCTGAATTACGAATTACGAAAAAATTAAATCAAAATATTTTAAATTATATTTAATAATTAAAATATCTTCGAATAAAATAATGTTTTTTCTGACAAGAAACTAGTTGTCTACCAATTATGTTCCTAATCAGATAGAAGATTGAAATATCTGTGCTTCAACAAAGATCAATCATAGATGTATTCCCTCAAATCATTACACATTTCAAGAAGAATCTTTAAAATACATTCTTCAAATTTGTGTGTGACTTAAAAATGCAACCGACAGTTTTCAAACAAGCAATGTGATTATTGAAATTAATTTGAGTTGTGGCTGTGTGAAGTTAGGTTAATTCGAGAGTGCAAATTAATAGTTATATATAAATTGAAATCCTTGAATTTTTTTTGCTCTGGCAGCAGCTGTCTTTTACTTATTAAAATAACGTCTGCTGCTCGTCAGTGTGTCAGCTGCAGTTGCTTAAGCAAACTTTGATAGCCTGCATTTCTCATAAATTAATAAAGAAGCTGAGGCAAGTTTCATCAGCGTCACTCACCCGCCAAGCAGCAGATTCACGCTACCATTGACAACATGCGCATAGGTCTGTGAGCCACTGCCTCCGGCTGAACTACCACTATGGCCGCTGCTGGCAGAGCCAGCGACGCCATTTAGCAGCGAGATGCCGCCTCCAATGCCGCGCTGCTGATTGTAGAGACCCATGCCGCCATTGTAATATGTTGTAATCGAGGAGCTGCTGGCAAGCTCCTGGGATTGCAGCAACTCGTCCTCACCAACGGTTAGAGATTTTAGATCCATTGTTGTCGCTGACGGTGCTGTCGTTGCTGTCGTTGCTGTTGCTGTCGTTGATGTTGACATGACTGTTGCATTGTGTGGCAAGGGATGCTGCAACTGCTGTTGCTGTTGCTGCTGTTTGTGTTGCTGTTGCTGATGCTGACTGACCGCCGCGATTATTGCATAACGTTGTAAGGACATGTCGCCTTATACTTACGACGATTGCATAACAATTAGACCGTAACAAAAAATCAAACCACACACAATCACCACAGAAACACACACAGTCCTCAGACTGACGCAAGCAGTACGCAAGCCATAGCGTTGCCTGGCGCTGCAAGCCCTAGACTAAACCAAGGACAACAGCCCAGCCTACTTAGCCCTGCTGTCCTGTCTGGGTGTACGGCTGTACGGGTGTACGGGTGTCCGGGTGTATGGGTGTATGGGCGTACGGGTGTAGCTCTAATGTACGTTGGCTTGACACGCGAACTGTGAACACACGGAGGGCGCGATCGATGGCCAAGGTAAGCTTGCTACCAGCAATTTGTACAAGTGTTACTATTTCTATTTTCGCTGTGGCAGGCAACTCGAGTCGCGGCGCTGCGCGTCGCGTTGTGTTGCCTCGCTTTCGCCGTGCTGTGCGTCTTGGCAAATGCGTTGCGCTGTTGCAACTGAGTCCCGGCTTGACTTGCTGACTGGCAGCCTGACTTGGCTTATCCTTATGTTGTGTGCCACAACGAAGTTGTTAGGCAACCGATGGTCGGACCTCGGCATCGGCTTCGGCTGCCGTTCGTTCGTGCAACAGCACCTACTACTTCGTATTATCTTATTTGACTGACTGTTGCTGTTGCTGTTGCTGCCACTGCGCGCCTGCTACATTTTGTGGCGCCATTTTGCTGTTACTTTTTGCTGCTTTTTGGCTGCTTTCCCTTTTCAACTGCCCTGGCAAAGGCCAAGCACAGCTATTTGTATTGAGCTTCCTTTTCGTCTGACTATGTGTGTTCGTCACCGTCCACATACACAGAAAGAAAAGCGTACTCAATTCGTTATATTTCGGCGTCAAAGTTTCTGAATTCAAGTACTGTTTTCTTTATCTCAGAATTATTAATTTAGCATCTATCAAGAACAAATCTTGTATCCCCAATTTGATAACCGAAAAAGCACCATTTTTTCGCAGCTAAGGTTATTTTTCCAGTTATATTTAATATACTATTTAATAATACTAACTCATATGCTATTTTAAGGAATCCCAATTTCATTAGGCACTAAAAGGCACTTTATCTGATAAATCCCTTAAATATAAGTAATTTTGAAAGTTTTTCTTGCTATTTATTAATTTTTACTTTATTAAAGTACATTTATCATATTAAAATCTAGAATTACTTAATACTAATGTTAATCAGTAAATGCTCGATTATAAAAACGAAACATTCTGTTTTGAGTATGACGTCGATGCATGTTGCTGTTCTCAATTTACTCTCTAGATTTCTTTCTGTGTATGTGTGTCTGTGTGTGAGCGGTTCCTGCACGTTTCACATCAAATTGAGCGCCAACTACCTTTGTTGTGTGTACGACGATTGTTGTTGTTGTGGCAACCGTGCATGCCATTTGAACAACACTTGTCGCCAACTGTCGTTTTTCACGGCATGCGACCATAAATAATAATGCGACGCTAAGCAACAGTCGATGCCCGGCATATTGAGCATGCCGCGGTGCACGGAGCGTATGCACAATATGCAATGAACGCACTTACAATACCAATAACGATTTAATTATGTACACAAAATGTTCAAATTCTTATTTTGTATGCATATTTATTGCTTTAGTAACAATAATCAATAGCATTCATTTGCCTAAGCTTCCACTAATGCGTATACTTAATTTATTGTGCATACATCGCGTATGTGTGCTCAATATTCTGATGGCAGACTGTAACGGCGTCCAGCAGCTCAGCCCAACGCTGGCTGGCTGGTTGTCTGCCTGGTTAGCTGGCTGGCAGGTGGTTCAAGAACATATGTTAATACTTGCACGCCATTTTTTGGGACGCCTGTGTGCGCCCCAGCCAAGAAAATCTTGAAATGCTAAAAAATCCGTGAGAGTCGCGCACATAGTAGTAGTTTACTTACACCTCGAGAGTCGTGTGCGCCCCTGCGAGCGAGCAGAAGCACGTCCATTAGGACGACATCATTGGCGGCCAAGTTTACACAAATTCAGTTCGTTCGCTTCAATCACTGATTGCCAAATGCCAAATGTGTGATTTAATGATAGCCTTCTGCAGCGTTTAAGTTTAGCAAAAAAAAAAAATATAAGTGATAGTGCTGGTGATAACAGCTAAGGCTGAGGCTGAGACTGAGACTGTAGCTGTAGCTGTTGCTGCAGCTGTGGCTGTTTCTCCATTAGAGTTGCTGTGTTGTCTGCGATTCGCTGGCACAGATGAGACCGCCCCCAACTCCTTCAGCCCCACCTTAGTATGTGATGATGGATAGTTTTCTACGCTTTTGCTCAATAAGCAATTCATTGCGCACGCGCTGCAGGTAAGCATTGCCCCAAAAAACATGAATCGCGGGCAGCCCTCAAATGTATGCTATGTTGAACAGTGAAAATCAGTACACAAAATGTGGCGCCAAGGCTAACTCAGCTCATTATTCAGAAAATACATTTCTAAAACGAATGAATGAATGATATCTATTTTTATTCATATTATTGTATTTAAATAAATTATACAATAATATACTTATGAGTTAGAGTAGAGTACAAACTTTTTTTTGTAATTGGAAGCAAGATGTCAATGATTTTTACAAATGTTTATTGTTGTTGTAGAATATGCCCCACTGTGCGTTGTTGTGTTTGGAGCTGTGCCACAATTAGTTGTCAGTGCGACAACTAATGAGCCAGCCACTGAGCGCAAACCCACAAAGCTAGTCGACCTTTTTTTTTATATTTTGAATGCATTAACCATGTACGCCTCTTGATTTATTATGCACAGAGACCCATCAAGAGTAATGACGTAGCCAACAGTCACCGAAAAGGTATACTTTCCTGCTTATGAATTGCCCACACTCCACACTCCATACTCCGCTTGCTTGGTAATAACACGTTTTTGTTGGCAGCGGTCAACGGTATTTACCATTTGGTATTGACAGGTCGCTACAAATTGTCGACTATGTCGATGTGTGTGGCACGTGTGCAGGCATCCCCCACATTAACAACAACTAGTCATATTATTCTACATGCTGCGCAGGTGCATGTTTCAAATATTTTTAGGCAGTTGGTTCAACTGATGTTTAATTTAGACGCACGCAATGCTTGCACCTCCGGCTGTGTGTATTTATTATGAACTAAAACAGACTCCATGACTATATATATATATTCAAATATATTTATATGTAAGCCATATCAGTCAATTGCAAGCGTTAGTCACCTGGCAGCGAACTGTGACCGACGAATGGGTGTTTGGGCTTGTTAATGGGTATCTGGGTGTGTAAAAGATTGTATTGCGTTTGCAGTTGAATGGAAATCAATCACCACCAATCAATGTTTGCACATTAGTTGCTTTGATTTTTAAGTACGATTTTTTAAGTAAACTACTTAATTATTGAATGCTAAAAATGAATGATTAATGACTAATAATTGACATGACAGGTGGAGTTTATTTGATTGGAGCTTAATTGCTCAATTGATGGAAAAACAAATGCGTGTGAGTCTTCTTCTAACAAGTGTATTATTTTATGAATTAAGCATGTCTTCTTCTGTTTTAATGAATAAACACTAAGCAGCGATGCATTGACTAGCAAACAACTTTGTTGCTATTTAACTACTTAGCCTGAAACTCATTTTCAAAGAACAATGCACTAATTTGCTGGGTACGTGTTTATTTTTCCCACAGCCGTAAATTGAAAAGTGGTTTCCCAGAAAGGTCGTATATATATGTGTACAACCCAACTATTAATTCGTATAGCATTTTCCCGAAACTTTTATGTGTGTCTAGGGAATGAGTACACAAATAGGCTTGTACTTTTTGGTAAATTAATTTAATTACCTTTAATATCAATTGAAATAAGCACAGGTTGCAACCATGACAAGTTTGAGTCTGCAGTTCATTCAATTGGCTACTTCGATTGCGTCAGTCTTAAGAGGATGCCTCAGTTCAAATTCCATGTTTTATCTTTCTCAGAATGTTATGTATTGTTGATAAATAAATAATAATAGTACTAATACTAGATTGCTAGATTAGACTTATGTCTAACTATGCCTATGACAGACATTTGTGTGTGTTACAATAAAGCAGGCGACAATGAAATTTAAGTAAATTCAATAGCGTTTGATATGAGAAAAGCAATATATTAAGTCATGCGACCGATTTACGTATTCCAACAACTTGGCCAGGATTATCCTTGGTAACTATAACTGTCGAGTTTCACACAGCAAAAGTCCTAAGGCCGCTGGTCGTAAGTGTTTTGATTTTGGTATGGTTTTTATAACCGACCTATATTACTGATTATGCGCCGCACAGTACAGCAAACAAAAAGCAACTTAAAGCTAACTCCACTTTCCACAAACCATTGCGTGTCGGATACTATGTATATGAAAGACAAACAACTTTCCCTATACGCTTTATGTGTCATAAAATCCAACACAATAATAACTACAGCCCAATGTCCTGTGTCCTGTGTCCTATGGCTATCAGCGAGCGAGCGAGCGAGCGATGAGGCTTTCTTTGATTTTATCGATTGTTAAATCCCATTCGCTTTACTTTCATCAACCATGTGGCTAACATTAATTAAAGTTTCGCTGCTTTTGACTTGTTGTTGTTAAGGGTTCTCCCCCTTTTGGACTGATGACAATTTGTTTGTTGAGCCCAATTTTGATTGTTGTGCTTGCATTTCGATTGGGTAACTTTTACCACCCTCTGAATTTATCAGACGAACAAAATTGAGGCGTGTCAACTGTTGAGTTGCTATTTAATATAAGTATATATATATATCTATATGTATGTGTGTGTATTTTACAGCTTACGTTACCTCTTTAAGATGTCGCTGGCCGTTTCGCTGCGCCGCGCCTTGTTGGTGCTGCTTTCCGGAGCAGTTTTTATACTCACCGTGCTGTACTGGAATCAGGGCGTGATCAAGACACAGGCGTACACCGAATCACAGCTGCGTCCACATGCCCAAAAGGATCACCAATTTATACCCATGTAATTATGACAGTTCAACCAATATCGAATCACTCAATTTATATGCAACGTTTGCAGACCTTTGGAGAAATCGTGGACCTACAAATGCGAGAATGACAGATGCGTGCGAGTTGGCTACCACAAAAACGGACAGGACACGAAGCGTGTCTCTTTCATTAGCTGTTCGATGACTTGTGGGGATATTAACATTTGGCCCCATCCCACCACCAAATCACTTATCAGTGCTCACACGCTGCGCTTCTCCGTGGAGGATGTGCAGCTGCATTTGGATTCGCCGCATCGCGAGGTGTGCAAACAGTTTAAGTTATCCTTCGATTGGTTTCTGAAGCAGTTGCGGCAAATACAGCGCTTGAACTATGCGGTGCATACATCTGAGATGCCAATGGCAGCAGCAGCTGCATCTGGTGGCAGTGAGTCAGCATCACGATTGCGACAGCATAATACCGATCCGGATGTGGCAGAAACACCACCAGTTGCCTCCCTTTTTGGGTCCACATTTAGCTCACATCGTGCTGGCGACTTGGAAAGTCTACAAGTGAAAATTTCGGTGCATAAATCGGGCGAGCTTGACTTTAAGCTGGACAACGATGAAAGCTATCAGCTAAGCTCGACATGTAAGTGCTTAAAAGCAGAGGCATCAATTGCTGCTTATATTGATTCTCTTTCTCCCTCGATCCTTACCCAGTTGAGAATCGTCGCATTGTTGTGCACATCACGGCGCACACTTTCTTTGGTGCCCGCCATGGTCTGTCAACGCTGCAGCAGCTGATTTGGTATGATGACGAGGAGCGATTGTTGCGCACCTATGCCAGCTCCCTGATCAATGATGCGCCCAAGTTTCGCTATCGTGGCCTCATGTTGGATACATCGCGGCATTTCTTCACCGTGGAAGCGATTAAGCGCACAATTACAGCCATGGGAATGGCCAAACTGAATCGCTTTCACTGGCACATAACGGATGCGCAAAGTTTCCCGTATGTCTCACAGCACTATCCGGAGCTGGCCGAGCATGGTGCCTACTCGGAGAGTGAGACGTACAGCGAGCAGGATGTGCGCGAGGTGAACGAGTTTGCCAAAATGTTTGGGGTGCAAGTACTCCTGGAGATCGATGCGCCTGCGCATGCCGGCAATGGCTGGGACTGGGGACCGAAACGCGGCCTTGGCGAACTCTCGCTGTGCATCAATCAGCAGCCATGGAGTTTTTACTGTGGCGAACCGCCGTGCGGCCAGTTAAACCCAAAGAATAATCACACCTACCTCATACTGCAGCGCCTTTACGAAGAGTTTCTCAAGCTAACCGGGCCCACGGACATGTTTCACCTGGGCGGCGACGAGGTGAATCTAGATTGCTGGGCCCAGTACTTCAATGACACGGATCTTCGCGGTCTGTGGTGCGATTTTATGCTACAATCTAATGCTAGGCAAGTCTATCGTATGCCAACTCAGGATAAACCCAATTATAATTGACTTTCTTACGCAGACTGAAACTGGCCAATGGCAATGTGGCGCCCAAACATGTGGTTGTTTGGTCCAGTGCGCTTACAAACACCAAATGTCTTCCCAATAGTCAATTTGTGGTGCAGGTCTGGGGCGGCAGCACCTGGCAGGAGAACTATGACCTGCTGGACAATGGCTACAACATCATATTCTCCCATGTGGACGCCTGGTATTTGGATTGCGGCTTTGGCAGCTGGCGTGCAACTGGCGAAGCCGCATGTTCGCCCTATCGCACTTGGCAGAACGTGTACAAGCACCGGCCCTGGGAACGCATGCGACTGGATAAAAAGCGGCGAAAGCAGGTCAGCAATGTCAACTGACTAATAACTAGCTAACCAATATGTACAACTTTAAATTGTAGGGGATACAAATTTCCCAAAGATATAACTTTGTCAAAAGTTGTCCTATTTTAAAAATCCGAGCTTTTTGATTTTGTTTGACCTCTAGATTAATACCCCATTTAAAGTTGGAAACACGATGCTGCCATATTTATAGACTCATAGTAAAAACAATTGTTTCAACAGGTGCTCGGCGGTGAGGTGTGCTTGTGGACGGAACAGGTGGACGAGAGTCAATTGGACAATCGATTGTGGCCGCGAGCAGCTGCACTAGCCGAACGTCTGTGGTCCGATCCCAATGATGATCATGACTTTGATATTGTGCCACCAGAAGTATTTCGTCGAATTTCTCTGTTTCGAAATCGCCTCGTCGAGCTGGGCATCAAGGCCGAGGCGCTGTTTCCCAAGTACTGTGCACAGAATCCGGGCGAGTGCATTTGATATTATATGTAAGTGGAGTAGGCGTAGCTGGCGCCCAACCTGTGCGTTAATTAGTTAATAGTGTAATTGTTATTTTTTATGATTATTACAATACATATTAAGCGTTAAGCGTCCACTAAATGTATGCGAAATAAGCTAACGAGATGACATTTTTAAGGACATTTTGCGACCAAGTGGTTTCTGCGTAATCACGAATTTCGTATTTTATTTGGAACAGCTCATTTTCGTATAATTTTCTCAAGACACACACGCACACACAGACACACACACACCAACAAACACACCACTTACATCCCTAAATATAAATACGACTATAGTTTTGGCAATTTAAAAAAATATTTAGTTAGACAGTGATAGGCATTAGTTGATATACGAAATTAGTAGACTTCATATACTCACTGACATGCACACAACAGGTATATACTTTATAAGGCATACATATATGTAGTTTAGAGTGACTTATTTGACAGGATACACTTTTGATATTATAAAAGCTTTATTCTTGGAAAAAATTACATTATATTCTTTAGTATACATAAATATATACATACCTTGTGGGACAGTAAATTGATTTATGTTTCGTTTTGCGTTAGGATTATTTTACATTACATTATCAGTGATACAAACAATGTGACCTTATGGAAAAAAAAAATAAATAAATAGGAAGCAAAAGAAAAACAAAAAGAAACGAGAACAAATAAAAAAAATACAAGAAAAGCATAGATTTAATATACACGCATATGTAATCGTAATCGTAATCGTAACATAATTTTTTGCACGCATTGACAAAAGAAAAACTAGCAAATTTATAGCTAATTTTTATAATAATTATTGTAGAGCTGTGCACACAGTGCAACTGATTAACAGTTTACCTGTACTTGACGCCAAGTATGCATCATACTATGGATGCCTGTTAATAATGCGACACTGTGCACAATCCTAATCTTAGTTTACCCAAGTAAAAATTATGTTTAACATTTATGTTGTACTTAAGAAGAAGAGGTTTTGCTCTATCAAATAACAAAACAAAAAATGTTAGTTTTAAACATTTTGCTGTAACTTCAAGTCACTTTCAACAAACAAATAAAATTCAAGTCGAGTCTAAGCAATTCAAACTGACTTTTCTTTATATGTGCAAACTTATTTTGTCACGTTAATTTCAAATCATCAAGGCAAAAGTTTGAGCTCAGCTTTGAGTTCGGCACAAGCCAGGAATAAGTATTTTTCTTTATTTCAGTTTATTCTTTAGTTTAGCTAGGTGCCCTCCTAGTCCACTGTACTGTTCAGAGACCGGTGAGTATTCAAATTATCTTCTTTTTACAACTGGTAATACATATAGAACCAAAACTACAATCAATTCAACAAATTCGTACATCACTTTTACTTTATGCATTTCGTCATCAGAAATCCTCTCGATGTATGAAATATTAGTAGCCGAAAGGTTAATAAGCAATTACTATAATACATACATGATTCATACATTAAAAAGTCGTTAGGCTTTTGTTGAGAGTGCGCAATATTGTAGTTTGTATTTATTTATCATGTAGTATAAATTTATTATATTTACTCAAGCAATAAAAATGATTTTATTTTTTTTTAGCTACATATTTGTTACATTTACTTAAACGATAAAAGTAGTTTGAACCTGAAAATTGTTACGAATTACATCATTTACATATATAAGTATCCAATTACAAATAGTATTTACATTTGACTGGCTATTCGTGCTTAATTAATAATGGAAAACATTCGGTTAGTATAGATAACCATATAATATGTATGAATTTATTTAAAGCAGAGTTCAATATTCACTGTAAATTGGCTTAGCTGATTAACGGCTCTGATAAGAGTCGAGATGAGGCAGAAAAGTCAATCAGAAATATATGTTAATATTTTTGGTAATTTCAGCAATTGAATGAATCTTCAAGTTCATCAGTTTTGACTTGTTTATTTGAAAACTTGTTTTGTAGAGCTGCATGTAGTTTTTCTTATATTCAATGATGGGTGTGGCTATGAATATGCTTGCATTTTGTAGTTATATGGAAATCCTTAATTTAATGAATATACATGCTCAATCTAAACGAAATCGGTAAGATCAATGCTGTGATAGCGTTTCAATGATCCAACACGTGTATGCAGCGATGGACGCAGAGAGATGATGCACTCCTCGGTCCTGCAGAAGGTCGGGATAAATTTAAGAAACTTCAACTTATATAAACTTATGTCGTTATTTATAAAAAGTAATACTTAAACTTGTGTGTGCACTACACAATACTTATATACAAATCGAATTTGTGTATATACATATACATATATAAAGGAAATCTCAAGTGTTTGGTATAAATATGTTGTTGATCATTCAAAATGTCCGATGGGTACGGGACTCGTCGAAGTCAGTCTATAATAATGAAACAAAATTGAAAATAATATATACAAAGTTAAACAATAAATCAGAACATAACAAGAAAGAGCTTTGCAGTCGGCCATAACCGACTGCTGAATACTCTGATAATAGAAATACGTAACTTTTTTTGATTAACCGTTAGTGGGACTTATATAGCCAATATAGGCTACATTTAAATTTGTTCACTCTGTCTTGAATAATGGCGAGATTTATATGGTTTCTATATATTTACATTTATCGAGTTACGTCTATCGATAATTTGTTTGACACGGGCACAAAGGAATATATATTCTAAGTCGTAAGTAATTCCAGTTTCAGCTTTGGAAATAAATTTGCGTTTCCACAGACGGACGGACAGCTTATAAAAAGCAAAGCAAGGAATTAGAATATCAAAGAGTATTTTTTTTTTGGGTTTTTTTCATGCAGTACTTAGTAAAGTTAGTTAAGAGGAAACGTGCGGAAGTGATAGAGAAGCATTGCGTATACGCACCGTAGACTTTCAGTACGCGAACGTTGCGAGTAGTCTTTGGATGTGCGATGTCTGAAATGGAAATTAATTCAGTTAAATGACAACAGCGAGTTACAGCAAAACATACAAACAAAAACAGGAGAAGAAAATGTGAAGAAAAGCAAAGTACTTAAACCATGTGACAAATGAGGACAACATCAAAAGCTTACACATAATGTTTGAGTGTTCATATATGTATGTATATTTGTACATGTGTTTGTGTGTGTGTGTTTTTTTATAACCATTGTGAACGCACCTGCGATTCTTAATGGAACTGCTGCGATGAATATTCCGACTCTCCCGCCATCTGGTGAAGCGATGCCTTAGAGTCTGGCGCACCTCCGAGTTGAGGAAGCAATAGAATAGAGCCACAAAAAAACCCTATAACGTGATAATCATAATAAATCATATAATATATATATAATTGATATATATGAGTACAATATGAGTCAATTTTCACCTGTGTGCTGATGAGAAAGGCGCGTATTGCCTCAAAGAGATTACGACTGATACCCTGTTCCGGCCCCGTTAAGACCAACAGATATGTAATACCAAAGAGCGGTATTAGCACCAACAGTGCCTTGGAGGCCTTATAATACTGTCGCGTCTCCAGCGTATGAGCCGAACGCAATTTGGTTATGAGTACCTGGCAGATAGAATTAATTATATAATATAGTATAGCAATGTATAGTATAGCAAATGAATTAATCGAACTCACCCACATAATGCGAATGAGAAACGCCAAATTAATTAATATCGCCATCGAGGCTGGCCCCTTAAATAACCAGTCAATGTGAGATTCACGCATCCACGCGCATTCAATTTCCAGCTGCAGCAATGTACAATGAATAAGTTATAATCGAGCAGAGCAAAACCGATGACGCACTAATTTACCCCATTGAAATGCTCGTTCTCCAGATGCGAGGCAAACACCTTGGCAATGGACCAAACCAGAATACAGAAAGCCGGACAGCCCCATCCAATCAGTGCATAGATAAGGAAGCTAATGTTCTCGCTGGAGAATGTTTGCACCACCAAGGTGTAAAGATACAGGCCTGCAAATAATTAGCGCAACAATCTATATTTATTTTGTAATTAAAAAATTAAGTATATATTTGCAATCGGATAAAAATAACTTCTGAGAATGTGAATCACAACCGCCATCGCTTGCAACGGTTGAGTGCAGATGTGGCTGCTTTTATACGCAAAAAAAATGTTTATAAATAAGATAAATCAGAGGCACATTGGCAATTGCATACCAACAGTAGTCCAACTCTACACCTTCAATTTTATAAATATTATTGAAATAAAAAGAATCAGGAAGCATCTTATATCCGTCGAAGCTATAAACGCAAATTTCCGACATACTTTTCAAGGCGGATTTGGCTTTATCGCATTATTTATTTATTGAATGTCAATTCAATTCAGTCGGCACATAAATAATAAAATACTTAAAAAATATATTAAACTAAACTAAAAAGAAAATTAAATATTAAATTTAAGGCTTAAAAAGTAATATTTTTCAATCCAAATTTTGATGCATAGATTGGGAAAAACACAAATATAATGTTAATCAGAAAAAAACTTGTATAAAGTTAGTATGAATTTAAAATTGATTCTGAAATTCAGAAATAATTCGCGATTTATCATGCAAAAGTATTCAACGAGACTCGTAGAAACTTACCCTCAACGAAGATCCAAAAGAAGTTTGTCAGATAAAAGTATTGAAACATTATGACCAGCGTTATGCAGCCAGCCTGACTAGATTCTGTGGTTATCTGTGTGGCAAATGAAACAACGAATAAGACTAAGCCATAATTAAATACAAAGAATACCAACCACTTGCAGAAATAGTGTTAAAATCCACAGCAGGGCTGTGGTGATGTACGTTAGAAATAGATTCGCATGGATTGTGTTTCGCAGGCAGCGCAAATCTCTGCAGCAGCAAAAAATACATATATAAAGCAAATCAATAGAATACATTATAGTTGAACGTGCAACTCACTTAAAGCTGACGAATATGATAAGTGCCACAACGAGGGTAGCAAAACTGATGAAATAACCACAGGCATAGATTATGGCCGGCAGATCCACGGTGGGCGAGAAGTCAGGAACAACGGGCACCGAACCGGAATGCTGATGGCAGCTGCTGTAGTTGGAGTAATGGTTCCATGTGCCGTTCTCGTGGCAATAGCGTGTTGCATTCTCTTTCATAAATACATAAATAAATAAGAATTTATTAAAGTGTTTTTTTTTTTAGTATTCTAATTCCATGCTCACCTGTCGTGTCGTAGTGAACACCCTTGAACTCCTCGAAGCACGGCAAAATGGCCCAGCTGCTGGCATTGGTGCGGGGCCAACAGAGCACCGAATCGAAGGAGGTGGGACAATGCAGGGCCTGCGAATTGTATTACAGTGTGGGAAGTGCTCTTAATGCTGCGCAAGTCAATTAAAAACTAATTTCACTAAGTAAAAATTCTGTAGAAGAGTTTGCCCGACTAAGGGATGCCTAGCGGAAGGCAGCTGTTAAATATTTCTGTATATAGAAAAGGACAGATCAATAGAAGAATATCTTTTGGACTTTAGCTTGGGTGTTTCCCATCCGATTTTATTGCAGCCGTGAATCGATAATTATCGATATTAGCAGATGAGGAAGAATAATCGATAAATTAAAATAAGTTTGAGCGGCACGTGAGATACAAGAACTTATTTTTCAGTTCTTACAATCTCAGCGATCTACGTTGTCATACAGCTAAACAGATAATATCGACTCAGCTTTTGATGCTGATCAAGAATATATATACTTTATGGGGTCGGAAATGCCTCCTACAGCCTTCGACTATATTAATCATTTTTATTGGCTTCCGGATATACAATTTTTAAAACCTTTTCCACTCCTCTAAATTCTTTTAGTTTAGTACAATTTTAATTTATTTTCTAAAGCTTAATGCGGAAATAAACAAATTTCTGCAAGTGAACACAAAAACAAATTTGCATATTTATGAGCGAATACTTTGTGAAGTGCATGTGTTTGCACAACTATTTGAATTTATAAACAAATTCGCATTGGCCGTTAAAGTTTTAAGATTGCTTGTTGTAAATAATCACAAGTTGATATTGCCTATCTGTACTATATATGACTCGGCCTTTGTTTATCAATTCAATTCAAAAAAAAAAAAAAACAAAAACAAAAAAAATCATCAAAATGCGGTAGTTTTTGATTTAAAATGGTATTTGTGCTATCAGATTGATGTTGATGTGCAATCGATTGAAGAGTGAAGTGTTAAGATTTTAAGTGGTGAAATAAATTAAAAGCGGAAACAGTTTAGCTTTTCTTGCTCACCATTTTGCCAACGAATGTTTTGCTGCTGCTGCTGCTGCTGCTGCCATAGTGGTCAATAGCTGTGTGGCTGGGGAATTGGTGTTCCTCCAGCTCAGCCTGTTGCCTGCACTGGTCTTCCAGTGTGCGATTGATGCTGGGCAGTGGAGCACTGTGCGAGCTTTGCGCCTGCTGTACGCCAATTAGTGCGCTGGCACGCTGCAACATGTCCAGCGAGAAGTTTGCGATTGCGTTTTCAATGTGCTCAGCCGAGGCTGCATCCAGGCTCTCCACGAGCGCTTGCAAATCGTTCTCGGCCATTGCCGACATGCTGACTGGAGGGGATGTGCTGGTGGCTGGTGGCTGGTAGCTGGTGGCTGATGACTGGTGGGTAATGGGGCAGTTGTTCCGACGCCTTCTTGCTAATTAATTATGGTATTCGACTGCAAGCTGCTGGTGTCAAGTATACGACGAACTTTTTATGACTGTTGCGATATCGCTTAATATTTTGTATCTAACGGTATGCATGTCAGCAGGACGTCATGTATATATCTGTGTGTGTGTGTGTGTGTGTGCGTGTGTGTGTAGTTGTGAGTGTGGACAGGGGACAGGCTGCTGCTTAACCCACGACACACTTTCGCTTTTCGCTTTCGCGCTGCGTAATTAAATGGTTCACTTCAGACACAAAATTGCGCAAATATGTTGACGGAGCTGGAAGAAAAGTGAAAGAAGAACGAACTCTTGGTGATATCTCTGTCTTTTTATCAGATAACATTCAAATAATGAACTTACACACGCACTATTCAAAAAAAAACTCAAAAATAAAGGCCTCCATATTATATACATTTGCGTGTTGAGTACAAGACCTACACAGATATGCCCGCTGAGCTGTACTATTTGAATTGTATAAACATATATACATATATACATATGTACATATGTATCTGTATAAAATCTGTGCAAATAATACATGCTTAAATCACGTGGCACTGTGCCCAGTACGTATGCAGATAATATGCAGATAAATAAACAACAATCTTTATGGCCCCTTCCCATACATTTTGGGGCGGGGCTACTGTGACTGCCACACACTTCAATTCGAAGAGGAAATATCTACCTTAATTGTATACCTATCGGTTATATATAACTGTATGTGTATATATATGACAGCTGGAGACCTTTTGCGTACCTGACCAGCATTTAAAAATTCCGTTGAGCCAGTCTACTCAGCTGGTTGCTAGTTGGCAGTGTGAACCTGTTGTTGATCTCCGAGTCGGCACTTTTTACCCTCTTATTAACACATTTGAACTAATCTTTCCTCCAATAATATTATCTGCAAAGTGTGCTGCAAATTATAAGTAACATTATTATAGATTAAAATCTTTTTCTGTTCGCATACATTGCAAATTATTCTGTTCGTTTCTTATCTTGAATAAAATTATTTGCATTAAGCTGAATCACGCAAATTTCACACAAATTGCCAAAATCCACCAGCAAATTAACCTTTTTTTTTTTTGTAGGAATACAGAAAAAATAAATTTTAAAACATTTACCTGTAAGGCTTTATATAAAAAATGTATAATGGGATCGGATATGGTTTCTGCCAGTTACATTCTTTCTCAATGTGTTCAGGGAATAAAAAATATTGTTGATTTTAACTTTTTTCTTTAATTTTAATTTTGAATGTGTATGTTTTAAAGACACATTAAAAATTGTGTACTGCTTGGCGCCACATTAAATTAATACATAAAAATATTATTTATTTTAGCTTTTTATTTCAATGCTGAAAATACATGAAATATTTTTGTGTATTTTAACTGTTGTCCTCCTTTGCTGACTTTGATAACAGTTGCCTGAGGTGGGTAATTAGATATGCATGTTGCTGTGGCATGTGGTATGTGTATATGTAGATATATATGTGTGTGTGTGTGTGCGTGTTTGTGTACACTGCCGCTGACATTGACTTAAAAGTGAGGACAAGAGCGGGGTGAAGCAGCATCAACAACAAGAATGACTGAGGCAAATACGAGTTGGTCGTTGTGCTAGGGTCGTGATTAAAACAAAGACTGCCAAGTTATTTATTAATGAATAAATAAAAGCAACCCACACACAAATACAAACACAAAGCACACACACAAAACACCAGCTGGTAGCTTAAATGTGATAATAACCATAGTACTCAACATGAAGCTAAAATACATAAAATGGGTCAAGAAAATGTTCCTCAATTTTAAATAAGAAATATACAAGTACCAAATAACAAATGAGGCTTAGTTGCCAATGCCCTTTGTCTTTGATGTTGGCCAAAGGACCAATGTAGCAAAGAAAGTTATTTAAGTGATTTTTAAGCAATAAAATATATACATATATATATATTACTGCAGAGTTCTATCCAATAGTGGGGGGCGGCAACCTTTTGGCCAAGTGCCACTAAGTGGCGCATGCCGTACTCAAATATTTGTCGAGCTGCGATTTATTTATGATGATGCTCGGGGCAAACAAGCGCAATATTTACACGGATGGGTTAGAGATTATGATTTTTTCTTCTTTTTTCACTTTATAGCCGGCTACCATTCCATAAAAGAGGCATCTAATTTCGCCTGCTAATGCGCACAATTAACAGCCAAAGCGAAAGGCAAATAAACAGACAACTCGCCAACCCAGCCAAGACTGCATCTCAGCTGCTTTTAATGTAAATATGTCAACGGAAAAGCGACTGCTCCTGATGAGTTTTATTTATGTGTGTTGGCCAACTGCGAGCTGTTAATGATTTATCAAGTGTCAAAACAAAATAATATTGAGTGAATCGTTATTGACTTTGGACGCATATGGCCAATATGGCCAGCTCGCTGTTATCATCAGACTTAACAATTATATATATTTTTGAGACGGTTGGCGACATTTAATACCATACCATATATATGTCTTATATGCCATATGCTGCCACCAGCCATGTAGAAACCAAAGCGCCAACACACACAATTAAATGCCAAATGCGAGTCCAATTGGAAATCGAGCAGAGCAAATGGCAGATGCAGTCAGGCGCACTGATCGATATTTATGAATGCCGGAAAGCAAATAAATAGCCTGCTTTCGTTCGACATTCTGACCGATTAGGTGACTGTCTGTTTTTGCTGCCTGAATGAATAGCCCATTGCCATTGCCAATTGGCCACCAGAAATCAACACTGAAAAGCCAAACAAATCAAGTCAGAATGTGGTAGTCGAATGAGCTCGACTATGATATACCCTCAACGCAGCTTTTAGTGACAAATTTTGCTTTAAGGACATGTATGACATGTCTCGATAAATTAAAACAAACTTCAACTGCGTGGGGTATACGAGAACTTCAAAATTTGAAGTGTGTAGACAAGCATGTCTATATCGAGTCGGCTATTGATGCGCTGATCAAGAATATAACTGGGAAGTTGCCCCCCTCTGCCTGTTGCATACTTTTGCGCAAAACCAATATATCCTTTTTACCCATCAGGAGTGGGTAGCATACACATTTAGTGGTCATATTCATGTGTGTGTTTACAAATCTTGTGGCACAATAATTTGTGCTGTGTGGCACACATGGCGTATGTGCAATTGCCAACAACAGCAGCAGTTTGCCAAGCAACTCAATTTCAAATCTATATATGTATATATCTATATATAATTATATATGTATGTGTGTGTTTGCATAAATATGTTATGAACTCCAAACTGTCTTGAAGTTGTGGCAAGCACTTGTTATTGGGGCTTAGTCTCTTTATGTGAAGCAAAAAGTGGGCGCCTCCAAATTTAATTTGCAAATATTATATAAATATCAAAAGGAGCAGCAGGTATGTACATATTATATGGCCTGCTGCCTGGTAACGCCAAAAATGACAGGCACAAGACGAGAACAATATGTAATTTCACAAGCAATATTTATAAGATTAAAGGTTACCCTTATTGGGTGTTTCATCTCCGTCGTTATAGTTATTGCTGTATGACGACTTCTATTCCATGCCACTTGAAATCAATGCTATTGCTTGAGGCAATTATGAAGTACTTCGAAAGCAATTAGCTAAAAATGGGCGTGGTATGAATATACTGCACTTACAGCAAAACAGACAGAAAGAGAGACAGGGAGAGAGAGAGAGAGAGGGAGAGCGAGCGAGGGGCGAGAGAGTTGCTGCCATGGCAAAGCTTTTGCTCTGATTGCTGTTCAGAACGAGTGTATTCATTTCATTAATTCATTGCAACTATTTCGAGTTGCACTCGAAAAATTCAATTGTCTATCTTGAACTATTTTGCTTGGCACTTAAGTATAATTAAAAATGATTATTTACTCAGCAATTTAAACTCTAGTGGGTCGAGGGGTTCCATTTTAAAGGCAACCCTTTTTCACACGGTAGTTCAACATACAACATGAGTTAAACCCTATGGAAAAACATTTGAGTAATTTTGGGTTGCTGATTTCTAAAATGTGCTTATATAAGTACTGCTCTTGAAATGCTTATCAATATAAATATTTTCAAATTTTAAATGCAAAAGAACCAAAAAAAAATAATGGCACTGCTTAGCATTCTTTAGAGGGATCGTAATGCTTCGCCGATTTGCGTTGCTTTTATGGAAAAACTTCGAGCAAAAAACTTATTTTAATTTTTATTGCTTTCTAATATTTCGATCATCGAGTTTAAAATAGATAACAAATGATCAATCGCATTATGGATGGTAAAAAACACACCAATATTTGTGTATTTATTAATTCAATTCATTCGCTTGAAATGTGTGAAGAACTCGACTTGCACGCGTTAAAATCAGCAAAGTGATGAAAACAAAAATAGCTTTTATGAGGATGGTAAAAAATATGTTCTAAAAGTATTTTGTATTTGCCTAACTTATTTACATAAAAAAAATGTAAGCACATGCTGCATCCCCTTCTAACAGGGTAACTTACAGTCGGCAACTTGAGCTAAACTTTTCAAAGTTTGTTTTCGTTATGGCTGCATTTTTTTTTTTTTTTTTTTGTATTCAGTCAGTTGTTGTTTCTGTGTATTTGACTCTTTATATTTTTTATTCAATGTTTATTTTAACTTCTGGAAGCGAAAAAAAGCGTTGCAAAATGTATAACAATGTTTACCTCTGGCCAACAATAAAAGAAAACAATTACAACCAACATTGTGGGTGGGTCTATATACTCATTCGTAAATACATTTCTCTGTACACATATATTAACTAACTTAAGTACGCTTGCAGTTTGCAAATTGAGGGAGCTGATCAACAGTAGCTAATGGCTTTTTATTCTCTCCCAAAAAAATATACGATTCAAAAAAAAAAAAAAAAAAACAAGAACCAATAAAAAAAATGTAAATTTGTTTTGCCCAGCACAAAAGGCAAATTGGTTAACCTCGTAAATTTAATCAGACGTTTATTCTTCAATTTAAAGATCTCATTGTGTGCCAATGGATGCTAGATGCTAAGTGATCAACAATCTGTTTTGGTGTCTTCAGTCCACACGGCTAAGAAAAGATCGTTTTAATGGACTGTTTATTTGGCAAATGTGTTAGGCGCAGAGCGTATTCAAAAAATTAGGCCTGTTCTTCTCTTTTCCAAAAAAAAAAAAAAAAAAGAAAGAACTAAAATAAAATAAAAAATTCAAGTGTGAATTCAGTCGCAGCACACACAGTCAGAAGTCATAACCGTGTCAGGGGTGGAACAAATGTTTAAATTACCGTCTCACCCATCTACTCACTTGCTCACATGTCAGCCTTAAATGTTTATCGCCTTTATCATTTTTATTACTTAACTGACACATACATATACACGTCTACATCTACATATATACACTCAAAACTCACGCACGCCTTGGCTCTGAACACATTTAACTTTTGATCGCAGGCAAACATACACTTTGTATTTCAGATAGTGGTGGAATTAGAAATTATTTCTAATCTAACTAATTAATTCAAAAGCATTAATTATATGAGATTTATTAGTCTGAATTTTTTTGATTTTTTTGCGTTTCCCGAAACTATATTTTTTTTAGTTTTTTTGGGAGGCTGCGGTAAACAACGACATGATACACGCAAAAATAATGAACGATTTCGTACGGAAGAATTCACGTCTAATAACGGCAAATGACAGCAATGAACTGCGGCCGCGAGCTTTTGCAAAGCGTTGTCTTGATTTCGGTACGGCAGCAGAGTTCACACACACACACCCACACACAAGCAGAGTTCACACACACACACGCACACACACACAAGCACATTTACACAGACGACGCCCACGAAGAACACAGGACACGTTACGTTGGAGCAGACAGACGCTCGCAGCAACATGTGGCTGTGATGCCAACCTGAGTTAGTGTCAGTGTATTAGTTAGTGCGACAGAGAGCCAATGAGCAAAGAAGCTTTCGCTTAGCTGAGACCGGCGTTCCGTTATACGCCCTCACAACCATGCAAAAAGAGTATATTAGGTTTTATTTTACAAAGTTCATTTGCTCTGTCGTTTTGTATAATTACTATTTTGGTTGCAATTAATAAACGCTTGCGTTTGTACATCGATATACACCTCTTTCCATCTCTCTCTCTTTAACCCGTTCGGGTTATGCATCAGTGCAGCTGCGAAACTGCTCTTGTCACTTGTGCGATTTGTTGACAGAGTATCTCGTAATCGGTGTTTGCTTGGCAATTGTAATGCGCTGCTGACCTGTTTGTATTTGCATTTGCATTCAATTGGCACTGTGTGTGTGGCAAAGTCGTTGACAATGCCTTTTCCTGATAACTGCAGTAGCTGCAATCAAACGGAATGGGTCGTTATGTACTTTTTGTCGACTACTTATGACGATATATACAAATAGACACCCTGTGCAAAAAGCACATTTTATGGTATCATTATTCGGCGAAAATTTATATAACAACTGAATGTCCATTTGAATTTTATCAAAATGATGTGTAGAATGTTAAAAAAAAAACAAATTCAACACTATATGCAATTAGACAGAAAAACCGTTCTCTGTTTTCTGTATACACTTAGAAAAAAATTGGCCGTGCATTTTATTAAATCTCTACTAAAAATAGGAGAAATCCGTAAATCGAAAATCTCAAAAACTATGTCGATTTTTCTATTTATTATTTTAGAACTCGTAAAATATTTCAAGTTGAATATATGAATTTTATAAACAATGGTGTATAAGATGCTTATGTATATGTCATGTCTAAAAATACTAATGTTTTATATTAATATATATAAGTAACAAGAAATCGCATTCAATTTACTCTGGAAATTAAGCATTCTTTTGCTACATATTATAAAGATCCACTCTGAAACAAACAATACTTTTTAAAAAGTTTGATTTTTTTAAGATTGTAGAATATAACAAAGTTCAAATGCATTTGAACATTCTACTGTGTGCTTGGGCGCCACATTTCACAGCCGATGAATGGTGTTTGTTGCCGACAATTGAAATCAGTGGTAAATTGCTTCAGGTTACTCTCAGCTATATTCACACGCACATCGTCCATGTCATGGTCAATGGCCAATGGCAATCGACCACAAAAGAACTGGGCAAAGTTTAGATGAAAGAGTTGCGGTGCCAGTAACTCCCTCTCAAAGTCATACGGACGATATTCGAATCGTTTAGAGTCATGACCAATGCCAAAGAATGCATCATATGCCAGCTGAAGACCATTCACATCCGCCAATCGCTCCTTCAGCGATGCCGTTGGCGTCTTCAGGACACATTTTAGGGCTGCCTGAAATCTTGGCTGCTGACGCAGCTGCAAACCCAGCTCCGACTCATTGCCGGTGGCATCAAAGAGAATGCCGTCTTGCTCGAAGGCGTGCATTAGCTCGTGTGCCAGTATAAAACCCATTAGGCTATATTGGAATACGGAGTGCAGGCGATAATCGTAGAAGGGCCACTGCATAAAGATCAGGGGTACGGTTAGAGTGTTCCTTTCATGTTCAAAATAGGGCGCATTGCGAGCACTTAGCACATCATCGTTAAGATAGTAAAGTTCGGGTTGCAAGACGGCTCCATGTTGCAGCAATGGGGCATGTTGCAGTCGTGTACGCAGACGCAGTGCCTGCCACAAATTATGCTGGAAGTCCGCACGAGAAAAGTTTGCACTTGCATAATGGCTATCGTAGAAGTCCCCCGAGATTGTCGCATCCGGCAAATTGCCCAGCTTGAGGTGAACTCCGGCCAACTTGGCACGCACATAGTCCAATTCCTGCGGACTTAGCTCCATGTGATTGTAATCCAAGTACTTGTTAAACGTTCTACGCAAACTGGTGAAGATTTCCATGAGCTGTCGCATATCCTCCGACCGAGTCCTGTAAACATATCTATCGTAGATGTAGTTCATGCCCAGCGGCAGCACAGCGCGCATATGTTGAATGCAGCTGTAAACTCTTGACGCAAGCCCTGAGGTGGGATTAGCTTTCCGTGCAAAACTGGCCAGGCGTGTAGTTAGATATAATTGCAGGCTGGTTGTGCTGCTGCTCTGCAGCAATGGGCCTAACTCTCGCAGGTACTCCACATCACTGACCTCCACAAGAAGTTGGTCATCTTTGGGCTCCACTTCGAGAAGCGTCTCGAAATAGTTTTTCCAATCGATTTGCGGTATTTGCTGCTTTAGCTCGCCCAGTGTCCATGATTGGAGTGTTGGCTCCTCTGTCCGGTGTTTGCGGCACAATTGCCGTAGCTCTCTGTTCAGCTGCTGCAGATCGGGGGAAAATGTCGCCATGGGCTTGAAAAAGGATGTTACATTATAATCAGTAATAAATACACACAAATTAAGAAAGGTTTTAAATTAAGTTATATGAATTTATTTATGAGCTATGTCAAATTGAATGCAGCTATTCAATTAAATTTACCAAGTGGTCATTTTGGACTGGCATCCTTAGTTGTATTACATAACGTATCGAATCGTTGTAGGCAACATCCACCGATTCATCCAGGAAGACGCCATTAACACCGTGTTTACGCAGTCTGCCTGCTGCACTTGTCCAATCCAAGTGGCCAGAGATTAGTTCGTGTGGCAATTGCAACTCCTGATCGCTGATAACACACGAAGCAAAATAATCACGTATTTGTTGCACTAGATGTGTTGCAGTCTCCCCCTCCTCGATGTGAGTTCCACTCAGCACTAAGGCCACTGCCTTCGCATAGCTCGCCTCGGCCCGCTCAAAGTTGTCCACGTACTTGCCGGACCAATTGCCGCATGAGTGAGCCCAAAAGTTTGCACATGGTGAGCTGCTGCGATCTAGATTTGAATGGATCTGTCCCATCATAGCCACATTAATATCTACTTGGCATTGTGCCAAAGGTGCCAAAACAATGCACAGCAAAGCCAATTGCAAACTTGACATCGCTGTTTCATTCACAAACTGGGCGTCAAATTTTACATGCAAACCATTTAATTACTTATCAAGAAAAGCTTGGAGCCTAAGCTTTAAATTTAGCTCGCTCTTAATGATTGCAATTGCAACAATCAGAGCACAAACATGACTAAGTAAATAAATACATACATACATACACAAATACATAAATACAGATGATGACATACAGTGGAGGCAGAAAAAATAGAACTGCTAGCGAATTAGGAGCTTAACAAGAATGAACAAAAGAGCAGACTGAAGATTTGGAACGCCTAGCTGAGGTCTATAAAAACGATACGGTGCCCTGAAATTTCCGCACATTTTTATAGTCATTATAACCCTTAAATCTGCACAGTTGTGTAATCTGTAAATAATCTTCATACTTGTTGTTGTATTTTAAATAAAACACATATTTCTTTTCCATTTCCAGCCCTTTTTGTATTTTAAATAAAACACATATTTCTTTTCCATTTCCAGCCCTTAATTAATAAAACGACACATCATTATAATGTTGATTATAAATATATTTATAATCTAAACCTTAAGTTCCTATTATAAAAACAAATAATCAGTTTCGGTTATTCACGCAGAGATAGACTCTTTGCTTCTTGACTAACCAAACAAAAGATTTCAATAAAATTCTTTAGACTAATTGGATTTAAGCTCATTTCTTGAATCTTTGTTTTTTATCCGTCGGCTTCTTGGATTTTTTCAGCTGTCCCAGTTGCTTGGATTTGCCTTTAAGTTGCTTTTGCCCTTTTATGGGCTTGCCCTCCAGCAGGGGTACATCATCCACATCCACTCGCTTCGCCTCTGATAGTTTCTTAGTTAGTTTAGATGCTGGTTTGGGATCAGGCTTCAAATTGCTGCTGCTTGCTTGGTGACCATTTTTCTGGACCTTCTCTTTTTTCTTGCCGTTTTCTGTTACTTCCTGGGTAGGAGGAACAATTTGCTCCACCTTGGGCTTTTTAGGGACTTTGATGGGCTTCTCGAAAACATTGGCCACATATTTTGTTTTGCTTTGTTCAAGTTTCTTCTTTTTCAGATCTTGTTCCACATCTGTAAGCGAGGGTTTCCCAGCTCGTTTTCCTTTCGCTTTGCGTGGGGCAGCATCAGTTGCGATTGCCTCGTCCTCGACCCCGTCTTTGTCTGTTGTCGTCTTCGCCTCTGGTTGATCCGCTGCAATTGCTTCGTCCAGCTGCTTCTCATCTGCTTCCTGTTCTTCCTTGGTGATGGGTATTGTGTTGGAGAACTTCTTCAGCTTGGCCACATAGAAACCATCCATGTTGTTCGTGTGGGGATAGAAGCGTTTGCTTAAATTCAAGCTAGGGTGGTAGCGATGCTGACGGAACTTGGTAAAACCTGGCTCACCAAAATCGATGCCCAGCGGCACCAGTTTAACATTACGCTTCTTGAGCGCATAATCAATTACCCACTCGTTCTCCTCGGGCAGAACGGAGCACGTGGAATAGACGATATAGCCACCCGTAGAGGATTTCGCATCCACACAATCAATGGCAGTGAGCAAAAGCTTACGCTGCAAATTATAACAACGCTGAACATCGATTTCCGATTTGGTTGTTTTAACACTAGGATCCTTGGAGACGACACCGGTGCCGGTGCACGGTGCATCGAGAAGCACTCTATCGAAGCCCGTCATAATATTGCGAAATTTGGTGGCATCCTCGCAGCTGACAACTGCATTCACAATGCCTAATCGATGGAAATTGGCCACAACTGCCTTGATGCGATCTCGATTCGCATCGTTGGCGAACAAGACGCCCGTATTCTTCATGACGGCCGCTATGTGCGATCCTTTGCCGCCCGGTGCCGAGCACATGTCCAGCACACGTTCTTTCTCCTGCGGAGCCAATGCAATCACGGGCAGCATCGAGGAGGCGCCCTGTATCATATAATGCCCAGCCAAATACTCGGGTGTGGCGCCCAGCGGCACCGTCGAATTGAAAATGACCAATCCCACGTTTGTCCACTTGCCCAGCGGATCCAGATTGACGCCGCGATTAATTAACGCACCAGCGAGATCACGACGACGTGTCTTCAGCGAATTTGTGCGTATGGTCAGCGGACGTGCTATCTGAAGAAATTAATACATTTGTAAGCTGTTGGCGTACATAAAATTTTGATAACCCACCTCTGAAGCCTCCAAATACTCCAACAGATCACTCAATTTGAATATGTCCATCAGCTTGGACATGAGAAACTCGTTGTAGCTGTAGTACAAGCACAGATCTTGACGCAGCTGATCCACATACTCGCTACGTGAGCGTCCCTCTTCTCGGAACTTGCCGAAGTCAGAGAGCACCTGTGTAACATCCTTGATGCGCTGCTGCACATCTTGTAAGGACAATTCTTTGTCAGCATCTTCGCCCGGTTCGGGCAAATGGAACACTTCAGACTGATCGACGGACATTTGCATCTCCTCACGTGACAATATGGCATCCTTTTCCTGACGTTTCTTAAGTTTTTTGTTGGCGCGCTCAATGGGCAACTTGTTCTCCTCATCATCGTCGTCGTCGTCATCATCATCATCATCATCATCTTCGTCATCATCATCATCTTCATGCGATTCCTCATCATTTTCACTGTCAATTTCTTGATCTTGATCTTGTTCGGAGACGAGCTCATCATCGTCAAACAGATCGTCCAATTTACCAATTTGAGCGTCATTATCATTATCCATTAATTCTTCCTCTTCCTCCTCTAGACTCTCGTTTGCATCTTCATCTTCTTCTTCAACTTCCTCATCTGATTCAGCTTCAATTTCGTTTTCAGACACTTCATCATCCTCCTCTTCCAGCTCTATTTCCTTGCTTTTCGCACTCTTTTTCTGTTGCTTTCCCGATTTTAGTGTTAGCCAATCATTATTATCATCTGAATAGCCATTCGACTTTTGTTTTTTTTGGACTGGCACAAGCTGTGGCACCTCCTCGTCCGATGACTCCGCCAGTTGCTCCACCTGCTGCTCTTCTTCTTCCGGTTCGCTGTCGCTGTTATACGGTTTTCGCCTGGCGGGCTGCTGAGCACGCTTCTCCTTCAGTTTTGCCTTCTGCACTATCTTTTTTTGATCTCGCTTGGCCACGCGTTGCTTTTGACGGTGCGATAGCTTCTTGTCTTCTTCGTCGAGCGGCGCTAGAATTAAATATTTCAATATTTGTTCAACAACATAGGCTTCATTCAAATACCAAATGATTTCTTTGGAAACTTTGGCGGTCCCTGTTTGCGAGCCTTGCGGCCGGGTCCCTTCTTTTGTTTTTCACTGTACTCCGCTTTGCGTCCCATATTTTTGAGATTTCAGCACACGTTCGCAAGCGAAAAGATGTTTTTTAAAAAAAGTGTGCGTCCACGTGCGGCGACCGTGCAGGTATTTTGCAGCACTGCCCAATAAACAGCCAGAGCCGGTGATTCGATGATACGATAGATATCGATAAGACGTGAGACGAATACCTAGAGTATGGGCACATATCACAATAAAATATGACATGCTAACTAAATATTTAATCACTATTGAAATAACAAAATTATCGTATTTTAATGTGACAAATTTAAAGCACACAAAACTAAGTAATTATAATTTTGTGTTTGCTACAAACTCATATAGGATTGCTTATTTGGACTTCACAACAATCGACAAACCATCACTCCGCACAGTCCATCACTAACAGAATTCGACCAGCTGGTGTGCATTTTACAGCACCGGCTATAATTAGGTGGGCCAACTAATAAAAAAAACATCAAACAAAAACATGAAAAATGTAAATATGTAAATATGTGCGAGCAATTGATGTAATAAGAAATTCGTATAATGGATATTGCCAGCATTGAGCTGAGCTGGGAGGCACTGATTGGCTCCCTAGTAGCTCTTAGCGTGCTCTTCGTCTTTTGTCGCAGTCTTTTGGCCGAAGATGTTGTCATTTGCATATCGGGCAAAACACGTCACAGCTGGAAATCAATAAAAATTCTTGAACAGGTAAGGGGCGCCTTCACACAGAGAAACGTAATTTCTCTCTACCCATTCTCCATGCTCATTAGGCCTGCTTCTGTAACGTGTGTGAGATATTGTTGACGCCATCGGCAGGCCTCTTCTGCGACTGTTGCGGCATTTGCACGCACTCGGAGCCATCGTGTCAGCGCCAAGCGGATGCCCAGCATCACTGCAAGGACAAATGGCTGCGCAACGTGGATTCAGTGCAACACTTGTGGGTCCGCGGCAATTTACCGATGAGCTACAGCTGTGCCGCGTGTGGCCAAGAGGCAGAAGTGGATCATCAAAGCAGCAGCTCGGAACCGGGTCTGTTTGGCTGGCGGTGTGCCTGGTGTCAGCGCTGCTACCACGACAACTGTTACAAGAGTGTGGACACCAAGGCAGTATGTGATTTTGGCGAGTTTAGTGACATGATATATCCACCCTACAGCATTGTGGCAGCCAGGACGCGTGAATCTGTTCGCTTGCACCTAGCCGGCATCAAGCCGGCAAACATTGAGAACTGGGAACCGTTGATTGTGATTGCCAATACGAAATCGGGCAGCAGCGCAGCCTCGAATGTGTTGTCGCTCCTGCGTGGCTATTTGCATCCCATGCAAGTCATGGAACTGGGCAACCGCGGTCCACAGGATGCCTTGCAGTGGGTGGCTAAGACGAGTCCTCGTCCTTGTCGCATCCTGGTGGCTGGTGGAGATGGCACAATTGGTTGGGTGCTCAACACCATCTACACACTCAATATTAAGCCACAGCCCGCCGTGGCCATTATGCCACTGGGCACTGGCAACGATTTGTCGCGTGTGCTCGGCTGGGGAGCCGAGCCGCCATCTGTCCTCGATCCGCTGCAGATACTGCGCAGTGTGAAGAGGGCTCGTTCCGTGAATCTAGATCGATATGATCTGCAAATCGAGAAGCTCCACTTCCGGCTGCCAATACAAAGACATCCCATAAAGACAATACACGTGTACAACTATTTCAGTGTTGGCGTCGATGCCTACATCACCTACAACTTCCACAAGACGCGCGAATCTCGCTTCTATTTGCTCAGCAGTCGCATATTCAACAAGGTTCGTCGATTGATATTATATATTCATTTATATGTACTCATATATTAATTTACTGCCATCCAGTTGCTGTACTTCACTTTTGGCACACAGCAGGTCATGCAGCCGGGTTGCGAACGCATCGAGCAGAATCTGGAACTATTTTTAGATAATAAGCTAGTTGAATTGCCGGAACTGCAATCGCTGGTATTTCTCAATATTGACTCGTGGGGCGCCGGTTGCAAACTGTGCGAGATTAGTAACTCGAATGGCGAGAAACGCATTATAAACTCCATCTCCGATGGCATTATGGAGGTCTTTGGCATCGTCTCATCCTTTCACATTGCCCAGTTGCAGTGCAACATTAGCAAACCGGTGCGCATTGGCCAAGCCAAGCAGATAAGGGTAACTACAGCTACTACATATTTATATATAATATAGTTGCAAATTTCTAATGTAAATCTGATGTGTTGCAGCTGCGCGTGAATGCAACGGTCCCAATGCAGGCGGATGGCGAACCCTGGATGCAGACGCCGGCTGATATACGCTTGCAGTCACGCAGCCAAGCTCGTGTCCTCAAATCAGCGGTAGCGTTGTCCACCGAGTAGCAGCCAATCTCTAGTCAAAAACAATGTACTTAAACCCTATGCTAAAAAATACCCATCTTTAATTGTAGCTAGCCAAAGTCATAATTCTACTACCCAACTAACAAAAGGTTTGGGAAAATAACTCCAAACTACAGAGTAAATGAATCTATTAAAATTTATGATGAAAGTACATAATAATATTAACAATAGTAATAAATACTTGTACGTTGATTTTGAAAAGCATGTCACTTTATTCTTGTCAATTTAAAGTTGTTCTGTTAAATTGTTGTCCCGACAGTTGTTCAGCGTGCTGAGAGACGCATGCACATAATATTTGAAGGGGGCTTGGGATCTGTTTTTAATTTGTAGTTTATCGAAAGGCGGGTGTTCAACGAAAGCAACGATGTTCCCTGCGCAACGGCTTAGAGCATGGTCAGCTCCATGATGGCGTTAACGATATCGTTGTTGTTGTTCTTCAGCGCCTTGATGGCCTTCACACGCGTCGTATTCGCCTGCGTTATGACCAGCTCAATGTCCTTCTCATCTACGCCCGTGTCATCAACATCTTCCTCATCCTCCTCTGCAATCGGAGCCACCGATGTAGTAGCACCCACACTATCCGCAGCGCCAGCAGCCTCCGGAGCCTTGAACTTCTCGGCGGCGGCAACTTGAGCCTGCTGCGACAGGTCCTCGATCTTAGCCTCACCGAAAACAATGTATGTGTCGCTGTGGGGATTCTTGTAGACGTCCGGATTGTTAATGACGAACAGAATGTTCTTCGACTTGCGAATGGTGACACGATTGACACCCTGAATCTGCTTCAGGCCCAGCTTGAGCATGATTTTGCGCGCCTTCTTCTCACCGCGCGACTGCTTTGCCTTCGAGACCACATCGATGGGCAGCCCGGTGGCGCCGCCGCCCAACTGAGTGGTGCCAGTCTCTGCCTCCTCTAATTCGGGTATCATATCCGAATCACTCTCGCTGCCATCATCCTCGACACGTACATCGACGTCCTCAGACAGTTTCGCCTCAGCGGAGGTCGAGGGTGCCTCGTTCTTAATTTCAGTTAGCTCTGGCATAATTACCTGTAAAAGAAAAACACATCCACATTATTACTTTGAAGCACATTATTCTATTAAAGACAAGCCAATTTTCAATCGATTTTTCGAGAAATATGTTTCCAAAATTATTGCAAGTACGCTTGCAATATGCATATAATATTATAGTTAGGAACATGGTTTCGCTTATGAGATTGATAGATCGTACTTTTAGTTCGTGATGCTTTGTTAATTTTGTAATTATTTACCTACGAAAAGCCGCTGTCAGAAAGAATCGCAAAACGTTTTTAGTGAAAAAGAAGGGTTGCCACCTGATAGAAAATGGAGATAGCCAGACATTTGACACCTTTTAATAATAGCAGGGCAATCGATAACATTTGCGACCCTGGTCTTACAAGCGGTTGTAAGCTCGTTGCTATGACACTTGAGCGCTCATTTTAAATATCAAATACCCTTAAATTCCAAAACGCCAATAATCAAACAGTTATTGTGTAACTGGGCAAACCCAAGGAGAGCCTATTAATTACTAAATAAATAATGCCCGAACCAAGTATCTGACAACTGTAATTACTTTTCAATTGGCAATTAAACTGTATACGCAATCGATGTGCTATGCATAATTACTGCTTTGACAATCGACCAACAAACAACAACAATTGTCATGTGAACCAGTTGTAAAGGGTTAAAATGACACAATTACGGACGGATGGACAGCCACGGCAACCGTGGCCATGCACAGACCTGCCCGCAAATTGTAAACTGGGCGTGTCAATTGTTGGGTAAACATTGGACAGCTTTCGTTGGGTTTGCGGTCAATGCAAGCGAACACATGTTCGACTTCGCATTTCCGAACCCAAAAACGTAATGATTATTAAATTTGTATTAAACGAACGATATAATTTAGGGGCTGGCAGCCATCACAATATAAGAAACTATTTGGTTGTCATCATATATTTGTATATATATATTTATTGATGGACCCGTCTGCAGTCTCCTCTCACTGCACTTGTAATTGTTTTTACTTTATTTTATTTTGTGCGCATTTTTAGGCACTGCAAACGAGTCTCAAACTATGCAAAGCATTCTCAACAATTTGTCAGTAAATAATTTCAATTTGGGCGCGCCGTTCTCTTCTGTTGTGTTTCTCGAACTGTATTTGTATCTGTATCTGCATCTGTATCTGGGTATACACTATAGCAAGATGTCTTGGTTGGGCCACAACCCGGGTGTCAACAGCGCCCTGATTTATTTGAGCGCATGAAACGCTTCGTTGGATTTCGTTAATTTGTCCGTTTCCCGCCAGGGAGACTTATATGTATACAAACACACATAGTATGTATATATATTTATATAAGTATGTATATATGTATATAGATAGGCAACATTTCATTGTACAGCTCGCTGCCAGGCATAATTGACAGAGTGCCAAAAAATTACAAGCTTTCATCATTATAACTATAATCGCCGACAAGGCGCATAATTATATTTTAATTTATGCCTAACGCCAAACAAAATAAACTATAATCTACTCGCATTGCAATTTAAAGTGCTCGTAAAATATTTTAAACACTCAAACGTGACCGAAATTTATTTTTAATTGCCAACAAAAATCCAAATTTTTTTTGACTGACCAATTTAAGCAACAAATGCAAATTGGCAAGTGTGTGAAGTGTGGCTGGCATAATAATTGGGGAGAGGGCTAAATTAGTATTTCTTAATCAAGTAAACCACAAAATGAGACGAATTTCCGGATGAAAACGACGGATGGACTTATGTTTATCGATTTTTTATCTTTTCACAGAGTATTGCTAACTTTGGATCTTTATAATTATGAAGATTTTTTCAATGTTTTATATTTATTTCATATTTCATGTCTCAGGAAAATTAGATGTCCATGTGAAAAGAACAAGTCAAATTTTTTGTTTAATTTGCAGGAGTTAGTGCACCTTTTTTTTTCAGAAATAGAGTGTGGAAAACTTAAAATTAGCAGTTAATTTTAATTTATTTTCTGAACACAATCGTAAAAACATGCTTGCAAATAAAAAAGTGGCTATTTTAAAGATTTGACTAACCTAGTAAAAATTATGATTGGGTTTTAACAGAACTTTGTTGTAAGAAATAATTTATTATTAACATTGTATTACAATTTCCACTTTCTATTTTAATGATAACTAGGAGTGTACTACACATTATGATCCGTTTTTATGAGTGTTCCATTGTAATAAATAAATAAATTTTAATTAGTAGACAAAAATTACAATAATTTTCACTTGCTCTTTTATTGATCTAATTATTTTACTACCTCATAATAATAATAATTTATTCATATTTATTTATTTATTACAACAAAGTACAGATAACATAGTCTCAACTATTCACAACTCATTTCCTGCTAAAGTTTTGAAAATATCTCATCTTTTTTTTGTTAATGTTAATTCTCGAGCTTTAACGTTATTACGCTTATTTAGATTTATAACTTTCTTGCTCAATTAACTCAAATCATAGCAATATTTTAAGAAACACCGTTTGCAGCAGAGGCACAACAATTGTGTGTGTGTGTGTCTGTGTGTGCTGGCAAGTGCAACACCTACTTGCACTCACGTCTGAATTTAAATTGCTCACTAATATGCCACACGAGACCAAACAAATCGTCAACCCACCCACCCACCTCCCCCAGCGCACACTTCTAAGCACTTCTCACTCACTCACTCACTCGCTCAGTCTGTTAATGTCTCCACAATGGTTTAGGTTAGTCTGGGTCTGATGCAGAGTCCGATTAGGGCATGATGACTCGAGCAGAAAGCAATTAGGTAGCTTGTTTAGCTGCAGGAACAACCCCAACACACACAAAACAGCAAAACAGCAAACAGAGAAGCTCAACCGGTTTGCCAGCAATTAGCAGGCAGCCAATCACAGACGCCCAACGCGCTAGCCAAGCGCGCCATATTGGCCATTAGCAAGGCGGAGCTACCTCTCTCTCTCTCTCTCCCTCCCTCTCTCTCTCTCTTGCTGTCTCTCGCTTTCTCGCTCTTTCGCTGTGTCAGTGGTGGTTGCTTTTGTTTGACAGCAGTTGGGCGCAAGGCGTCGTCGCGTGTGTGTTGTGTGTGTGTGTGTGTGTGCTGTGTGTGTGCTGTGTGTGTTGCTTTGGCTGCTTTGACTGCTTTGGCTGCTTTGGCTTTCATTTGCGCGCAGTTCTTTGAACGGTTCACTGCGTCAAGCGTTGCGCGCGTCACGTGTCCGAAGCGAATTAGGTTGTTGATGATGCAAAACGAGCATGCGGCGCTGCTGGTGCCGCCGGTGGAGAGCAGCACGAAATTGGTCAGCAAACCGTTTCCGAAACCCTTCTCCATCGAGAGTCTGATTGCCAATCAAACACCTGCCGTTTTACCATCGGCAGGCAATGTCGAGCGCAAGCAGGAACAGGACCTGGAACCGGAACAGGATCGGGATCGGGAACGTGATCGTGATCGGGATAGTAATCGGCAGATAAATGCACGCGCTATTGTGGCCAGTTCAGCGCTGGGCCTCACCCAGTTTCCGCTTTACAATCCCTGGCTGCACGGCTACTTTGCCCAGAATCATGAGCGGCTCAGTCATCTAATTGCCGGCGGTTGTTATTTGGGCTCGCCGTTTACCGGCAAGGAGCCGCAGCCACAATTGGCACCACCCCTGCCGCCCCAGCCGACGCATGCCTTGGACAATCTCAGCCTTAGTTCGACCAAACCAAACCAAAGCAATGAAGTCGATTTGGGTCGTCTGCCGATGCCGCATCCGCTGGACAATCGATTCCTGCCCTTCAACGCTGCTGTCACAGCGCCCACGGATCTGAGCTATCGAAGACTGGCGGAGCTGATGAATCAGGATTATGTACACAATCTGAGCGTGCATGCGCGCCTCCAGCATATGGCCGCTGCCCGGGCACAGGACGAGAGTCAACATTCACATCCGCATCAGGCACTGGCCGCCACACAAGAGCCATCGCCACATCCCGCCTACTCGCCCTCAAAGTCACACAGCAGCCCCAGCACGGAGCCAGCCGTTGATGTGGGCATGGATGAGGATTACGAGTGCAGCGGGGATTCATGCAGCGACATTAGCCTCACCATGTCGCCTCAGAACTACAACGCCGATCTGGATAAAAGTCGCAATGGAGGTAATCCTCACCAACAAAACAAAAAGCTTTTCATTCTTAGCTCAAGCAAGATTGGCAAATGTTAAGATTCTCGAGAGGAATTCTCATTTCCAATCCCATTCCCCGACGTGTCCTGGTTGTTTGTGGTCTACGGAATGAAATGGTTTTTGTCATGGTAATTAAAATGACGCAGTCAAATCATAGGCAAAATTAGCATAAAACGCATTAAGACCCAATGTTTGATGTCAATCAAAGCCGCAAAGTTTTCAACTCTTGCTTGGCAGCGAGCAGCAGGCAGAGACAGCGACAGAGAAAGAGAGAGAGAGAGAGAGAGAGAGAGAGAGATGGAGTAACAATAATAACATCAAGAATGAAACTGACATTTTGACAAACGTAGCGATTTACTCATTGAAATGGAAAACCTAACGAAAAGCGGAAAACTTTTAGCCAACCGCATTTTAATGAGTCCTCGTCTTCTCCAAATGACATCCATGACTTGTGCTCAGGGTCTCCATTGTCCGAAGCGTTTTAAATCAATTTGGCAAAGCGAATTTAACGTATTCATAACTGCACATCGAGTGATGTTTGGGGGTGTAAATATATATGTATTTATGCAACACTCAAAACGATCTACCCCCGCAAATAAATCAGTGACAGAGCAGGCAATGGGCATATCTGATGCGTGTAAGTGTTAAAAAAGCGCTTAAGCGTTACACAAAATAATCAGGCAGCCGGAGGGGGTTGAATGTGCTAACCAAGTTGCTCATCGTTACCCTCAGCCTCAGCCTCTGCCTCAGCCTGACCCTCATCCTCACCCTCATCTTCATCTTCATCACCACAAAATACTCAGATTATGTTTCAAGTGTTGCTTTGGGCTGCTTGTTGTTTTGTTGTTGTTGTTGCTGTTGTTGGATTGAGATTGGGATTGGGAATGGGGCGTTTGTCGGCCAAGTCAAGTGTGGCCGTCATTTGGACACACATGTCTCCAGTTATAAATAAATATGTTTGCCACAAGTTATGACACAGACCATTTGCGCCAGAAAACCCAAGCTGAGCCCGGATTCAGCAGTTGTTGAGTGCTGTTAATGGGCTTCTAAATACTTCGACAGGATGTTGTGTCTCTTAATTGTGGATAATTTAATCAGCACTCAATCTGAGCTATATTTTTATTGTCTTTATGCTTTATATAAACTTAATGAGATCAGTTTCAATTCAGCTTTCTACTCATTTCTGTCTGTTAGTTTGTCCATCTCAGATGATAAGAAAGCTACAATTATTGAATTGTATCACAGACGAAGTTTCTTTAGTTTTATCAATAACATTTCCGGTTTTCCCAAATCGGTGCTGTGGCTGTAAAAAGGATTTACTGAGTTGATGAACAACGTTTGGAATTTATTCTCTCGCCTAGAATCGATTGCGATTCGTTCTCTTTATGGATAACTTTTGTCCACACCCTCAAAATTAGAAAACAAGTATTTTTGGAGGATTAAGCTTTCATTTTGGTATATTATTTATTTGGTAAATGCTTTAGTTACCATTTTTATGCTCGACAAAGTTTCTGATTAAGCCTACAGTCACAAAATTTGCTTATGAGGCCACTTAAATCCAAATCCTTGTCTCCCTCAAAGCTAGAGCCAAGCAATTAGGATAGAATATTATTGCTAAAAGACTTCAAATTACGGAAAACATATTTTTTCGATTTCGCCCATCATAAAAAATTTACTTTAATCTCACAGAAGAATACCAAATTTCTCCCTCCCAAAAATTGACCAGAGAGGCCCATCTACGATTAGAACCAACAAATACATTTTAAAACTTCGTAAACTTTTTATAACTTTATAGGGAGTATTAAAATTTTGTTATGCAGTTTGTAATGCATTAACGAAGACGTTTTCGCCTCATAAAGCATATTTATTCTCGATTAGTATCAATAGCCGTGTCCTTCTTTCTGTCTGTTCCTATGCAAATTACTTGGGAGCTATCGTGATGGAAATTTGAATGTATTCGGCTTCTTACAGCAGGCAGCACATATGTCGGAGACAGCCAGATCTAATCACTGTCTCATATAGCAACAATCGGTCGAAGTATGACTTCTTGCAAGAACAACTTTTTTGTTTACCATGTTATCCCCACCAAACTAAGCTGTTATTTGTGTTATAATGCTCCTCATTGGGACATAAAATGATTGAGATCAAACTGCTATATTATATGGCTTTTTGAAGGAATTCTTGGTAGGGTTATTTAACATATAGATAAGAGACTGCTGCGGTTCTTTACTTATTTTTTAATCGGACTCTGCAAAAAAAGGCACAAGCAGATTTGGATAGAAAATGTAATATAAAAAAGTGAGAAAGATTCATCTCTCAGAATAGAGCTTCAAATTAGTTTAAAGCTCTTCAAATAAGAACAAAAAAAAACCCTGTCTTTTGGTTTTTTTGAGGATCTCATTTTAGGTACTTCATTTTCAAAAATTGTTTACTTTATTTGTAGACAAAAAAGAGATTTGCGATTTTATTAAAAAAAAAAGAAACACATTTTCGATAAAATTAATTTAAAGCAGAAGAATGAAAAGAAAAAATAATAATTGCTTGCAACCGATATACTCATTATGCCTTCCAATTTAGGATCGCAAAACTTACTAATGAGTTTCTCCTGATATTTAAGCTTTGTGGAACTAAATTTCCGCTTAATTCTCTATTTCAAACTGTTGCCAGTTGGTCATTTGTCAAACTGGTTATGAAATATGCAACACAAATAATTATTTATTGATTGATTGATTAATTATCTTATAGCCTATACAAACTCGGATAGTGAGGATTGCAGTGATGACGATGGCGGCCACTCGCGTCACGAGGCCGGCGGCAAGGAGTCCCAAGGCGGTGGCAGCAGCAGCAGCTCGAAATCGCGACGGCGTCGCACAGCTTTCACATCGGAGCAGCTGCTGGAACTGGAGCGCGAGTTCCATGCCAAAAAGTATCTCAGCCTCACGGAGCGCAGTCAAATAGCCACAAGTCTGAAATTGAGTGAAGTGCAGGTGAGCGTCCAGAGTCCAGAGTCCCGGGAACCACCCCCGAAAGCCAACGAGCAACTAAATTCATTCTCGACTTGCTTTAGGTGAAAATCTGGTTTCAAAATCGTCGCGCCAAATGGAAACGCGTCAAGGCCGGACTCACGTCGCACGGTCTGGGCCGGAATGGCAGTGCCAATGGCACGAAAATTGTGGTGCCCATACCCGTCCATGTGAATCGGTTTGCTGTGCGCTCCCAGCACCAGCAGCTGGAGAAAATGTGCCTCAGCGGACCCAAACCGGATTTGCGCAAGAAGCTACCAACGGAAGCGATTAGCGGTTTTGAGAAGTTCAATGCAGGTGCTGCTGCTACTGCCAGTCATCAGCCATCAGTGGCTGGTGTTGGTGTGGGTGTGGGCATGAGCATGGGCGTGGGCGTGGGAGTGGGCATGCCACCGATTGGCGCATTAGCACCCAGTCCTGCCGCCTCATTGGCCCTGGCGCGCAGTATTTATTGAGGCAGAAGATTCAACAAAAAAACAGAAAAACAAAAACAAAAACAAAAGATTTATGTTAACATTATTTTTGCTGAGTTATTTTTGTAAATAAGATTGTCCCCTTCCCCAGTAAATTTGGCCCGAGTGTGTAGAGAAGGCTTTGTATTGTAAATAAATAAAAACAATTGAATTAATGTGGCCCAGAAATACTTGTTTAATGCTGCTTAACAACCGCTTAGCTGCTTAACTGTTAGCCTAACTGCTGGCCATAATTTACAGCTAACCGCCACAATAAATTCCTGGCTAACTGTGCACGCCTCCAAAGCTGACAAAATCAGCTAGCATTGCCCATTTATTTGGGCAACACTCGAGGGTCCGAAACACAAGATTTGGTGTCAATTGGAACAATTAAACTGCCAATTTGGGCGATTCGACACAGAGACTCAAACTGAAACTGAAACTGCAACTGAAACTGGAACTGGAACTCGTCGAGCCCACTTTCGGTTCGGTTCGGTGTGACTAATGATTTGTAATTTAACGCACCAAATTGTCGCAAAATACTCGACTGCCTGCGACGGAGAGAGAGAGAATGGATGCGAGAGCTGACAGCGACTCCTCCTGGCCACACATCAAACAATCACTCCAGGTGTCTCACGAGTCACGCCTACCCGCCAGGACGAGCCACAGGCACTGGCACAGGCACTGGGACGTGAGCAGGGCGCGCACACATGCCAAGTTATTAGTAATGTAATGAAAGGAAAGTTGCCTCAGCACTCTCAGCCCTCAAATCCTGTGTGACTCTGTGTGAGTTGTTAATTGCATTAGCGACTTATTGGCTACGACAATTGACTTTTGTTTGCCGAGTTAAAAAAGAATCTCTAATTGTGTGTGTGCGTGTGTGTGTGTTGGGTGAGCAGGCAGAAAACGCAACCACCCCTTGCACAAAGTCGCCTGCCACAAGGCAAAAAGGGGCAGCTCGGTTACCCTTGCACCCTTGTTTGTATCCTCTTTGGCTCGTTTCGTTAGCAGTTTTATGTTGGGACACGCCTCCAAGCATGAGTTTTTATTATTGTAACACTTTGCAGGCAATTTGCTGCCGGCTGTGAATATACTGCTGCCGCTGCTCTTTTCCACAGCTCTCCTGTCGCAGCATCTGAGTTTTGCGGCAAGCGTACACAAAGTGCCACGGGATGTTGCCGTTGATGCTGCGAGCAGTGGTTTATTGGGCTGCAATGACTGCCGAGTGGGCTACAAACCAAATATAAAAAAAGGACATACAAAGAATAAAATGTAAGCAAAAATTATTCAAAATTACTCACAGGATTCTATTGAATGGACAAGCGATCATTAAGCAGCATCATTAAGTTGCAACAATCGAATTTGATCTTGCCTCACAGTTGCAAAGCAATTGTAGCTCATCTGCAGTTCGACACAGCCGAAACCATGGAGAGAATAGCCTGGCAGCAGTCTGGCAGACTAGTTGTGGTGGCCCAGTGGCATTTCTCGGCAGGATCAACTGCAAATCTTTTGTTGTAAATTATATTGCCATTAATTACGCTCGGATTTAAATATGTCGCGTTGAGCGGTTAAACAACCATAATGCAGCACGTTAAAAATCACTTAAAAATCATTCAAAATTAACAAAACAAAAAAAACCTGCTTAAATGCTCTAGTCGAGAGAGCTCGACGGGAAGATACCCTCAATCCAAAATCCACAATCCAAGACTTTAACTATAACTCAGGCACGTCTTAGTTATTTAGGTATTTTCAGTTTCTGCTATGTAAATTGGTAATTAATCCTAAGTCAGAACAAAACATTACAAAACGCTTGCCAATAAAAAATATGTCTCAATGGATTTCGATTGACTTTTTAGCTAAATTAGAAATTAATTTAAATTTAATTAAAGTGCAGGTTGTAGTAAGTAAGATATCCAAACAAACTTCTATTTATTTGGTATCTAACTCGATTATCCACAGGGACCTTGGAGTGACCTTCATCAGCCAATAAATGTACAGGTTACTGGACAACAAGGACAGACAGGTGAGAGTTGCCCGAGGTGCCTACCCGAGTGAAGACTGACAATCAACTAGACCCACAAAAGTAAAAAATAATTGAAATAATCTTTTCACTTATACATCTATTGTATATCTTTTAATATTGATATTGTATATTTGATAAAGTTTTGTACATAATAAAGACAAATAAGATAAAATTCTAAAGTTGTAGTTTTATGAGTTATTCGTGGATTTGTTTATTAAAAATGAGCAGATATCTTATTAGTCGACTCTCGCAATCTACGTGGTAAAAAATGTAAATTTGATTGTGCATTTTGCAGAGTCGACAACAGGAAATCTGTTAGCATGGTCCACCCAACTTGGCAAGAAAGGGGGTCATAGTTGAATGCAGCGGGTCATAAATCAAATGCGAAATGCTCGCTGTCATAATTTGTCATGAGGCGTTGCCACGCCCTCCATTTGCCAGTGGTCCTTTTAGTCATTTACTTTATGCACAACAGACATATGCACATAGATAGGTATATATATATAAAGATGTATATAAGTTTATACATGATCAGCCCCGTCCTGTCCACGACACATGTTATTTGCAAGATTGTTGCTGCTTAGTAGCCGATGACATATCAAAGAGTTGGAGACCGACTCATTACCCGCTGCACTTGTCACTGAAATCACTGTGCCGTGGCATGCAAACTGAGGCAGGAATGGGTGGGGGCAGATGGAGGCAGATTGACCAGTGGACAGTGGGCAGTGGGCAGTGGGCAGTGGGCAGAGACCGCAATCAAACGACGACGACTGCCCAGTGTAAAACGGTTTGCAAATGAAGGGGCCGCCCTGACAATCGCATTGCATTGCATTGCTGCCCCAATCGTGCCCCTCTGCGCACACCCCACCCCGCCCACCACTTAGGTTTGCTATTGTAATGTGGCATGCGATCTGTCAAACGACAGTTGTCCCCCAAGCGATCGGAGCACCCAAGGCTCGTTGGCTGTTGTCAGTCACGGTCGCCGTTGAAATTCTGTTGAAAACCGAAAAATGCACTCACGCACCTGAATCCCTAATCAGATGACAATCCAAGTCCAGACACAACCAGCAACGGAGCGGTAGACAGGAGACAGACCAGCAGACCAGCAGTGCCGCAGAGCCACAGTCTGGCGGCTACCGGCGGTAATACATTTGTTTCTTTATTCTTTTTGTCACTGCTGTCTTCTGAATTAATTAATTACAATTTTATGATTTTATTAATTTCCCAACAAATATTGGGATTGGGAATGCCGTTGTCTCTTGTCTCCGGCTACGTCCTTCTTTTCCGTCTCCGTCTCCGTCTCCGTCGCTCTTCAGGCATGTTTGTGTATTCCAATTCCCAGGGCTTATGGGCACGTACGTTGAGCCCGTAATAATAATGAATGTAAATTGCCTCAATGAACGATTTAATGTCTTAATACATTATTTACAATGCATGTTCGTTATTGTTTGCCTGCCGCCGTTGCAAGCCCCCGCCCATGTCCACGCCCCCGACTCACACTGCATGCCCCTTGCAGTGACCAATGGTTGGCAGTTGCACACCAAAACAAAAAATTTGAATATAATCATTGCTATGTGCAAACATTTTGTATTGTTGTTGTAATAGTAAAAAACAAACAAAGTGCCGACTGCATGTGCCCAGTATATATAATTCAATTATGTTCATCCGATGCACATAGAGAAAAAGATGGCACTGAAGAGAATTGGAGAATTAGCTGAGGCTTAACTTATTATTTAGCCCTTCTATTCCTATAACCAAAGATTGTATCTCCTTAAGTACAAAGATATTCTCTTAAGTCTAGCGATATTATTTTGTTCCATATTTTTTAATTATAGAAAATACTTTTTTTGAAATGTTAAAAACTTTGCTTTTGAGTATAAAATATATTTATCAATCATTGAAAATATTTCTTAAACATATACAACTAAAAATAAATAATAACAAATTTGATTTCGAATACTTAAAAGTTATTTCTACAAGCCAGAAAAACTCTCTGGTATTCAGGGCAATTTTCATAGTTGTTCGATTTTTTTCTGAGTGTAGCTCAGAGCTATTAAAATTTGATAACGTTGAAAACACTTCACATTTAGCGGCTGTACTTTTTATGCGCTTCGTTTGTCGGTCATCGCGGGAAGCCATTTGTCAACATTTGTCACATATATATTTCGTGCAGGCTAATTAAATATAAATATTTTATAAATTCTGAATTATTCAAATATCAAACAGCTTCAAGCTGAATAATAATAATCCATAATTGCATAGCCTAGAATAGTGTGCCCTATTTAGGTGATCAGCTACCTCAAAGACTGATCTACTCAGCCAACCACATTTGTGGTTCTGTTTCTCGATTTGATTAATTCGCATAGCGACATTTATCACCCGGCTGTAATCCGAAATCACTTCCGTTCCAGACCGCACAACCACAGCAGCTTGGGTCACATGATCATGACCGGATAATAAGGCAAATTTGGACGTGTGCACGTATTCCAAAAGCAAATCAAAATCTCTGAGCAATGTGTGTGGTCCCTGCGAGAGATCGTTTAGGATGAGTTACGAGGCCAGCCAGCGAATCTACGTGCCCCGAGAAACCTGTAAAGATTGTGGTACGCTGCCAGCAAGCAGCAAGGACACGTGCAGATGTCAGATAATTGATAAAACTGCTCAGATAAGATGATGAGTGTTTGCCGTTTCGTAATTGATATTCCGGCCGACATTCGGCTACCCGCTGAGCACTGCCTGCAAAAGCAATCAGCATGTGAATGAATGTGGCGACTAAAAAACCACCGGACAATTTACGCCGCACAGCGTACGGAACTGGCAACACCTCCTCCCCGCACAAGGCAAGCGAGCCTGGGAGCAGTAAGAAAGCACTCACATACATATTGACTTTATTTGGTGAGTTGGCAAAAAAATAAATAAAAATAAATGCATAAGAAAAAAATGTGGAAATAATAAAAAGAAGAAGAAGATGCTTGCAACACAAAAAGCACATCATTGTCATCTCCTGGCTGGCAATTTGGAAACCGTCTTCTTAGCAACGCCCACCGACCCACACACAGTTGGCCCTCTGCCTCTATCTGTCTGGACGCGCTCTAGTTCCGCCCACCGGCTTCCGGCCACACACACACTATACACGCACACTACACACACACACTACACACACACACTACACACACACACTACACACACACATACTTGCTAGCATAAGTGCCAACAACTCTCGCTCAGTTTTTTGTTATTGCTGCTTCCATAACAAGTTGAACGCTTTCAGCGCTGCTTGCCAAGCGCTTAATGTACTGAAATGTGACGGAATGGGTGGCGCATGTCCATAATTACAAACCACCCATCGAGCACAACCACTGCTCCCCCATTTCCCATTCCACATTCCCCTCTGTCATCATGAAATGTGCCAGTAAAAAAGTGATGACGTAGTTTGTGCCACAACTCAATTGTTTGGCAACGCCCACCGCTCAGCAGGCGGTCAAATTTTGCGGTCATTGTCGCGCAACGTTGTTAAATGCTGCCGGCGGCTTTATGCTGGTCAGCAGCAAGACAAAAAAATACGTTATTTTTTGCAGATATAAAAAAGTCGATTCCAATAAATGTTTTTCAAATTGACACTCTGTAGCAGTCAGCTTGTGTGCGTGAGCGTTATTCTATCGATTGTTATGGTATCGTTTTATGGCAAGCAGCTTAACAATAGGTGGCGCTTTTCTGTGTTTTTACTTGTTTTTTATTCGAACAGATTCAAAGTCAATTTGAAAGAGTTATGTTTTAAAAACTGGCGCATGTTTATTTTTGGGAAATTCTCTTTTAAATAATTTTCAAGCGTTGTCTTCTAGTTGGTATATATTTAAAAAATCGCTTATATATTTATATAAAAAAATCATTTTTACAGATCACAGCATTAATGAACATTTTAAGACTAGGTTGGGTTCATTTGTTTTTACGCATGTACGCATCTGCGGCAATTTTCTTGAGATGTTTTATGGTAGCCAGGTCATTCTGGTTGACTAGCTTGAGCAGGGCACCATCCTTGAGCTGGAGCAGCTCGTGCGGCGGTCCAAATTCGATTATTTTGCCCGCATCAATAACTAGAACGCTGTCGTTGTCCATCACTGTGTGTAGGCGATGTGCAATAGTTAGCACCGTGCACTGGGCAAACTTGGTCTGAATTGTCTCCTGAATCAGTTTGTCGGTGCTGTAAACGAAAGGAAATTAGAAGTGGTTGTTTAAGCCGCCAGTTGCTCCTCTTACTCGGCATCCACGTTGGCCGTTGCCTCGTCCAAAATGAGTATTCGATTGCTGCGCAGGATGGCACGAGCCAGGCAAACCAATTGCCGTTGGCCCATGCTGAAATTGGAGCCGCCCTCCTGCATGTGGCAGTAGAGGCCACCTTCCAGACTGTGAACGTATTGCTTCAGCTTGACATCGTGCAACACATCCCACAGAGCCTCGTCGCTTTTCTCGTCAAACGGATCGAGATTGAAACGCAAAGTACCAGCAAAGAGCACCGATTCCTGTGGTATAATTGAGATGCGACTGCGTAGATCATGCAGACCCAACTGGGCAATATTTTGGCCATCGATCTCGATGAGGCCCTCGTTCACTGCCAGTCTAAACAATGCCTGAATAATTGAGGATTTGCCGGCACCCGTGCGTCCCACAATTCCAATCTTCTCCATCGATTGTGTCTCAAAGTTAAGGCCCTTCAAAATGTCATTATCCTCAGGTGTGTAACGCATGCGCAGCTCACTGAAACGCAGATGACCCGCATGTGGCCATTCGGCGGGCAGATTCACATTTTTCGCCGTCTCCAGCGGTGGCTCCGATGGCGTCTTTGCGTACTCCAAAATGCGCTCCACACTGGTCATCTTGTTCTCGAGCTCTGCAGTTTGCCGCATGCCCCACTGACACATGATGACCAAGGTCATCGATTGAGTGATGGCCAGACCCACATCTCCGCTGTAAAAGCTTTGGTTGATCACCAGAAAACTGAATGTTACGGCCAGTATGTAAACCACACAGATCAGATCCGTCCAAAAGGCGAATGCACGATTCGCACTCGTATAGAGGAACAGAGCAGACGAGTTAGTATTCTGGTGTCCATGGAAAGTCTGCTCCAGCTGTGGCATCGCATCCAGTGCCCGAATTGTGGTCAATCCTTCGAAAGTTTGATTGGCATGCGAGTAAACTGGACTGCGAGCTGTTAATAATTAAAATAAAATTGGTAAAATGTTATGAATCCTGTTGGTCCTTTTGATTTAGTTGCTGCTGCTGACTTACTCAGACTTTCAATGCGCTTCAGGCTGCGACTAGCTGCGATGTAGAAAGCACGGCACAGATACATGAGAACCACCATAATCGCAGCAGGAATGAGCAGCCAATAGTTGGCTATGGCAACTATAACCAACACGGCCACCACATTCACAAAGAACTGTAATAAAGAAGAGCCATATTAGACTAGTTTAACTTTAGAATTGATATAGATAAATGAATTGATGTACATAAACAGCTCTTGTCCTAGTTGCATTTATATAAATCTATAAAAAACTATGTTGATCAAACGTGGAAGATATTCGAAAGGGATTACAAACGATTGAGACACGAGTTCCTCCAAACTAACTTAATTACTAAGATTTCCAAACTAACTACAGCAATTAACAAATATGCAAAAGATTATCAAGATTTGACTACTACTTATATCATATAGCTCCTACAATGTTAGATATATGGAGATGAGTAATCTAGAAGAGTAGAAGATACCTGAAGGGAGTCCATCATGGCCTGCGGCAGGGCTACATCCACATTCTCAATGTCGCTGGAGAAGCGATTGAGGACACGACCCGAGGGATTCGCATTGAAGAAGTGCATGCGGGCACGTATGATCCCATGGAAGAGCAGATTGTGCAGTCGCAATGAGATGCGCAGGCACAGAAGAAAGAAGCCGAAGGTACGCAACAAGTACAATGCCAGGGTGCACAGCAGCAGCACCGAATACCAGATGACCATGCGGGTGCGCGTCTCTTCGAATTGCTCGGCACTGGCATAATCATGATTCTCCTCCCAGGTGGCCCAGCGCGATATGAAGATGTCCATGAGGGCTTGGCAAACGCGAGCCAGCACAAAGAGAGCGAGCACTATGCACACCAAGATGGGTGCGCCCAGTGCCTGGAAGTAATCCCTGTAGATATCATAGCCAACGGCACCTTGTTGCTGCAATTCCGCGTTGGCATTTTGCTGCTGTTCCTGCTTATCCGCAGCGTCAGACATGTCCTGGGACAGCTTAGAGTTTCTATCCACCTGACTGAGGACACGCTTCACCTGTTGCTTATCCGCCTCAATGGCATCAAAGTCAGGCGCTGCATGCTTCTCGATGACATCTCGCAGTTCAGCATAGCTGCCCTGGTGGGTCAAGCGACTTGAATCGATCAGTAGCAAGTGGTCCACCTGTTGCAGCAGCTGCACGTGATGCGTCACCAATATCCGGAGTTTGTCAGCCAAAAACCGATGAAAGCACTTGTCCATTAGCAGTTTACCCACACGGGAATCCACTGCTGCCAGCGGATCATCGAACAGATATATATCCGCCTGACGGTAGACGGCACGAGCCAGACTAATCCTGGCCTTTTGGCCACCGCTCAAGCTGATGCCACGCTCACCCACCACTGTTGCGTCGCCGTGTGGCAACAGCGCCAGATCACAGTCCAGCTGGCAGGCATGGACCACTGCACGATAGCGCTGCTCATCGTAGGGCTCCACAAACATTATATTGTCCCGGATGGTGCCCTGAAAGATCCAGGGCTCTTGGGGAGCGTAGCTCAACTTGCCGTGCAATTCGACACGACCCTGCATTAGCTCCACCTCGCCCAAGATGACGTTGAGGAGGGTACTCTTTCCGGAGCCCACGTTGCCCACAATGCCCACGATTTGTGCCTGATGCAGATCAAAACTAATGCCTTCAATATGCGCTCGTCGCTGCTGCAGAATGCTTGGCGTGTTCCAGCTGGCGCTGACATTCTGAAAGCGCAGTGATTTCAAAGAACTCTCCGTGCAATGCAGTCGTCCTACAAATATGGGCTTGGCCGGCTTGCCCAAGTCCAGTTGCAGAGCGGGATTGTCGCCACAGCTTGAGCATCCTTTGACCATGGGGGACTCAGTCAGTTGGAGAAAATCGGTCACACGCCTGGCGCTGACCACAGTCTGGGCCCAGGTGGTCACAGCCAGTGGCCAAAAGTGAAGCAATGAATCGTTGAGCAGGCTGTAGTAGGACGAGAGTATGAACACCTTCTCGGCGGTGACCACATCTCCCGTGTACACGTAAGCGATGAGGCTGAGAAAGAGGGACACCTTCGATATCATGTCGGTGCACTGCAGCGCCGCATAGATACACATGGAGCCGCGAATCGACTTCACCTCCAGTCCGCGTACATGGGCAATTAGCTTGGCAAAGGACTGCTCCCACGCATACATTTTGATCACCTGAATAGCGCCAATAATCTCATTCATCAGCTTGACCCGCCGATCTCGCTGTTCAGCGGACCTCGTGCGATAGTGAGCCGCCGCCTTGGCAGCCCAGGCCTGCAACGGAATCAGCAGGATTATGAACGCAATCCCAATGAGTGCTGTCCAACCAATGCGCATGTACATAATGTAACCAAAGATGACCGCCTCCACGGGACCCTTCCACAGATCGTGAAAGAAATAGAACGTCAAATCGAACTGTGGCAAATCGATGGACATCACTGATATGGCCAAAGCGCCGAGACCTTCTCTGCCATTGATCGCCGCACGCAGACACTTTCGGTATATGAGTCCTGCACAGGCCAGTCGTATGCGGGTGCCCACGGCGAAGACGTAAAACATAAATGGATGAAACACCAGCGAGGTGACCAGCGAGCACAGCACAATGCCCATCGCATACAGATAGGCGGACTCCTTGGTGACGCTAGTCTGTCCCTCGGCAAAGTACGAGATCAGTCCGCCCAGGAATAGTGGCTGAAAGGCGCTGCATAAAAAAATAAAAGAAATTAATGAGGGGAAATAAGGCTGTCTTCAAGGAGTCAATGCCAATTTTACTTACTGTATAGCAATTTCTAGGATTGAGTAGATCAGGCAAACAGGCACAAATTGCCAGCCATAGAATGTGAAGATCAAATGCAGCAAACTTGGCCGCTTTCGTTGGGATTCACGTATCCAAGGTCGCTGCAAGTCATCCGTCAGTTTTTCACTATCGAAGCAGGACAGATTTGCGTATAGCTCATTGTCACTGAGTTCTTCACGGCGTCCTTTGCGAAATACATGTCGCATCCATCTAAATTGACAGAGCTCTGGATTAACACATCATGATAGGGAGCAACGTGACGACACACAGTAAAATTATTATTCAATCATTATGCGCAAGCTTGGCAATTACTGATTAGGAACAAACCTATAAATAGTGGTAGTGTCGAGACAGACCGAAGATACAGGGCTCAAAAGAGCTTAGTTTATCAATCAAAGTGGACTCGAATATGAGCAAAAACTTTGTATTTTATTTAATTCGGCACACAAATTATATTTTATTAATATAGAGATCAGAGGTTCTGCTGCTGTTATTGTTAAACTCACACAAAAAACCACTTTGATATAAAATTTGCCTCCAGAAACGGATTCGTTTCACGTTTAATATTCTGTTGTGTATTCATATCGCCATTCACGGAATCTCTTTTACGGCGTAAACGGCTCGACGTACTATTTCCAAATGAGTTGCAGATAGCCAAGTTCACCGCTTTTAAGTTATTTTGATTTCGATTTGTGTTTGCTTAAGGTCCCAGATAGCCCCATCACAGTCGTCGTTTTTTTATTTTGCACTTGGCACACCACAAATTGACTGATTTAAGTGTTAGTAATTTGGCCAATCAAACCGTTTAGATATTGTTTACTGATAGGGGATAGACAAATACGTAAACAATAGCGTACTAAAGCCGGAACTTGTCGGCCATTTAGTAGCGGCCATTGGTGCTTAAGAGTAATGCATAAATATTCTGTGTTTTGGGCTATTACAGTTTTTAATCTTATAAATATAAGCCTGATAGCAATGTTTGGATTCGCAATGCACTCGAGACAGCTGTTCGAGGCTGTCCAATCTAATCAGACCGATGTAGACAGTTACTCGCTTTCATCACAGATAGCTTGCCTAAAACTATGTTTGAGTAAACGACGGATATAAAGTGAAATATATATTTTCGAGAAACATCATTCTTCAGTCATTGCTAAGCTTTAATGAGACAATAATTTGCACAGCCACTGCACACAAAAATTGGAATGCAGACATCGAATAAATAGTTGAAAAACATCCACAAGACAACGACACAAGCGTAATTAATGCTGAATCCTAAAGGAAACTAAGGCAGATTGTGCAACTCTTCTTGTGCATAAAGCTGTTCCGTTCGATCATAGACAATGCGCATATGTTGCAACATCTCCGGCAGCTTCGCAACGGCCCTGGACACATCCACGTTGCGACAGACGCGCTTGAGGAGATCGCCACGTGTAGGCATCGCATACATGGCCATTTGAGCACCTTTGCGTATGAGGAATGAGTGATACTTGGCCAGTGTGTCGTTGTATGCCGACTTACACACATGGTGTGACTTTTCATCATCGGCGATTTCTTGAAGACGATTCAGAAACTCGTACACGAACTCTGTAAAATGGGATGTTAAAAGATAACAATTCTTATCATTGCAATAAGATAAGTACCCAGACCACGATGCAGTCGCAACAATGTGCGACTGCCAGACACATAGCCCTTCTGATGCAGCAGGCTGGCTTCCTTCTCATAGAGCAGCATTGTCTTGATACTGTCAAAGTGTTTAGCCTCATCCGTGTCTTGTTTTCGCAGCTCATAAAGAATGTCTAATTTGCTGCGCACATCGCTGCTGACGAAGGTGAACACGCTGCCCATCAGCAAGAAGAATCTAAGCAGAAGAATCTTATTAGTATTGTGTAGGGGCTCATTTCAGCTTGCTCACTTCATGATTTCCTCATATGCTTCCAGATAGTCTTCCATGCGTACATCGTCGTCCTCTTGGAGGCTCCTTTCAAAAAGTGATGCTACTTTTTCTATATCGAAACAGTCAACAGCAACTGCAGCTTCGCTTTCAGTTGCCATTTTTTTAAAAAATTTTTGTAATACTTTCCTCTTGGGGAGATACTAATTTGGTTTTTAATACTAACTCTTACAGAGTACAACTGCTATTGTTTTTAGATAATATATATTTTGTTAACGAATATAAGCAGTTATCGGCTAACAAGCACACATATCGACCTATCGATATATTCGCACGCAAATTACAGAAGATAGATCATTATAAATATAAATTTATTAATGATATGAATACTATAAAATGACCTAAAATAAACTTCCCCCTTCCCTTTCTTCGTAATTTACTAGATTTTAATATTCCTAGAATTATATCGGTCATTATGGAAATCGATAGAAAATATCAGCTGTTTTAAAAGCTAGTGCAAAATGGATGTGGAAACGTTTCCCGGCCTGCCGCTCACAAAAGAGCAATTAAATGGCATTTTAGCCAGGATGAGCGTTAGTTATATTAAACCCACAGATTTGCGTACAACTTCGCCAATACTGCCGCCATTTAAGAAACTTGGTGTGCTCGTCGACTATGAGGATTTGGTGGAAGCTACTACAGACTCAAAAAGTTCCACTTCCAAAAAGAACAAAGTGAACTTCAAGTCGACACAGGCGCAGGATTACAGCTGCATCCAATGTCGTCGCCATTTGCCGACTGCACATCTGCTGGATCTGCACATCACTGAACAGCATGATTTGTATTTTGCAGCATGTGTGGAGCGTGGCGACAAACCACGCTATTCCTGCTACATCGAAGAGTGCGCCGTGAAGTTTAATGATCCCCGGGAGCGTAAGGATCATTGCATTACAGTGCACAAGTTTCCGGCCAACTATCGCTTCGATCAAGCCAAGGCCAGCAAAATACGCCAAAGTAAGAATTCCAACGACATGGATGTGGATGTGGACAATAATGTGTCGTTGTCCAATGAGTCCAAATTACCTTACATTAAGGCCTTCAGTTTTGGTCATTCCACACAGAGGGCTTTCAGCACACGCAAGGAACGTGGAACAAGCAAAGCTCTGCTGGATGTCCAGGCAATGAAAGATGCACTTAACCATATGGATTAAGTTACCATTTTTATTATTATTACTTGAATGTCGAATGCTCTACAATGTTAGTCGTATTAACTCATTTGTGGAAATCTTAAGGATCATTTGGATTTGATAATCGACCTGTGAAATTGAAAATAAATTTAATTTGTTTTTGCCATTGATATTTGGAGTCCTCGAGAATTATACTTACTTGCCCGTGTTGGCGTTGATGTAGTGATAGGTAACAACAAGCAGGAAGAGGAATACGCCCAAAACATTAGAAAATATTGCCAATTGCACGTCGGTAATCATTTTGGTACTGTACACCTAAAAACAAAAAATCAGCCGAATTTGTATTAGAACTGGTGACACGTCATGTGTTAAATGCCAGTGGTGGATGAACACAAATCGATACAAGTCCAGCATAAAGTGAAATGGGATACATTGAGTATGCACCGTTGCTCGTCAAAGGCTCTAAACGTTTTAATTTAAGAAAATATTTACCTTTTTCTGTGGAAAAAAGAACAAGCCGGTTTTTGTGTAGGCGTGCTGATATCACTCGGAATGTTAAAATCTATCGATACGTGCAAATATGATGAATTTACTAGAATATCGATATGTATATAAATACCGATGTTAGTATTTTGTATATATCGTCATTAACAATCGATAACTGGCAATATTTAACAACGAAAGGAAGTAGTTGTTGTCCCTCAAATAATACGAAAAAGTTAATCCAAACATTTTCGAAGAAAACTCGGGGTTTTTCTGATTTTAAGTAAAATGCTTTATTAAATACAAAATTTTTTCTAACTTCATTTACAGTGCTTATTGTTTAGCTTCTTAATCGAGAACAATAGACTCAAGTTAACATAATACTAATCGATTCAAATCGAATCTACAAAGTAGCAAGTAAAATTTTATAAAATCTTAAGGTCACTTTAGTGTTATAGTCATCAAATAATGAACATATCATACTATCTCAAAATACCTTAAGTTAAGTCCGTGTGCAAAATCCATAAATTATTGAAAAATTACACACACACAAATAAGAAAAAAAAAATAATAAGAAGCGTCTAAATAAAATAATTTAAATGGCAAATTCGTAACTAAAATCAAGCGAAAGCTTTGCTTTCTTTTGACAATGCGCAACAGATACAAATTTGCGCTGTCCTGTTTTGCTTATAAATTATGGAATTTGTGTCCTAAACGAATACTAAAACGGTCAATAGTTGGCTAATTTGTTGTAACCACAACCGACGAATGCGTTCGGCTAACATCCTGCGAACTTTGAGGCTTGTACGGCTTTGCGCTCAGGCTTTTGGGGAACAAGTCCGATACGTAGTTGGCCTGAAAATAAAGAATTTAAGTTGGGTTTTAAATAAATATAGAATGAACTAGGTTTAAAGTAAAGAAAATTTGAGTAAGCACCTAAAAGTATGGTGTGGTATTATATGATTTACTTAACAGCAGCAGCGAAAGGACTAAAATCAAAACATTTACTTTATATTTTGTTTGTGTGTGGAAATACACACAAGAAGTGTAAACAAACTAAGACCAGTTTCATTGCCAGTTTTTTTCTATTGATATCAAAATTGCTAAGAAATGCAACTGAGAACCAAAGCATGGCTTTGCAGCGTTATTTTCTAAGCAAATGCGGCACATCTGACGACTTAAAGGAAACGCCAATGTTGTGGATATCAATCAGTTGATGTTACTTTAATTGCACAATTTTCTTGTTTTTACAATGGTCAAGCAACAATTAAATAGAACAAATATCACTGCTAGTTACTTCTTCTGGGCGCCGAGAAGTCACTGTGCCTTCTTGCCTTCTTTGCTGGGCCAACAAGCTGTTTGCAAGTTGAACCAAGCTTGGGGCAAACCGTAGCACTAAAAAAAGATGATCAGTGATATGTGTGTGTAAATTGAGTGTAAATACGACAAGAAAATCCAACAACAACAAAGAATGGCATGCGAGGAAGTGGGGAATAGGTTCTACTTTTGGGATAACTTACCACGATTAGAGCTGAGACGGCACCAATGGCCGAACCGGCCAGCACATCCGACCAATGGTGCTTGTAGTCCGAGACACGACTCAGCGCCGTATACCAGGCAATCATGATGAACATAAACTGCAGAAAGTGACGCAGCAGCTTCGAGCCACGCCATTTCATGCGCGCTTGCAAATAGAGCTGCAAGTTAAGAAATCAACAACAATGAGCAAGAAGCAAACAGAGGCGGCAACAATTGAAGAAAACTTACCGCCACATAGACCATGGTGTAGAAGGTGAAGCTGGAGTGTCCGCTGGGGAACGAGAGGCGCATCTCTTTCAACATGCGAGCCGATGAGCCGACACCTCGACACTCGAAATCCGTTATGTACTTGCCGGCATTTAGCTCACAGGTCGAGCCATCGGGCATGACTGGCTGGCACACCTGTGTAGTGAGAATTGGCTTATTGAAACTTGAGCGGAAGCACGCCAAACTAAAGCTGCTTAGTGTCAGTGGAGTCGCCCCCCTTTTGCTATTTGCAACATGTGCGGCACATTTTATCGAAAAAAAAAACCAGCTGCTACGCATTTTATGCTCAATTTTGCAATGCCAGCGCTGCTGCTGCACTTCACTAAATAGTAGGGCGTCTCTGTGCTGGCTGACAGATGGGGTCTCAGCAAGTTCCCCTTAATCTCAATTATATCTCATTTTCTCCCCCAAAAGTTGTATTCAAAAAAGTTGAAAGCATATGAATTATACAACATGTGTTATTAATAGTTAACTCATGTTAACTATTCCCAGTAGACCCACTAGCAAACTGTGCTTAACTCCGCTGAATTTATCTTATTTCGGAGATTTGCCCAACGTATCTGACTTATCTCTCTCCTTCTCTGGATATCCGAGAGGGCAGCAGCTGAGCTACTTAAGTTTGCTCAATTTGATCTAGATTTAATATCTACTTTATTATTATTATTACTTTTCTCATAGTCAATTATCAATAATTTTGTTTTAATACCAATTTTAAATAGTTGTTCTCTTTTTCTAAATTTGTAAATTCACATTCAATAAATATATAAAGCTATTATCATCATTATTATTTTTTTTTTTAACTATTTATTTATTATATTTTATTTGAAATCCGAGTAATCTTATCAAACTTGGCTGTTTTATCCGAAATCCCCGTCGTTGTCAACTGGCAGCTCAAAATGCTTTAAATAAACATGTGTAAATATAACTCCAAATTGTCATTCGGAGTGGCAAGCAACCATTGCGAAAGTCGCATTGAAGGCACCACTTATGTATTTATAGGCTTTTTACTGTAGCAAGACACTGTGCCGCTGTCATGTTTATCGTGTTGCACATGTTGCGCATTAAAATTAATTGGCAACTCGACTCGTTTAATTGTTGATCGATTGTCAAACTTACCGCAAAGAAATGTGGACGGAGGCGACCAATCGAATACTTGGCTATATCCGTGGTCAGTTGACTGACGGCGGCGCCAAAGCCAAAAATGCCAATTTTCTTATAGCACTCGATCATCCAGTCGGGTATCTCATAATTCATTAAGATATACCTGCGAGGCGTGCCAGTTCCGCTCGCAATGGCCTCTCGCGAGAGCAACACTTCAACGATCAGGATCTGCGAAAGAGCCAAGGAAATTCGAAAGAATTTTATCAATGGTGGATTTTCTTCCTTTTAGCACCTCCTTGAAAATTGTTTACCCACAAATAGGTTGTTGTAAAAAGGAATGCAAATATTTACATGGGCCCATTTTCATGGTCTATTTGTAAATATAGTTTTATTAGGGCTTTCCATGAATTACGGCTATAGTTTTCTACTCCAGACACATGCTGCTCCAATTAAATGTGCTGCATGTGGCCAGATGCCATATCTCTTACTACTGCTGCTGCTGCTGCTGCTGTTGTGTTGCAATCGCCTCAAAGTGGAGCACATTAAAGAGCTGTTGGCAATTGTGAACTTGAAATGATTGTGCAACAGCAACTGCAACAATAACAACAACAGCAACAACTGACACATGCTTGACACATTTCACATGGGTGGCCAGAGCTACTTTGGAGCAGTCCCAAGAGCCAAGTGCTCCTCCAGCTCGCAGCGAACAATCGGCAATTAAATTCATTTATATTTTCATTTACATTTCATTGAATTCATTTCGATTAAATTCCATTGTTTGCCCAAAAATGCTTTTCAACTTACAGTGCCCAGTGGTAAAAACAACCCAATGAAGTAGAGCATCCAGTTCCTCACTGTGGACTCCTTGAATGGATGCATCAGCGATTCATCGTCACAGAAGAAGCCACGTTTGTAGGGATCACCAAGCAGATAGAATAATAGTATAGGAAAGCCAACTGAAAATAAGTAAAAAAGAAAAAGAAAACAATTTTAGATCGATTAAATAACAAAGCATAAGCGTCAATGATTTATCAATATTTTATTTAGTAGGTCATTGGGACTTGTGTCGAGTATTTAGCGGCATTATCGATCGACTCACTCCCTTTTTAACTACAAATATATTTTTGTATGACTGACACGGTTGACTTACGATATGTCTAAGCTATTGATAAGATTACTACTCGACTTCTTGGGGCATACATAAATGGGGGAGACAACGAGACGTCGACGACGACGCTCGTTAAAAATGCCTACGACTATTTTTGGGCACAACATCTAAAACTAAAATATCTCCAGTCTTTCAACAAGATACTCACGCACTGTTTTAAATTAAAAATGCAGCACAACATACCATTAATAATAACTTTCGTGGCATACAAATGACGCAGCCAGACAAATGGGCAGTATGCACACTCACACTCTGATTGATTGATTGGTTGATTGATTGATCAAAGGTTCAGCGCAGCAGCGTGCAACACATCCATCACAGAGTCGCTGCAATGGATCGTGCCGGTTGACACTTAAAATATGTTTGTTTTCACAAAGAGTGCAGTGCTAATTATAATGCACCCTTATTAAATACACATAGCAGAACAAGTATTCAATTAAAATTGCATTAATGCATCGCAGCACTTGCAGCAATTAGAGTTACAATTACGAGTTACAGTTATGGTTATAGTTTCCCTAATTGCCATTGCAACTACGCGTATTACCTGCCAAAGAGGTCGACAGGCCTAAATTATAATTAGAAATTAGAAAGCCAGAGAGGCCTTGACGCATCTGTAAGCATGAAATGCGAGGGCGGCTTGAAAAGTGAGTCACAAATAATTGAGTAGATGTGCATTGCCACTAAACAAACCACATTTAACTGTAAGTCTATTACCGGAATCCGAAGTTGCAACACTCAGAAAAAGCAACTGAACTGAAATTTAGAAAGTCACCAAGGATTGCTCAGCTTATTATTCAGAAAATATATTTCTAAATCGCATTGCTGCGTCTTTCTAAAATCTAGTGTTTTTACTTCAGTTAAGTCCTTCATAGAATTATTTAAAACAATTTATAAAATATGTCTTATTTCAAAGGTTTGGTTTTTTATGTCTGTTAAAACAACATTTATATATCAGCTTTTTTGTTACTTAATTATTATTATTATTTTTACTACAAACACTTTTAGTAGAGCCTTTTTAGAAATTATTTCTTGACTGTTGTTTTAATTTTATTATTTGTTACTTATATTTAGAATCTGGAAATAATTTCGATAACCATAAAAACTTTCAGATTTATTTTAGTTCGTTTAATTTTAAGCAATTTGAAAAGATTATTTCACATTGTTTTCTAGTTTTCAGGTACATTTTTTATTTGTCAGTGTAATAAAATTTCTTCGCATTTCCGCTGGGAGCATTTGTGTGTTCCTTCCGAAAGTATCTGCTGTAAGTATAATGACTATAGGCTTAAGTGATTCACAAGTAAAGACACTGCGCTGAAATCTACATTATATATATATATATATATATATATTTATACATAAACGGAACAACCAGAGTCCTCAATGGCGACGATTGTGCGCAATGTTGCAACACTTGAGGCAGGCAAGTTGATGAAGCTGCTGTCGCTGCTGCAGATTCATTTCACAATAGAAAGGAACTCATGTTGAGCAAGGCAATCAGAGATCGGGGCGCGACAAAGGTGGACAGACCTAAGATGAGGGGAAAGTAAGCAGACAGGGCAGCTGCATCAAAAACAGGTTCGATCCCCGACAACCAAAAAAGAATATATAAAAAAAAAACTGTTGCGACAATTGTCTAGATTTTTAACGATCTCCGCTGGGAAAGCTATTCGATGGGCATCGTGTATTGTTGCCAGATTAGAGTCATATTACGAGCAGCAAGTGGCCTTTGTATGCGGGAGGCTAATCCTGCCACAGAACGTAGCTCCTCTATGGATTTTACGACTGTGCGGCATGAAAACGAGAGTTTGTGGCAGTTTATCTAACCAAGCATAACTCGATTAAAAATGCTACAAATGGAATGGGTAAATAATGCACACACATGTAGCAAGTAGCGAGTAGCAAGTAGTAGAGGGAGGGGGAAGGTAGGTAGTGGGGCATGCACAGCCTGCGGCGGAAGTGCGTCGTTTAGTGGCGAACGCCAAATCGTGTCGCAGCAAGTTCAACTAAATGATTCCCATAAACGGGCAGAGAACAGAGAAAAAAAGCAGCAGTCGCATTTTAATATTATTATTTTTGAAAGTGCTTTGCGTCCCATTTGGTGTCAAGTCCATTTCAATAATGCTTAAATCACAGTATGCCGACAAAACAAAAAATTGTACACAATTTGTTTGATAAACACAAAGAGGTAAATGACAATCTGGAGCACACTTTGCCCCCGCTCAACTTAAGACAAAAAGGGAGCCGCCGCAACGCTGCCACCGGTCTATGCCACATATTGCATTCGTTACTTATCTCTCTCTCTCACTCTCTGTGTATATATATATATTTATATGTGCAACTGCATACTGTATCTGTATCTGTGTATCTATATCTGTCTGATGCTGTTGTGTACTTAAGTGCGACGCACTCTTCTTTGAGCTGGGCGCCAAACAAGTTGCGGCAACATTTACAAAAGCGTTTTGTGGGCCACACAAACAACATTGTGCGGCACGTTAGAAGCATTACCACCTCTCACTCGCTTATCGTGCAACAATAAACGCAACTATTTCTTAATGCTGGCATTTAAAATCTTCTCATCTCATTTGCAGCTGAGATGGCCACTGCTGTCTCTCTGTCTGCCAGTTGAATTCTAGAAGCAAGAAGAAGCAACAAGACGGAAGTTTAATTAAAGGCAATTAATGCCAAAAGATTTGCACTCTGGCCAACCTCTGGCCAATTGACAGCAGACAGCAGTCTCCAGACTCCAGTTAAGACTTTAGACCAAGGCTGACTGACAGTCCACAAATTGATGGATCAGGCAGAGAATTTTCACATTTATCAACTGCCATCAGCCGAAGACAAGGCTCAGGGATCTAAGCATTTTACGCTTCACAACTCAAAATCAGTGCACAGACTCACTCGACACAGTAATTACACATGTGCAACAATTACCAGGAATTTCCAGAGAAGTAGGGAGAGCTGGCAAAGGTGTCGGTGTCACCCAGGTAGATCCCAACATGCAACGCCTTTGTGTGCCACAGCCCATAAGTCGTGACATGTCAGGTCGTCAACAGAGCTGAAGATTGGCGACCATAAACAATAGCAACAAAAAGCAAATTTCAGACTGCTTTCGCTTAGCAAAATAAGGCAAAAAGTAAAAAGTAAAGAAGAATAATACAGACTAGAGATACCCTAAAAAAAAAGGTTAAGGACCTTAACAAACGTCCATCTTTGCTGGTTATAGCTATTAAAACGGTGCGAAATGCACTGATTGAAACAAAAAGTATAAGAAATTAACCAAAAATGATGTAATCAGCTTAAGCATTGAATATCTTTGATGGATCAGCATATTTGCTGATAAGGATTACCTTAGGCAATAGTCAAAAAAGTTAATCCATATAAATTTGCTATTAATGGTGTATGAAGTACATTCATGGACATTACAAATAAATAAGAAACTAAGCAAGAATAATGCAGTTAAAAGAAACCCCAGATTTGAATGTATTAATTTTATATAAACAACATTTTTGTATATACACAATGAATATATTTAACACAACACATATTAAACACATTATTTGTTTAATCTACATACACGTTGAGTTAATGTAAAGATAAGATTTGAGTGTATGCATTGTTTATCGATTTACATATCGACATCATCTATATATACATACGGCAATTAAGTCTTTGTAATAGTTATGGCTAAAAATGAGAATGAGAACAGCCTCTGCACAAAATGCGGGGCAAAACACCGCAGTCATCGAAACTGTTTGCTATTTGTTCGACGAGTTTGATACAATTGTTTTTGTTGTTGTTGTTTTGTTGTTGTCTGCTTGCTTCTTCTTTTTTTTGTAGAAAATAAACAAAGCATGAATTGAAAAAGTGATCGCCTCCATGACCATGGCAACAAACGAAATGCGTAGCATAAATATTTTTCTTTCTACTTGCTTTTTCTTCTTCTTTCTTTTTTTTTTTGATTTTGTTGTTTCCACTCCACCCACACTACTCAGACTCACGCACTATAAATTATTGGAGTGCGTGCAGTTTTTGTTTCCCTCTCTCTCTCTCTCTCTCTCTCTTTATTTCCTCTCTCTCTCTCTCTCTCTCTCTCTTTTATGAGTTTAATGACTTCACAGAAGCCCACCGAAAAGTTGAAATAAGTCGTTTTTCAATTGTGGTACAGCTCGTTCGCATTCAATTAACGTCAAGCGGCGACAATACTAGTTTATTTTCAGTCAAGTCTCAAGAGTGAAGTTGGTACACACCCAAAATGCGTTATTTAAATACTCGAAAAGGCATCGAATGCGTTTGGACACATCACTTTATCAGCGACTTGCGTCAAAACTAATTTACGCCCAAATTAGTCGGCGACAGACACTCAGAAAAAAGTCCATCAGATCAAAATCAGATCAGAGCAGACAATCTTAAAAGGTGCTGCATAGTTGCTCTTAAAAGGCATTGGAATCTACTTTGGAATGAGTCTATATATATATATATATACATAACGTTACAACTAATTGGAATTAATTTGGAAAGAACTATTTGTGTTTTTTACATATTTGATTAAGTGTGCAGCTGGGGTTGAAAGTTGTATTTATTTATTTTTTTTAATGTCAACGCTTTTTATTTATGGACACAATTAGAGGGGAGAATTATTGGAAATATAAAGTTTGTATGATTAGATAGCTTTTTTAAACATTGCGTGTCAATTCCCTTCACGTTTTATTGGCTATTTTAGCACTGCTGTGAAAATGTTGCCAGCTTTTAGTTGACGGGTTTTAATTTAATTGGAAAAAAATAGATAAGTTGTCGCAAACTGATTCATCAATGGTGGCAGGCTATTTTTTTTTTTTTTTTTTTAATATGTTACTTTGGTTTCTTTTATGACGTGCACCTTCTGGTGCTTAATCGCAAATAACGACTTAACCCACAAGTTGAATGAGTCAACTGATTAGCTTGATGCAAAATTCTCTTGGTTTTTTTGTTCATGTTTTTTTATCAAGTTTGTTTTTTACCCAAATAACCTGTATGAGTGTATTTAAATATTTGCTCACGTACGTAAATATTGTATTGCAATTAAATACATATGACAAGGCAAAACAGATAAACACAAAGCTGTAAATTAAGCTTGAGGTCAAAACTGGTAAAAATGGCGACACCTTTCGCGTTTACCTTAAAAAAAAAGGTGTAGTGCGCATTTTTTGTAGCTGTCAATTAGCAACAATAATATAAACAAACAATAAAACTTTCTCAAAAGTAAAAAAGCTATTATGCATTAAGCTCTTATTCGAATAAACCTGAATCACCGCACACCTTTTGGGTGACACATTTTTGCATCTATGCTGCGCTTATTTTGATACAAATGTTAGGGTAGATGATAGCATAATGTAAACAAAAGACACAAAAGCGGAAATTGCTGGTGACAAATTTATCATTTGAAAACAATTAACATAAGCAGCACTGCTACTGCTAACACATAACATAATAATCACTTTTAAATTACAAAATGTAATAAAGATTAACAGTAATGCTAATCAAATTCCCGCCCAATTTGCTTGGAGTTCTGATTGCTAGTTCAAAAAATTCAATGTGGATCGCTCAGCTGTTTAAAATCACCAATAATAGAGCGCAACAGAGTGTTCTTATTACGTGTGTGTGTGTATATCAATGAGAAAAAGCTCTGCTGAGCAAGGCCAGTGCACACATACAATTGCCGAAAATTACATACATACGAAATACACAAAAGAACAATGCGACAACAAATATTGCGGCAAATTCACACATATGCAATTCACGCATAACAGTGTGCACATGCTGACAAATGTATGTAATTGTAGGTTGTGGCAACACTCACCGCAAAGCAAAATCAAAATATCGAGTCCCACTCGACATAAAATTCGCTTGTTTGTGTCCATATTTGTTATGTTTTGTTGAGTTTGTTGTTGTGTTTGTGGTTGTGTGTTGCTTTGCAAGCGTTCTTCAATGCTGCTGGTGGAGTTGATGTTGTTGCCGCTGCTGGGAATAGTCAATGTTATTTGTGCAGGTGGAGCAGCAGTTTTGTTGTGGCTGTTGTTGTGGTTGTTATTGTTGTTGCCGCTAGCCACGTTTGCACATGAATCTGCACTCAATTGACTTTCCGGCCGACGGAGCGGTGTTGTCTCGCTCGCTGACGATTCGTTACTCATTTCCAATTAGTTTTTGTGCTTTTCGGTGAGTAAAACGACGGAAAAAGCTTACAAGAGCTTTACGCTCTCTCTCTCTCTTTCTTCACTTGACAGTGAACTTGTGCTTCAGCTTCGACAGAGTCTTTACAGGCAGCACAGCACTAAACAGATTGCTCCTCTTTTGTTCTTCAGGTAAAAATGTTAAAGTTTGAAATACGTCATTTCTGGAAAAGGAGGGTAGAAAAGATAATATATTATAAAAGAATTGTGGGATTACACCGCGTCAGACGTAGCTACACATTTATGAGTAAGGCAACGTTTTCATTAAAAAAAAGACAAAGAAAAAAAGGATAGCCGTGACGAAAGTAAGCATGCTGTGATTCATTCATTGTTATGCTTCGTAATGATATTATGAGCCAATCAGTTCATTCGAGTTTGAACAGTGTCCTTAACAACTATAAGATACCATATAAATTGCCCTTACATGCATATCTCTTTTTTTTACTTTACTTTTTACTTGATTGATATTTGGAAACAAGCGTTTGAAAATTGCAAGTAGAGATGTAGTTCCAAAATTAATAAGACAAACTACCGACGTTTCCAGTGCAAGGCTCTTTTCCACGTTTACTAAGAACTCCTACAAAAACAAATAGCAGTAAAATTAAAAAAAAAATGGAATATTCTCAAAAATAATTAACAATTACTATTCTTTTTCATTCATTTAATTTGCCAATATTTTATTGCAAGCAATAATTTTATTATATCATAAACTACAAATTCGATAACACAATTGCAACGGCTGTGAAATCAAACTAAAGAACAGACATTGTGTTCTGCTGCGGAACCGTGAACCGGTTGCGCTTCAACTAGTTTGCATTTTTGCATTTTATATTTCCAATTCGAAAGAAATGTGTACAGGATTCAGCGTGAGTCGTGAGTCGTGAGTCAATTGCTGCTCACAGGTCAACAAGCTTGCAGCAAACCAGTGGTTAGACGTTCTCAGTTGGGGTAGAGTTAATGTTAATGGGCTCAGCAAATAGTTTGATTGAACAGAACGACTGTAATTTGTGCAACTCTGTTAAGGCTTGCCCATTAATGGAGCGTTGTAATAAGCAGCTTGCAACCTGTAAGGCAGCAACTACAGTCGCCATTGTTTGGCATTTCAGCGGACAAAGAAGCAAGCTAAATTCGGTTGGAAGCCATCGCGAATGGAATTGCAGTCGGTTGTCAGATCCCAATCGTTTACTTCAGCTACTTCGTCACAGCAAGCAGAATCTATTTTTAGATAACATAATGAAGTTTATCTCTTGTTGGCATGTCTACTTTGATGGCAATGAATAATTTGTCTTCCAGCGGGGGGAGTATTTAGTATATGTTTTAATGATTAAAACAGCTTCTTAATTAAATCCGAAACACTTTTAAGATTTTTATCTAAATGACCAAAATTGCAATTTCAGCACTTATTTTTAATTGTTTAATAAACAAAGTAAAAAAGCGCGAACAGGTTAACAGCTATCTGGCAACTGTTAATCAAGCGTTAAAGTGCATTAGGTAAACGCTATTCACATTTAGCCGTAACAGAATACAGAGTGATGACAATATGCGTTTATCTTGCTCTCAACAATCCTTCTCCACCATCTCACTCTCTCTTTCCTTCATAGCATTCAAATGTCATGCTAAAATGGCACATGCTGTGAAATAAGGTCAAACAATCTGCCTGTTATAATGAACATTAAATGTAATTGCTCATAAATAACAGCAAATGGAATTAAGTAAATAATGAATATGAAATATTATAACTGAATATTCACATGAATGGAATAGGCGAAGGCAATTTCCCATTTTGACTGGAACATTGAACATTTCACTGCCACACTGCAACTGTAAAACGGGGCTGATCAAAAGGCAGTGCCCAGAATTGCTTGCAGACTTATTGACGACGTTGACGTCGCTGCTGCTGGCGGAAAGCAAAATGACACCAACGACGCTGACGTCGTCGTCCATGTGCGGTCGTTGTACCTCCGTATGTATGAATGTGTACATATATATATATATATATATATATATATATGTATATGTGTGTGTGTGTGTGTAAAAAGCTTGTTTATTTAATATGTAAATGATGAGGAGTATTAAATTCATGCTTGTTACGGCAATCACACGCGCCTGACATTGAAATCTAAGACGACGTTTTTGGTTGTGTTCTGCGAGTGAGAGTGGGAAGCAAATGTAAGCAAAGTTTTTTCACCTAGTTACTAATGTAAACCTCACCAAACTGTTAGTATTACAGATAACACAACTTGATATTCTATGTAAGTCATAATTACTTTCGGTTTTTTTCAATTACAAATCTAGTTAATGGAAACGTGACGCATTGAATGGTTGATTAAATTTATCAACGCGAAATCACCGTGAAATTTCATTAATCAACATTCCGTGATAAGGGCTGGCAAATAGAAAAAATACCGATTAGAAAATTATTCTATTCACAAAAATAATAATAACAATACTAATACAAAGAAAAATATATTTATATCAATATTTTATGGGTTTCTTTCGTACATCCTGCCAAATTAACAACGACCTTGAACCTGGCACACAGACACACCTACACACACGTAAGCACTGACAACGTGGTCAATGTAAACATTCTGCGCTGCAAATATCGATTTAACTTTATGGCCATTTTACGATTTGGCAAATATAACAACTGAAGCACTCACACCTCCTTGTGGGAGTAGGCAACTGTTGTTATATCTATCTGTATATCACTTTCATTTGTTTAGCAGTGCATTTAAGAATCCCTGCGATTGCACAATACATTTATAACAGAGCTATGTTTACCAATTTCTGTTGTTTATTTACATTGACATCCATTTTAGCTTTTCACACATGTTTCGCTATCTGACTTTTATTTTGCTTTCATTGTTTTCTTTTTTTTTATATATATTTTACTTTCAAAAAAATCGAATCGATTTTTTTATCTACTAACACACGCACATGTAGCAATGATTGTATATAAATAATCTACAGTACGTATGAATATTTTACCTTTAAACACAAATCAATAGAATTAATGCGCTTGTGGCAAAATTAATGGGTTTTCAATGTTTTTTCCGTTGCGAGAACCAGATGCCAAATTTTCTCAGCCACTTTGCTGGTTTTTGCTTATTAGCGTCACTTAAAACTATTTATTTGTCTTGTGCATAAACAATTACGAAAAATTCAAAACATTTGACGCAGCGCTGCGTAAAGCACTCTTCTTATTAAAGCGGGCAAGCAACTGAACACGTCCGCTGAGCGGTTTGTACTAAATACGAAGACAAAGACGGACAAGCCTTTTATGTTTGTTTGTGTGTTTGGCACAAGCAGAGTGAGAGCAAAACCGAATTATGCGCTCTCTTTGGGTACTTTGCGCTCTCTACGGGACTCGCTTCGTGTTCAGGTAATTCATATTTTAAGCTTAGATAAGAAATGTTATCGGAACAAATGTGAATTAAGGCATTAAAGGGGTCAGTCACCAGCCTCGTTCAATTATTTATATTTCAAAAGAAAAATTAAATTGTCGAATTGCAAAAGATGCATTTGAAAAAACACCAATAATAGCTTCTGGGAATAAAATTAATAAAATTCAATATTCATCTTAATCAATGTGATAAGCATTACAGAATTATAAGTGGTAGCGCTCCAGTGTGTATTAAAGGAGATTTCACGAAGAGAACGAGAGAGCGCACGTGCTTTCGGCTCTCTTGCACTCTCAGCAGTGCAGGCCTTCATTGGTACTTGGACGCTTACTGATGGTGGTTGCTGCGCTCAGTTCTTCGTGTTCTGTCGAGCGCTGTGGTCGATTTTGTTATTGAGACGGCAATTCAGTTCAATTTGTGTGCATTCAGAACGCTGCGCATGCGAAAGAACGCGTAAAAAGTAGCGGATCGAAAGTGAAAAATTCACATATATATACAAATATAAGTACATGTGTGTGTATGAATGTGTGTGAAAATAAAGGGAATAATAAAACGAAATAAACAATAATTATGGCCAAGCTAAGCAACCTCTGCGTAAAAGTAGAAATGCAAATGAAAGCAATGCATTTGCAAATATTTAAGACAAATTCAAGCAATTAATTTATGCATCGCATGCAGTAAATGTCAATAATTTCGACTACTCACTTGCGCAATTTCCATTTTATTGTTTACTTTAATTTATCGATTGCTGCACCAAAAACGCTTATCACTCACCAAAAAAATAAAAAAGAAAAGGCAACTTTGTAAATGATTTTCGGTACCCATCGAAGCCAAAGCAAATAGACCAGTTTCGTTTCCGATTCCATTAGCGTCTGCCCAAAAACTCGCCACTTTGCCTTATTTACTATTTACCAACGTGCACTTCAAATATTTGGGCTTCTGCTGATAACAAAAAATAAAACATAAATAAAATAAACAAAAAATGCCCACACACGACACTCGCAAGGTGCAATAGGAGCAACCCACACACACCCACACACACCCACACACACCCACACACACCCTCGCACACCCTCGCACACAATTGCCGCAAAAATGAGCAGCTTGCGTCCTGCAAGTGTCTGCGACACGACGCCGTTGCAACGCTTCGAAAGTCAAAGCAGCAGCGGCGAGGAGCCTTCATCGCCAACAGCAGCGAGCATCGTTGCCGCAACGCAGCAACACCAGCAACAGCAGCAGCACCATCATCAACAACAGCAGCAGCAACAACATCATCACAACAATAACAACAACATTAGCAACAACGTCAAAGTTGATTTACAGCTGCCACCGTTTGTTGGGGGAGTGGTTGCCACACAAGCGAGTGTTGCTCAGCAACGCAATCGCGGCACAGCTCACATCTTTGGACGCATCCTGGTCGATCTGAGCCTGCTCAGCTGCGGTGAGTGTTGCGCTCCTTTTTCTATACACAGTAAATAAATAACAAATAATACAGAAACTTTTTTCTGAAAAAAAAATCGCAATTAGAAATGCTGTAAAATTAAAAACATGTTAAAGAAAAAAGTCTAAGATAAGAATTAGAAAAGCTATTTTGCTAATTTGCAGATACAGTTTGTATTATTAAGAAATGTATGTCTAAAAAACGAAATAAATCATATAAAAAATATTTTCTCAAATGTAGAAATAAGAAATACAAATTAGTCTATCGAGTATTTTATCTTGTATCTTCGAATTTTCTGTATTTATTTAAATATAAATTATTCAAAATGTTTGGTTTATGGTGGAATCGTCGAAGACTTATGATAATTATAAAAACAAACAAAGTTAAGTAAACCAAGCATAAAATTCAAATCCTTGAAATTTCTCACATTTTTTCTCAGTTTTACAAAATTTTGGTTTTTAGAAAGATCCAATATTTAATTTTAGAACAATACTCTATGTATGATCTACCCTGGACACCAAAAGTTAGTAGTTTTATAGGCCTATTTTAGAGCTATTAAGGAATGCAACTTCTACTAAAAAGTTAACATTTGTTTTGCGATCTGTTATCCGTTTATAATGTTCGATATATTAATTGAACTCGGACTTGCCAAGTTTGGAAAATATTCCATGATTTTATCCAGAACTAAAGTATTTAATTTAATTACTCAATTTGTTGCTGACTTCTTGCTTCACATTGTGGCCTAAATATGTGTCTTATGCGAGTTTCTAGAGTCGCAACTGTCTACTATCTACTATTATCGGGCAGCAGGTCGGCGCCACTTCTTCATATCACCGTGGTTAATTTAACCGTGAGCGATTCGCATTTTTTTTACATTAATTGAACAATAAAATCACATGGAATGGTGAAAAAAAATGTTTCCAACTGCGTTGGCATCTTTATTTTTCATAATGACTAAGCATTTTTGCTGTTGTTTATGGGGGGTCTGATTAGCAGCTGCCCAGCAGAGGATGGATGCCCAAAGTGATACAGAAATGCTTGCAACACACCAGAATAATCACTGACCACCATTTGTGGCCTCAATCAGCGGCCAAATACGAAATACCTTCGCCCATCGAGTGTTGTCTGATTTATATATTTAACTTAATTTACGCAAAATGTTTGTGGGGTGAATTTATTATTATGCGAGTAGCAGCAGCATTGTGAAAATAATCAACAATCAACAATCAAAACAACAAAAACACAGAAACAACATCATTTATCCGCTTGATTTTGAATTGGAACTGAAACTGAAACTGGCTGTGGCTCGGCTTGTTATCAACAGCAGACCTTGTTGCGATGAGGCAGTGAATCTGACACAGATGCACTATGATTATTATGCTAGATATTTCGCTCTATTATAAAATGCACAACGATTCATAGAAAATATGTTCCCAAAATTTAAGCCCTACTCTCGTAAAGACGAAGGAAAGTAAATTAAAAAAATAAATTTCTTAAATTTATATTTTCTGTCTTTCTGATAACTCGGAATTGCTTTTCTAAATTTCAGGATTGATTTCTCAAAAATGTAAAAAAATATATATCTAATTTCCAGGGTAAAAATCAATAATTCGGCCTCTAAAAGCCGATTTCATTTAATTTCAATAGTTGTTTTTGAATTTTAGAAAGCATTTTTTCGAAAAATTTTATTTTTTGATTTCTAAAAAATAAGAAAAAACTTTGCATTAATCAACTATAAATGCAATTCTTACAGTTGGATTGACCATGCTGGGTTTCTCGCTGTGGGCGGAGCCCTTCAAGCGCGGCTTCTTCTGCAGTGATCTCTCGCTAAAGCATCCCTACAAAGAGTCCACCATACGCAGCTGGATGCTGTATCTGATGTGTGCAGCGCTGCCCGTCTGCATGGTAATTCTAGATGACTATAATCATCAAGAAAGCAGCTTGTCTAACTTTGTCCATTTTTGCGTATTTGCACAGATTTTGCTGGTTGAATTCTATCGGGCGCAGGATAAGCACAGGTATCAGGCCAACTATCACTGCCAGCGGGAGGGCAGCGGCTACTATCTGTGCCACATGGAGCTGCCACATTGGCTGCCCGAATGCTATCGCAAAATTGGCGCCTTTGTCTTCGGCCTGGGCCTGGAGCAGCTAACCACGGGCATTGCCAAATATGCCATTGGACGTCTAAGGCCGCATTTCTTTGCTGTAAGTCGAAAGATCGTCGATCGTCACAATTATTATTTTTAACCAAAGTCTGTCTGATGCATGCAGCTCTGTCAACCTGTGCTGCACGACGGCACCAGTTGCAGTGATGCGATCAATGCGAATCGCTACATTGAGAATTTCACATGCACCGCACTCAATATGAGTGCCAAGCGGCTGAAGGATGTGCGATTGTCGTTTCCCAGTGGACATGCCAGTTTCGCCTGCTACTCCATGGTCTATTTGATGGTGCGTGTTTAATGGCTATTTTAAGGCTGTCTAAACAAACTGAGTAATTACCATTTTTGCTTAGATTTACTTGCAACGTCGCATGCACTGGTCGCGCCACCGCATGCTGCGCCACTTGTTGCAGTTCCTGCTGCTCATGTTCGCCTGGTACACGGCGCTCACCCGCATCTCCGACTACAAGCATCACTGGTCGGATGTTGTGGCCGGTTCGGCCATTGGACTCGCCTATGCCCTTGTCGTTGTAAGTTCACACAAATATATATTTATATATATTATATCCACAACTTTAGCTGATTTCTTTATCCCTTTCTTTGTTGCAGTCTTGGACACTTTGGTAAACAAAATACTTTAAGCCACGCCGCCTTCGGTCTTCGCTTGAAATTGGAGTTGTTCCAACTGAGCCATCGTCTTTACATGTGCAACAAAACTATGTTAATATATTAGTGTTAATAATTAACTTTTACTATCATTGAACATTGCTCATAAGTTGTATGTTTGTGTGTGAGTGTGTGTGTGTATCTGTGCGCTTTTGTTTACTTTTACTTAATACAATTTTTAAGTGTGTATCTGACTAGAATTGTGTATGTTTCGAATGCGCTGGCATTGAATCATCTGTATACATTTTTAAAGAGAATTGCTTTGATTTAGTATTAGATTTAGATTTAGTATCGATTTATAACTGGTAAACTGAACAAATCAATATTATTTCTAGCAGCTAATGCAAGTTTTAAACTAAGTCTTGAATATAGTTAATAATAATTATGCGTTTCTGATGAACTGTTTTATGCAATGTGTTTTTTGTTTTCCACTGTGATTAATTATAGTCAACAATACAAACTACGTGTTATAAATAATATTTTAGGCGGGCTTAAACAGACTTATAAACATTGTGTGGACTTGCATAACTTGTTGTTATTATTATTTCTTTTTGGGGGCATTATGCACTGCGATCGGTCAAGAATTTCAAGAATTTTTGTCGGGTTAATGAAATTTAAGGGTTTCCCTTGATCCTTAGTCGCCAGCGTCTTGTCAAGAAACCGGTGAGTATTCCAAGTCCCTTCCTTTCCATGGATTTTAGTTGCTTAAATTATTTCTGATTATAGCTGCACTTGCATAACTTAAAACAAGTCCTTATTTTTTTAGTTAAAACCAATACTGGCAAACCATGAAAGACCAATATTACCAGCAATATGAAAGCCAACTGGTTTTAATATATCCAGAAAACTTATTGCGAGAAGACTTAATTTTGTTGCGGTGTTTTGACAGCCAATATGAATGTAAAAGCAGATCAGATTAGATCTAATAACCGGTGAAATATTAATATTTAAATGAACAAAGTGAATTGGCGACCACCAGTTGGTAACGGAAACTGAAAGCAGTCGTTTTGGCCTGACTAACTGGCTCGCTGCTGGCCAGAATCTTAAGACAGACAAAGATACGTTCTGCACTTGCCGTTAGCTGACGATTGAAATGGTCGATTGTAATTACCAAATAGAGCCAGATTAGCACTTGACTGGACCTGGCTCATGGCCAGCCTGAAAGCGAGTGCTGGCCTCGACTTCTGGCCAGAACTGTTGGCCAATTTGCTCGATGGGCCCAGCAGGTTTTTAAAAAAAATAATCACTGCCACAATCTGGCTCCTTGTCCGGTTGCACTTCAGTTGACCAGTTGCAAGCAATTTGCATATTAATCGAGTTTACTGCCATTGCTCGACACTCGACACGAGCCCGACTTGCTGGCTGATCAAGAAGATGAGAAATTAGAAGTGGCAGCAGGCGGAACATCCCAGCAGCCCCATCACTCACTCAGCACTCAGTCACTCAATTTGTTGGGGATATACACATATGTATGGAAATGTGGTCAATCAGCTATCAGCACTCAGCCAAAAGCAGTGAGATTGATGCGGTTGTAAAATGTGTCCATGAAACATTGGCGTTGTTAGTTCTTTAAGAAAGAAAGACTCCATCGTCATTCAATACACTCAACACTCGATTGCCGACATTCGACATTCGACAATTAGATGAATGCATTTGAATTGCCTGTTTGGCAATTAACACAATTTTTATATAGCTTTTATCGCAACCATTTCGTATCTGTTTTCCCCCAAAATAACAAAACCAACAAACAAACAAAACAGAAATTTTCCCCATTTGAGGCGCTTTTCAATTGCATTTGCTGCATCTGCTCAGTCATTCAACGCGATTCGCGTCGTCTGTCAATAGCTGCCTTCAAGTTTATGACTCTTATCTATCCATCTATCTATCTATCTGTGTATCTATCAATATATCTGCTTGTATTTTACCACTCTTTTGATGGCTATGGCAAATGCCCGAGGGTGCAATTGCAATTATTGTTTGGGGTGTAAGCGCATCATTCCGTAAAATTGGCCAACAATTCAGACGCAACGTTCATTTCGAAGCGTGAAAGGTAGTTTGGATCGCAGTTCAGGCTCTGCTCCTGCTTAATGGCGAAAAGCGTGTAAAATTGCATTTAGGGTCGAACGGGGGAATCACAAAAATCGGCACCACCAAACACAGACTGGGTGTATCCAAAAATATCCATAAATAGATAAGCATTCTCAAGTTGTCAGTTTCCTTCTTATTTGCTATAAATCATTTTTTTATTACGCAAATATATCTCTTTTTAGAACTAACATAAGAAAAACGTGGAAACTTATCTTGTAATTCTATTTTTTTAATTTCATACAATTAACTTTTATAAAAATGTTTATGTTTTGGTGAACTCTGTTTAAAATTTAAATATGTTTTTCGCTGACTACAGTTTTATATTTCTCTTACTCCAATTTCAATATATTTTAGCATATTTTTAGCAAATTATTTCAGGGCGTTGTAGAAAAATGTCAATTTGAAATTTTGAATTATGTCATTAAAACAGAAATAAATTGTATCATATCGAAATAATATGTTGTAATGGCAAAAACAGCTTGCCAAGCAATAAACAATGCACAGAAAAAACTACTTATTGAGATTATTCTTGTTCGGGTATATCATATTTGATCAGTCTATTTTTTCACACTGAGCTGTCCGTATAGCCTTATATATTTATGTATGAAAAACCGTTGGTGGACACACCCACATTTTTTACGTGTCCGTGTCCATGTCCAGAGCGAAAAGCGTGAAAATGTTCACGTGCACAGCGTGAGTTGAGGCGAAGGGAATAAAAGGGATCGAGGGGAACACAGAACACAGTCATAGGTCGTTATGGCGAAACGTGGGCCAAACTTGCGTGGGTTTCCCTTTTTCTTCCTTTTTTTTAATGGGAGTCTCTTGGTAGTCTTTTGTCTTGCACCTTGTGGCACTACAAGTACGTGCTTGCTACCTTTGGTTGCAACCACACACACTCACACACACACAGACACACACATTGGTGGTCACAAGGCCTGTGACAGACATGCAACTACACTCAGAAAAAGAAATCAAGCAAAATGAAGATCATCCTAAAATTTATTTAGAAATAATTATTTATATTTCAGAATTAATTGTTGTTATTTCTAAAAAAAAAAAAAGTAGCAGTTTCACATCCTTTTTTAGAATTGAATTATTTAAATTTATAAAGTTTACAAAAAACTTTTGTGTGATAAAACACAGACCGTAGAAACATTAAACATTTGTTTAAAATTTTTAACATTTTTGGCTGCAATCGGGCAAATTTTAGACAGACAAAAGCTATTCTTCTAGAAATATACTTTCTGAATGATAATTTGAGTCAATAAAAATATGTACATTTTGTAAATTTCAGTTCGACCGTTTTTTCTGAGTGTATCTACGTGTGCTGTGCTGTTATTTATTTGCATCAGAAGAGTCTGTAGCCTGTGGCCTGTGGCCTGGGCCATCAATTAGTGGGCAGCGCAATTTACGTGGCCACTAAACGTTTATTAATGAGCTCAAGTCAAGTTTTAGATATGCACAATATTTATGGAGCTTGGTCAGTGGCTTAAGGGTTATCTATAAATCTAAGCAACGCTTTAACAGATAACAAGTCGCCGCATATAAGAGTCCGGGCTCCCTTCAGCAAACATCATCCATACCCAACTCGGTGCTGGGAGGACATATAAATCTTGACACGCCTTTGAGCATCTATTAACCAGTTAAGAGCAGTTGGTTAACCAACGTGCCAATTGAAAACATTTTAAGCAACGCCTCGCCTTAGACTTCTAGCCCAATTTATGTCAGTACTTTCAGCCAGACTGCACGTAAAAGTGTAAAGACGCTATCAAAATTGGCAGGCACATTTTACATTTTACAGTTCACAACTTTTGCCATTTTTGCCAAAACGATTTTCATTTATTGCCCTGTTTAAATAAATCTTTTCTACGTTTATATTTAGCAGCACAATTTGTATTCAGATTGTAAGCGTAAAATATACCGTAACTAAAAAGAAAACACAAAATTTAGCCAAACGCCTGAAAACGCAAATCGGCATGAAAACTATAATTTTCTTCTTATATTAGAAACAAAATATCTGTAAATTGCAAAAGCGTTTTTCTCTTTTAGAAATATATTTCATAATGGCAGAATAGATTTCTTAATTGTATCTTTCTTAATGATAGAATATATTTATTTCTTTAATTTTATAATGATAGGAAAAATGGAAGCACTTAAAACACTTACAAAAAATTCTTTCTGTTTATTTTGGAAATTTTATTTCTGAAAATGCAAAGTTTCTAAGTAATCTGCCTTTTTGAAGCTCAGCTGCTGTGGGCTGTCAATTTAATCATGGGCTTCTCTTCTAACTGCCCTCGTGGATATTTTGCTTACAATCTTTGTATGTTGCTAGCGTTTGGATCATAAACTGAAACTCAAACAAGGGCTCAAATCAATGGATTCGTTGTTCGGTTTGTTTTTATGGCGAATTTCCCGCTGCTTTTCTACTGCGATGGGGAACAAATATAAAATAAATACAGGCCAAGTTGAGACTGTTAAAAAAAGCAAGTATGACGAGCTGATGAAGAGTGCAACAAGTTGACTGCCAGCCTTAACTAATCCTTAAAGCAAATTGCAACAAGAATCGCAACCACAAATAAGTAGTTGTTGCATCAAAATTGCCCATTCGGCTTAGCCATAAGAAAATTCCTTCACGCAATTACAACCAGGCTGTAATCAAAGCACTGCGCTTTAATTGAATAAACTTTAGCAGTTAAAAATGTTTACATTAAATGCGTGCTCATCAAACCCCACCACACCCCAACCCCTCTGTTAAGTCTGTTGCTCAGCGATCAGCTGTAATTAGGAGCAACAAGTTGAGACAAGGCAGCCAGCAAAATGAGCAACGGATGCGTTCAATTAAGGCTGAGCAGGAGGGGAGGGATAGGAAAGAGAGATGCGGCGCCAAATACCCGACCCACTTAAAATTATGTATGTATTTAAGTTAACTGGTGTCAGAAATAATGTCACTGTTGCAACAAGCAACACCTTTTCTCCTTCGGCTTGTCTGGCAACTCAGCTCGCATTTGCATATGCAATGGTCAATTAGCGTCGCTAGATTGGCCATGTTGACCAGCGCTGCCCACTTGTCAACTAATAATCATTAACGATAGCAACTTTTGCCGACGCGTGTTGCATTCGCATGGATTTAATGGGTTTGGTGCGTGATTCATATTATGCATGCACATTTGAGGTGTGTTAATAAGTTTACCAACATGGCGTTGCATATGCTTCTTACATTTGCTGCAGAGAAAAGCGCGTTTTTCAAATTCACTTTGTATTTATTGAGAAATCCAACTATTTACTCAAATTGGCACTGTTGACGTACATTATGGTCCGCGTCTGGTCACATTACACATTTAACAGAGCCCGCACACAGCTGTTATTGCCATTCACACAAAAAATGAAAGTAATCGATGTCGGTATCGGCATCGAAGGCACACCTGAAGTCGCGTTCGCGTTGTCATCATCGGTCCAAAAGAAAACCTCCTCCGTACACCAAATTGTGCCGTTTTTTACATACACGCAAACATTTGTTTTATTTCTATGCTTGAAATACACAACAAATTTGTTAAAATTCGTGTTACAGTTGTGCACAGCTGTTGCGAGTGATACAAAATCTGTGCAACAAGTGGTCTCCAACTAGCTTTTAACACTACTCCAATAAAGTGCCTTACAAACACATCGACGCGCGCACACACACACACACACAGACACTGTTCTTACCACACGCACACAAGCGCATACGTAAGCAACAACAACAAGTTGTGGGCTTCAAGTCCAATCAGATAATTACGCCGAAAAATGCTAAACGACGCAAGCACGAAATTTAATTAAAACTCAAAATCTCTCCCAGTGAATGGCAATAAATTGATATACGATTGAGTGTGATAAATGCTGATTTAACTGTTAAAACTGCCAAAAATCCCTACCGCGAGGATTCGTATCGTGTTTCTGTATATGTGATAAAGGAGAGATAGAGCGAGAGAGAAGAGAGAGACAGCCTGTGTACGTGTGAGTGCCTTTTCAACAACAACAACAAGTAGAAGAAACAGAGCAATAATATACAATAATAAAAAAACAAGTGTATTTTAAATATAGATATACAAAGTTCACATAAGCAGGTAATTACGCTATACATGTGCCTATAAAAACCCAACAGGCATACATATGTAATTATTCATATACATATTTATTTGTATATGCATTAAAAATGCTCATTTCTTGCAGTGACTTTTTTTTTGTTGTTTTTGCTTTAACTTTTGCATCGCACACATTTGCTTATATATGTATGTATGTGTGTGTGCGCGTTTTCTCTGCGATTGTTAAATATTTTGTTTGCTATTTTCTTTTCATTATCGTAATTTCTCACTGTGTGTGCCCTGTGTGCTCTTTTATTATTATTGTTTTTACTTTTTCGTCATCATCAGTTTTGCACTTGTTTCTATCTATGCTGCTATCTCTTTTTACCTCAAGCGAAAATAGCACGAATGCCAGCAGCTGAGTCTAATAAGAAATTTGTATCGTTCTTGTCTTGTTTGCCTAGCAATACATGCACAAAAGCCGCTGCTACTCACACTCATAGCAGCTCACACACATACACATGCAAATAATGAACTGGCCAATAAATGCCGCCTGCTTTGGAATGCCGCTGTTGTTGTTGTTCCCGTTCTCAATACATTTTGTCTTAGGTTTAGCGTATGTGGCCGTTGTCAACGGGTTTTCGGTTTGGTTATCACGATGAATTTTAATAAACAAACTGCTGCAGGCTTTTTTTTGTATCTTTATTGTTTCCGTTGCTTGCTTCTCCATCCACCTTTTCTCTGTGTGTCAATCACCTGTTTTTCTTGCACACAACACCAGGCAAAAACAGCGAATTCGCCGTGACTTTTTGTCCTGCTCTTCTTCTACCTCAAATAACAGCTGTTGCTCTCTGTTTACTTTTCTCTTTACACACAGCTGCAAACGGACAGCATACTGCTGTTAAGCTGAGTTCAGGACCTGAAATGTTTTTTATTAAATGGTTTTAGTATTATTAATACATACATATATAATAAAAAGATGAAGAAATAGTTGAGGTCGGTGTTTTTACATTTCTGGAAACCAATGCAGTTTTAATTTGATTAAATATGTAACTTTCAACATGTTTTTGAATACCTCGCCTCGCATTTTGTATTTGGGGACCACTGTTAGTTAACATAAACGTTGGCAACAACATGGTGCTGTTATGGTTGGTCGTCAGTTGTTTTTCAACTTTCATGCGCGACGCAAGGATATGCGCATGGATAATTGCCACAGAGACGAAAACACGTTGCAACTACACAGCAACAACATTTACGTGGCGGCTTCTTAATAATTTAAGACCAAAAACCGACGTGCAGGTTGAGTTTATGACTTTGAGCGCTGAGTGCAAGTCGACGCAGCAAATGGAATAGAGACATAGAAAGAAATGTAAGAAAAAGGTCGCACAGAAAAAAAAAAAAAACAAAAAAAAAGCAAGTAGATTGCAATAACATAAAAGCCCAAGCTGGCTAAGTGGAAAAGTGGATGTGTATTAAATAAATAAAGACTGACCTAGCATACCTACCTATATATGTATCTGTGTGTCTGTGTGTGTTATGTTCATTGCATAAGTACAGAAATTAACATAGAGCTGACTGCTAAGTTTAACCTTCGAATGCTCATTGCAGTTAACGGTAACGGAGAATATCCATAGAAGACAGGATTAAAGAGCTTGCAAAATGGAATCCATGGAATATGAAATGGCCCGCAACATGACGCTGCTGTTCTTCCTGGAACGGCTGCTGGACAAGGGCGAACCACGCACCGTGCACGATCTGTCCTGTCAGTTTGGCAACAAGGAGTTCACCAAGGAAATGCGACAAATTGCCGGCGGCAGTCAGTCCGGTATGTATCCAAATAGACGTATTGCAATCCAAAATCCATTTCATTTTCTCTCTCTCTCTCTTTGGGATCGTAATCCGAAACTGGTGCAGTGAAAACTAATACTGAGCAAATCGACTTGTACTTTTACACCTGCTCGGGCTCATTGTTTTTTTCCGCTCTCTGCATTGTTTATAGTGTTGCTGTTGCTGTTGTTGTTGTGATTGTGTTTCTTTGCTTGAGTTGTCCAAGTGCACATGTCATTGCCGCTTCCCAGTCACAGCCACAGTGCGGTGGACAAGCAATTGAAGTTGCTGCTGCAACCGCAAAAACAAAAAAAAAACAAAGATCAAATCGAGTGCGGGTTGCACGACTTGAAAGATATCCTGTTACCCATGAAAATTGAAACATTTATGTTTTATTTAAAGTCACTCTTCAAATGAAAGTAATTATTTATATATTGTAATGAATTCCAGGAGCAGCACTAACTTTAATTCGTAGAGGAAATGCAAAGCAATATAAAATCAAGATTTGAAATAATTGCAAAATCAATGGTTGGTTTCATTCATTCATTCATTAGAAAAATATTGTAGTTTTTTTTTTTTTTGCAACTTATCAGACAAATATGCACCATAAATCGACTCTTCTTCTTAATTTGTTTGGGTGCATTAGGCTTCCACTTGAGCAGAACAGGGTATACAACCTCGAAGCGCGTTGCTTTTGTCAGGGTTTTTCTTAAGGCAATCGATAAAACACGTGTTTTCTTGTTGCTTGTGGCGCTCGAAGAAGGAGGCACAAACACAAAACTAGATTTCCCCCATAAAACATGAGAAAGACTCGTTGTCAACAATAGGAAAACAGCCCGACAACAATTCGATACGCATAAACACAAGTTCATCATCAAGACGCGGGTATTTTAAAAATAGCAGCAATCCACAAAAACTCCTCGAAAAAAAACTTTAAAAATAAACTGCGTCTGTGCAGTGCAGTGCAATGCACCTTCTAATATTGAAAATACCTCGCAATGAATCCAGCAATTCATTGGCATCTCATTAGAAACTCCAAATGAAATAATTTGTAGAACATTTTTCTTAGTTTTGTTTGCTTTATTTTGAAATGATTATCTACGATTAAATCACATTAAACTTGAACATCATTTTTGGAGGAAAATAGATTATTTTTTCATACAGCTTTGCTGTATATTCTGCTGGGGATGGCGATCCAGTGGGCGTTTGTGCCTCAGCCATTGAATAGCCATTAATTTGCCCTTTAAATGTTGATCTTTGAAGAGAATTACCAAAAAGGATATCTTCAAAATTTGGTAAATCTATTTCATTGTTTGGAGACTCTATCCACAAAATTGTAGAAGCTATGCGATTTTATCAATTTCCCTTATCCGGATTATGAAGCGGAATTGATGTTGCCAATCGATAATTAATTAATCGTGGTGTTAATCGAGAATTGGTTATTTATTACACTTTTAAAGTTGTGGAAGATATATGCCTATATCAATCTGTATCAGCGTTTAAGAAATGCAACTTCTGTAAACAAAAAAAATGTCAACAAGCATGAAAATATTGCTTCAATTTTGCCACGATTGATTCGATGGCTTCTAATTTGGTTATTGTTGTTGTAATAAATTAGAATTGAATAAGCCAATTGCCGCAAGCCACTGCATAATCGCATTTTCATAGTTGAGTTGTTGTTAAATTTGGCATGCCACATTCTTCACACGTTGTGGCCACGTTAATTGCACTCGTCAACAGCGAATGCAACGAATGCATTTAGCAAACACTTATCGCACTTAAAATACATCTGTCTTTCAATCGCGACGAGCAAAGCCAATGCAAACAATTTATGAAACCATCAACAAACCGCCCGCAAGAGGCGCACACCTAAATCAAGTCTGATGGAAAATATGTGTGGCAGGCACGCAAAACAGTAGCTATTTTGAATCTGGATGTGTTCATATGTTCATGTTATAAATAGAACTGAATCAACGTTAAACTAAACAAATACTAGTCGAAGACTATGCGCTTAACCAGCTCCAGCTCCAGCTCCAGCTCAGAACAATTCCCCAGCTCGAAGCTGGCTCCCAAGAAAAGATAAGTCGAACGGCTCAAGTTCGACATGGTCATCCTATAAACATATTTTATGGGACACCTTTTTGTTTTTGGCCAACGCATTTTGCTTATGCCGCCAAGGGCATACTGTTGGCCAACACTGTTTATACCTTTGATATTTTCATAATACCAGGCTTAAACCCGAATCCAAACGACGATGATGATGAGGGTAAATTTGCCTTTCTTGTTTCGTTTTGCAAATAGAAAAGTGTCGATTACGTGACAGAAATGTTCAATTGAATTCCAAATATTATGGCACACTATTGAAGAGGGCGGTGAAAGAGGGGGCGTGCTGCCCATTTGTTGCTTCAATAATGCATGTGTGTGTGTGTGTTTTTGTGTGTGTAGGTGTAGATTCGTAAAGTTCTCGATTCCCCAGCGATTGATGAGGGTTTGTGTGCAAGCAACGAGCAAACAAGAAAACATTTACAAAATTAATGTCACAAGCAATTTTGCGGCAAACTGCCTTCAAAGTGTTGTTGAAAGAAGCACACAGAACTCATGCTGTTGTCATCATTTCTAGGCTTTAAGGCCATTAACCATTCAAACTGATAATGAGTTGAGCAAACAGTTGCCAAAACTGTAGCGTGCCCATTTCACTGCTAATTTGACAAGCGATCGCCAAAAAAAAAAAAAAAATATGTGAAATGAAAACCAGTTTTGCATGCATTTCGTACAAATCATTTGGCCAAACATAATCGAGCCATTTACTGCCGCTGCCGTTGTCAATGTCGATGCGGCACACACAATGTGTCGTAGCTTGTTGCACACACACGCAAAACAAACATATTCCAATAAAGGCATCCCTGTGAAACACGAAATGTTTTTTTTGTTTTATTTTTGTTTTTGCGTAATCGATTGCCAAAGCGAAGGTGCAACGCATTTGTCGACGTGAGCTGAGCAGATATTGAGACAGATTAACGCGAGGGTGGCTCAATGAATATGCAGTTGCCTGACAAAGAGACTTGTCTCTTTAAGGAACACTGTAGACCAAAGGGGCCATCCAGCTAAACTAGTCCTTAAATCCTTAAAGCACATTAAAGCGGATTGCGTCGCCTGAGTCAGCAGTATGTGGATGGCATAAAAGCCCTCAACCCGAAGATAGATTCTTGAATTCGTACAAGAAACTAGGTCGCACTGCATGTAGCCAGCCCCCCACTAATAATAATAATAATAATAATGTATCACTGGCATTTATGGCTTCCCAACTAATCCATACTCTTCTCAATTTTAGTTTGGTTCCGATTTGTTGTAATTATTGCATATACTGAAAGCAACACCAGACATTTTATATATATAAAGATATATATATTTTTTCATTTTCGTTTGAGTATTTATGAATATTCAAATTAATTATTAAATATTAAGTTTTGTTTGTATTTTACTGTAGCTGACATTAAATAAATAAATAAATATTTGTTGCCATCTCTTTTGATAATGCACAAACAGATAAGTTTTAAGTCTTTAATAGCTTCTATATGTAAATGAAACTACGCTTTTGGCTGCTGTTGCAAAATTTCGATGTTTGTCAAATAATCGAAAGTCAAGTTGCAGCAGGTTTAGATATGTTGTTCCGCTTAGCCGTTACATATTTCACTCTTAATGGGGAGGGGGCATGTGGCAGACGCAGGACATACAATAAATTTAACGATTTTATGCCGGCAGCAGTCGGTTGGCCCATTTGAAATCCTTTAGCACCCTTGCTCATTTTGGCATTGCGTGTCGGCAATGTGCGTCTGACTTGTGACTTGTGACTTGGCTTGAGTTGAGTTGAGTTGATTTCTGTTGCTGTTGTTGCCTGCCAGCTGCCAAGGCTTTTGGTTATTGTTAGCTTATGCGCTTAAATGTGACGGGAAATGGAAGTGGAAATGGAGATGGAGTTGGAGATGGCACTGGCTTCAGCTCAACATTGATTTTTGTGTTTTTTCTTTTGCCTTTAACTGGCAACTGGAATTTGCTTTTTATTAGTGGCGCCTTTTGCGCTTAATGAGTCAACTTAGCCTCAACTAATATGCCCATAATGAAGTCATATTTTCACTCGGATATTTAATATTCAATATGCCAGGCCACATCAACGAAATGTACTTCACTGTACACAGAGAGAGAGAGAGAGAGAGAGAGAGAGGGGGGAGTTTCCTCATACGGTCTTAACCATAAAATCTTGAGTTTATAGCCACATAACCCTTTTACCTGGCTGGCTAAGACTTTTGCCTGTGAATTTATAACATTTTCTGTCCTTTTGCGGGGGTCTGTCTGGGGTTACATTTCAATAAGCAAACATAAACATGAATATAGATATGCATATATTTATAGAAAATGTTCTCGGTGCATTTGAAAATTGCCCACAAAATTGTGCCCAATATGTGCGGCGAGTGACCGTAAAATGTGCCAGCAACCAGCAACCAGCTCGAGCACCTGCTCCTCTGGGGGCGGCTTGCCCTGTTTTGCCCCACTTGCCGCCGCACACCGCCAAACCCCTTGCCAAACATTTTTGTTTGTCGGCCAAGAAATGCCGCTACACAAACAGTCAAATATTGTCTTGGCTATAACAAATACTGGCGGGTTTATCGACAAGTATTTAAGACTATTTAAACATTTCTAGTTTTTCTCTTCTTTTTAAATAATTAATGATAAGTCGAAGACAAGTTCTTGTTTGATAAACTACGAAAACGTTATTCTAAAAACTCTCATCAGTTTATCGTGTAATTATGGTCTTCAAAAATAGATAACAAAATTATTGAGATCGGCTAACTATATCATTTAACTGCTATGGATTGCTCCAAAGATGATTTCTTGTTACTTTACTTTAGAAGTCGATAATTTGTCTATGTTCTACAAGAATATGTTTGATTTGCGATGGCAAACAGTCATAAATAACTTGGAGGTTTAATGTTTGTTAATGATAAACTGCACTTAAGTTTGGTATTCATATTTATTTACAACAATTTAATATATATGTTTAATATGTAAAGTTAAAAAATCGATTGTTCTCAAGCAAACGCAGAAGAACACAGACAACCCTCGCCTACCGTTGTATATAAATGCATATGTAAGCATGTAAATATGCCTGTATACACATGCTTATATTTATATGCATACACTTACTACTCGTGGATGTAGACTAGGTGAGTGGCCCTTCCCCGCTGCTGAGAGGCGAGAGTTATTCCGGCAGATAAATAATAATCATGCAAAGACAAGAGTTACTCGTATTTTTTTGCTTAAAATGGGATGGGAAGTTGTTTAAGCGTCACCTGTAAATTTCAATTTGTTCAATTTCAATTTGTGTAATGCCTGAGGATACATAAAAACTGAATTATATACCAGTTGCGCTTGGCCCATTTAGTGGACAAATAATGTAAATCGATATTTATTGTGCACTTTCGAAGGGTAGCCAACCCCCAACCCCCAACACCCAAATCCACTTCTCCACTTTGCGCTCATTTATCACTGTTGTGGCTCGTTGAGCACATGACACGAGTAGATTTGTTTAGCTCAGCGTTTCTTGGGTAATCCTTGCGCAACGCTTGACAATTTTTGGGCACAATTCAATTATGCGAAGGGTCATTTACATTTACATCAAACTCACACAGAAAAAAAAAAAATGCAACTAGATTAATTTATTCGGTGATTTTGAGCAAAACATGTTACAAGCACCGAAATTTGACAACAATAGCGCAGTGGCAACAATGACAAACCAGAGCAGTGGCTGCTGTTGCTTCTCGCGACACGCAACAACAACAACAAGAGCAACACTGAAATAGAAAAAAACAAAAAACAAACAATTTTCCCTGCTGCCCCGCCTCTTCCTGTCGCTGCCGTTTCATCAGATGTTGCGCGCTTGTCGTGTCACGTCATATTACACACACAATGGGCTGGCGCAGACAACGCTGGAGTTCGCCCTCGCCCACCCTACCCCAACCCGCCACTTCCCCACAGAGTTTACCCATCCACCCACCTGGCAGTGGTGCTGCTTCCCTGGGCCGTTGACGGCAGTCAGTCAGCAACTATGACCTGATTTATCAAATAAATAGCTTGAGCTGAGTGCATTCACTTTTCATTTGGCTTGAGTTAAGCCCCAACTCTGCACTGTAAACAAATTTCGAGTGCATTGCGATAACTGTGCATTGGTTGAGCAGATCTTTCAGCTGACTCATCAATATCATATTCAGCTTCCGCTTAAGTTGGCCAGAATGGCTATATAACAAGTAGAAGGAAGCATCTACGATCCCACAAAATATATGCATTCTTGGTCAGCATAAGCATTTCAAATATGGAAAATAAGTTGTCGTTTAATAATTAATTCGATTTATGAATCCAAGCGACAAACTTAAAGGCAGTTTTCCAACTAGTTTCTAACTGATAAATAATATAATCATAAATATATAATTACTGAGATAAAGTTGAGTTTTTGGTTGAGTTTCACAATTCACTTTAATAACCAAAAAAGGCAAAATGACTTTAACTGATTGTGTTGTTTGGTCCCAAGTTTTGTTGTGTTGCGGAATAAATTGAAAATAAACTACAAACACCAACAATTATAGCACTGTGATGCACAGAAGGGGAACTGCCACAAGAGTGGGTAATTCCTGCCCCAATCCCTGCAAAACTTTGGCCAACTTTGCAAATAAAGAAGCAACATATTCAGCCGTCGGAGAGATACGAGAGGGAGTAGAAATGAACATGGGACTACAATGGGACTAATTATGGGAAGCCAGGCACATGTGGCAAACAGATTGCAAACTTATACAATGCGCACTTTAAGGCCTAAGAAATTAATCAACTACCATTGCTCTATCTATATATATATATATATATAAATATATATTTATGTGTGCATTAAGTACTTACTTTCGTCGCTTACACAAAGCAGAAGACATTAGACAGTTTGAGGACTGGCGTATTAATTACGTTAACACTTTTATCGCATTACTGCATTAAGCGCTAATGGCTGCAACTAATTGTAACTGACATGTTTGGCAGGTCTGAAGAAATTTCTCGCCCAATACCCATCGATATTCCTGGTGGACGGTGATTATGTGCAGGTGAATGCCTATCAGCACAGCAGCTCGGACGATGGCAACAGCGGCGGCAAGCGGGATTACATCCAAGAGGCTAAAGACTACTTCAAGAACAAGATGCTCCAATATGGCGCCGCTGCCGAGGTGCCCGTTCGCAGTTTGCTCGGACATCGGTCGCAGGCATCGCCACAAGTACGACACATATCAGGTGAGCGAATGACTTTATAATCCATTTATGCATATATAATATATAGTTTTTGATAGGCCAACACATCAAGGAGTTTACGGATTTTCTTATGAAGCACACGGACACGTTTAAGGTGACGGATGACTATGTGATGCTGGTGGGCAGTGAGAATATGACGGATTTGCCGGCCAGAGATCGCTTGCATTTGCCGCAATCGAACATCGATACGCGCGGCACACAGCAAATGCTCGACTTTTTCGCACAGTGCATCGAGATGAAGGGGCCATTGCTGGTGGATCAACTTTTTCATTTGCTAACGCTCAACTTTCCCCAGGATCAATGGTTGCGCATGTTCAAAACGCCCGGCGATTTGAGTTCGTTTCTAAAGTTGTTCGGCGACTGCTTTCACATCCAGGCGAATCTAGTCACATTGCTGCAGAAGCCCAAGTTGAATGACTCGCACATCCAGCAGGCCCAGGCCCGTTCCCGCGAACAGTTCAATGCGCTCAATAACAATCAGAATCCGCGCAAGGCGGATGCAAATGTGAGCGCTGTGCAGCAGCGCCTGCAATCGCCGGCGATGCGCAGCAATGGCTACAACAACAGCAATCTGAATAACAACAATAATACGATTAACAATAATATTGCGTCGCCAAACTTTAAGCTCAATGCACCCGTCTCGAATATGACGGGCGGCGGTGCCGGTGGTTTTGGCCAGGGTCAAAATAAATCGGAACCGAATTCGGGCTTTGATAGCTATGTGCCAATGTCGGAGCTGAAGCTGGAGAATCTCTGCGAGAATAACTATCCCAGCTCGACACTGTGCTATGGTCCCATTGGCACAATAGCGCAGCAGCAGCAGCCACAACAACAACAGCAACAATCGACTGCACCCACGGAGCGTTTGAATAGTGTAAATCAAACGCTGAAGCAGCGCATAAATACGCTGGTCATCCGAACTCTGGCCGAGAATCTGGAGAAAGACAAACAATCGTTGGCCAATCAAAACTCACACGCAAGTCCCGTGCACGGCAGCAACAGCAAAGCGACAGCTGGAGTTGCAACAGCAACAGCAGCCGGTGTTGCAGCGACAACAACAACAATAGCACAGAACAATGCCAATTCGAATGCCGCAACTAGTCACAGTTATTTTGTGGGCGACACGTGGAAAATCAAAGTACTTCAAAATACCACCGTCATAGCGAATGTGAAGCATTCCACATTTGTCACCGAGGCGCTGCTCGACTTGGCCAAAGATGAGAGCAATATTGCTGTATCGCTAGACTGTGAGGGCATCAATTTGGGTGTCAAGGGCGAAATAACGCTCATCGAGATCGGGACTGCGCGCGGCGAGGCGTTCCTCTTCGATGTGCAAACCTGCCCGGCCATGGTGAGCGATGGTGGCCTGAAGACGCTACTCGAACACGATCAGGTCATCAAAGTCATACACGACTGTCGCAACGATGCCGTCAATCTGTATCAACAGTTTGGCATATTGTTGCGCAACGTATTCGATACGCAGGCGGCGCATGCCATCCTGCAGTATCAGGAGAATGGCAAACAGGTGTACAAGGCCAAATATATATCGCTGAACTCGCTGTGCGAGCAATACAATGCACCCTGTAATCCCATCAAGGATCAACTGAAGCAAATCTATCGACGCGATCAAAAGTTCTGGGCCAAAAGGCCGCTCACTCGCGAAATGATGCTGTATGCGGCCGGTGATGTTCTCGTCCTCATACACGATCAGCTCTTTGGCAATCTGGCGCAACAGATTAAGACCGAGAATCGTGTCCTATTCTCCGAACTGTGCACCGAGCAAATACTCATGCAAATCAAACCCAACGAGGTAAAGATACGAAAGAAGCAGCGCAAGGTTAGCACCGAGGTGTCCGATCTCAAGCAGAAACTGGCGCAGACCAGCAAAAGTATTGTGCTATCCAATCGCGAGATACGATTATTACGGTGAGTGTTATTACTATCAACCATATAGATATATATATATGATATTAAAACATGATTTGTTTGCAGCTACATGGACTTGACGGAGGACGAGAAGGAGCGCCTAAAGGGCTATTACAAAGTGGCCAAAAAGCTAGAGAAAATGGAATCTGCTGGCAATCCCAACAAGTGAGTAAATTACACTTGTAATATTGAAGAGAGTTTAAATTCAAGTTCCCTTGCACTTGCAGAGATCAAAGCGATTCTGAGGATGAGGGAGAACCGAATGAGAATGACTTCTTCCCCAGCTTAGATTCGGTGCCGTCGGACAATTCGCTGTCGGGCACATTCTCGCCACGTTTCAGCTCCGAGCCGCCCAGTCTGACTGAATCAATGCAGATGCTGGAGGAGATACTGCAAAACAAATCGATGGATCGAATAGCACGCATTGACAAGCTCGAAGCCATATTGACGACTGCAACCACATTGCCATGCGATCAGGTAATTTTGCTGCTGCAAACTGCAAAAAGAGTATCTCTTGGTTATTGTTTGGCTCTTCTTCTTTTCCAGATTATTACTTCCAATGCAATGCAGGAGCAATTGGGCTCCACCATAGCGACCACTGAAAATCTGCAAATTATTCGCGAGAAGACTAGAAAGTATGAATGAGAACAACGCATGCCGTCAACATGAAAAACTAATAAAACGATTTTCTTAATTTCAGTATGAAGAACTGTAATTGCCATGGGGAGCGCAGCATTACACCCATTCTGAGATCGGCGAATGACAAGCGAGTAGTCAAACTTGTGGATGCCGAGTCGCAGACGCTCAGCACCGGTGACGTTGTCATCACCAAGATCTTTTTCCAGGATGAACACGAGCGTGCCAAGGATGCGGTGTTGACAAACAGCAATACCAATTCACCGAAACGTGTCGCTTCAACTTGAAGCAATTTTTACGAAATGATTCCTAGCAAGCAAAGTGCAGACATTATATGTATTATTTTTTATTACCATAATGAGACTCCACTTGAAAAAAAAAAAAACGAAACAAAACAAAACAAAACAGAAAAGAAAAGACGGAGTTCTCTACTCTATTAAATATGCAATAATTTTTCTATCCAATTGAGAAGCAATATATTTTGTGCCTAAATGTTGAACATTGCAATAATAATACACGCTATATAGTATATTATTTACTACTACTTCGACTACTTCAGTTGTGTTAACATTTATATATATTTATGTATTTTGGGTTTTTGCTCACTCATTAAACAAATTGACCATTTTATTAAACCAAAATTATAACACCGAATCACACTTTTCTCATCGTGAGATGATTTAGAGCATGTGTTGTATTCTCTGATTATCTAGCAATTTTTGTTAAAGCCTACAATTTAATCGTATATGAAAACTCAGCGGATCAAACGCTTAAAATATATTTGTATTAAATATTGACTTTAAAAAATGCAATGCTTTTTATTTGAGTTGTGAAAAAAAGCAAGTCTTATTGCAGGACGTGTTGGACCAATCTGTGTAATATCGAAGAAATGGTTTATGTTTAAAGATATAGCAATTTTGTAGAGGTTTCCAATATCCTTGTCGCCATATCAACACGAAAATTTGTATTTTAACCATAATACTTACAATCGAACACGTTTATTCAAATTAATTTTAGTTTAACCCAATTATATAATCAAAATTAACAAAATGCATAGTCAATATAAGTAATGATATTATATTGTAAAGAGAACTTATTGAAATTGTATAATTATTAAAAAAAAAAAAATCTAATTAAAGAAAAAATAAAACTTGTATATACACATGTAAAAAAAAAAAAATCGGTGTAAAACAAAACTGATCAACAATCAAGCTGGGTAAGACTGAAATCTGGTTAGAAGGACATTTACATTGATACGTTAGTTTCCCAATTAGTATTATTGAATATTTTCACGAGTTTGCGGTTTTTGTTTTTTTTTTATTTAACACCAAACATCAAGAGGCTTAAAACATTGAAAAGTTTGTGCATAAGTAATAGTTAGTTTTTGTAAACATTTATAAATATATATAGATATATATGTATGTACAAATATTGTATGAGTATTCGATATAATTTTCCAAATACTTGCAATCATCAAGTGTTAGAATGTATATATAATTATCTGCAGATATATCGATTCAGACTCAAAAGTAATGTTTCGAGAATCTACATTTATATATAGCAGATTAGTTCGATTTTGGCGCAATCAAATGATGACCGTTTTAAATTCGTATTATTTTATTTTTATTTATAGCATATTATTGTTTCATTCCGTGATTAGATTTATACTAATCTTACATAATAGGTATACCGTTTAACAGCCTTCTTGCATATATGTTGAGCCTTGTAAATACAATAATGAGTAGAAGTACGCGCACCTTTCACCTGTGACTTGCACTGTTCGTTCCATTTATGCAAAACCATAGAAAAACTGAGTAAATGAGGCTTAACCACTATTTTGCCAGGAGTCTTACAACTAACTACTTATGTCTATATCAAATATATATACTCACTTTGTGTATAGCTACGTATAAGCAAAGGTATACGCTTGCGTATATATATTTGTTAAAATCACATCTTTGAATGGTATATAGCTCGTCAGCTGTATGTACAAGTATGGTTCTAACTCGCACCGAATTACGTTCAACTTAATTGTTAGGGCTCTTAATCCTAGTTCTTAAATTAAATTTCTGTTCGTTTTTAGGAAACCTGTTCAAAAAATTCGTCTTGTTTATCATTACACACTTACACAATAACCTAATCTAATTGATAAAATTTACAGACAATTTTTGGTTACTTTAGAAGTTTGAAATCGTATAGTTCATTTTACTTTAGATTGAAACGTTACACTTTTTTTTTACAACAATATTAAGTTAGTTTCCAAGGAAAATAGCACATATATACTATATGTACATATGTATATTTTCAGCAATTCGTGATATTCCACCATTGAGTCAAATGGCTGCTTTAAGGAAATAAATTCATTTAAAAAATATAACCCCTAAGAGATAATTAAACATTTCAAACTGTTCAATATCTGTGCCGTAAGACAGATTGACTTGCGAACAGACATATATCTTTGCGATATCAAAATAGTTTCTAATTCTAATCTAATCGTATTTACAGAGTGTTCTAATTTATTTAAGCACAACTAGTTCTTTGGAAAAGCTCCATTAAACTTGATAAAAACTTGTGAATAACACGAATTTATTTATTGCAACAACTAAATATAACTAATAGTTAGGCAAGACAAAAGTCTTTAGTTAGTACAACCATAAAATTAAACACAAGCTATGAATTTATAAATATTCACAATTTCCCAAGAAACCAATGAGCTTAAGCCTATTTTGAGTTCAAATACGTCTTCAGTATAATATTGAGTTAAAAGTTTTTTTTAATATAAGTTCGTAGGTTTCGTATATTGTAATTCTTGTACACATCCCTTGGGATGGCATATAATATGTACAAAGATATCCCAATCGACACAAGACATTGTATGTCTTAATGACTTCTTTTTTTTTTGTTGTTTTAAATATTATCAAAATACAGTATAATATTCATGTATATGCTTATATTTAGAAGAAAAGCTCCGATATTTTGTTCACCATTTTGAGTTTTCTAAATTCTATTTTGAAGCTCGAATATCAAAATCGTTTTTGGCCTAAAAGCACGTGTAAAATTTCATGCAAAAATATATATGAAGAAAAAAAAGAAAACATATCGAAATTGTATTTAAAATAAAAATGTATTTATTTGACTAAAATATTTTAACAAAACATAATACATATGTACAGTGATTGCAGCAAGCATTTCGATGAAACAGAAAAAAGCATTGAGTTGAAAGTAATTGTTTGTTGTGGCTTTTTGCTTAAAATGTTTTTACGTTTTACACTTTCTTAACTTGTTTTTTTGTAGACATTGTTAGTGCAACACCTAATAACATAGACGTATATGGAGACTATTCTATTGTAATTTATTTGGACATTTGACTTTCTTGATTAGTTAACAATTTCACATATATATTGAACTGGACACTGACTTGAATTGGATTACGCTATAAATGTGACTAAGCATTGCACAAATTTGATTGGATTCTATTGCAACTAGTTAATTGGTTTCGTATTTTTTTCGTATTAAATATGTTCTTTAATGCTCTTGCACAAATTACAAAAGTTCGTGTCACACTCAGACAGAGTCAACTTTTTTGACATACATATGTATTTTTATTGATATTGTGTATGCATGCGTGTTGTTTGTATGTGTGTATGTGTTTGTATATTTATGTATGTATACATGTATATATATATATATATATATATATATATCTTTAATCACTTAATGAGATCAAGTCATATAGCGCATTATCTCGCGCAAAGCATAGAGTAATTCGGCCTGATTACGGGCCTCCATTATCATTAGATTAACATGAACCTGCAAAAAAACCAGAGCAGAGATAAGAGGATAAAACATTATTATTTTTAAACGACACATCGACGTGGCGCCTCCTCCTCCTCACTCACCTTTTCACTGTCCTGTAACTCGACCAGCACACTATCATAATCCTTGGTGGTAATGCGCTCAGGAAAGCAGCAGGCTGTCTTTATAAACATTTTCAATGGACGCACGAGCAGCTGCAATTTGTTCAAATTAAAGTTGCCTCAATTAAGAAAAAAAAATAAAAAGTAGTTGAATTATTTAATATGCACTTGCCTGATTCACTTCACCGTAATCGTAATCGTCGTGTCGTATGCCAAAAATGCATTGTATATAATTCCAGATGGCACGACGAAACTTTGATGTGTCCACATTCTTAATGCCGCCCATTGTGAAATACGTTAAATTGTACGCGGCACGAAACTTTTCATCCAAAAAGGTGCCCACATCGTTGTACAAGCTGCAACAAGGGAAAGTATAACAACAGCAAAATGTGATTTTGATTTTGATTGGCATTGTCTTGATGCAATGTGTGTTGGCTTACCCATCCACCAGAGAATAGCCATGATCCTCCCATGAATAGTCCTGTATGCGAAATGTGTTAATATTCTCGGCACCGCGTCGTGCAAAATCCTGATACGTAAAGCTGGCATCGTCCACATAGTGTGAGATTATTGGTGGCAATGCGACAACTGGTGTTGGAGTCGATGCAGCCAACTCGGCCGTTTGCAGTTCGACACTCTTGAAACGATTGCTCAGCTCGGCCTCGCTGCACTCGTCCTGGTTCTGGGAGAGTACCTTCATGCGCTCCATCAACGTCTCCACGGAGATGCCATGTTGCTGCGGCTGTTGCTGTGCGCTGCCTGCAAAAGTAAAACAAAAAATTTGAGAATTCGCTCGATTTTTAATAAGCTGCACTGCGCTCTGCACTCTTACTTAAATAGTATTGTCCAAAACTGTTGTTGGCTACACTGCCTCGACCGCCATTGCCATTGTTTTTGTCCATTGTGTTATTGAAATCTGGCTTTGTATTGTTGTCGCTGCTGTTGCTGCTGCTGCTACTGCTGCCGTTGTTCAAGGATATTTCACCAAGAACATTTTTTTGCTGTTGCTGCTGCTGTTGCTGCTGGTGCTGCTGTTGCTGCTGTTGCTGCTGATGGATGGGGCTGGTGGTCTGTCGTGCATCATCCAGCTGGGGCAGCACAAGTTGCTGTGGTATTGGCGACTGCGTAGGCAGTGGCAATGGCAGTGGCTGTCGCTGTGGCTGTGGCTGTGGCAGTGGCAGTGGCAACGACACCGGTGCACCTTTCATTTTGGGACTAGACAATCCATCGAGCTTTTGTGTGAGACCGCAGGAGAACACAAATGAGGATAGTGAATGAAAATGCGATAGCAAAACCATTGCATGCACCACCTCCGACAGGGACCAGCTATTTTTGCCTTTGGTCAGACGCTGCAAAATGCCAAAAATGTTGTGGCGTACATTCATTAAATATGTATTCAATTTGTAAGTGCATCCCCGAATACAACGATGTATACCAAAAAAAAAAAAAGAAAAACCATACCTCAACGTGCTCCTTGCGCAAAAGCCAGGGACGATGTGCTAATATTTTATTTATATCGTATATGGCACGTAATTTGGCGGGTATATAGTCCAAGCCGTTCAGCCATTCGCTGTTGCCGCCCTGATCAATGAACTCCTTCTCGTAGCGCTTCACCAGATAGGGGCACTGATGGCGTGCGGCTGCCTGGAATCATTTTAGAATGCAAAAAATGCTCTTAATGATGACAATAGAACTCTTCGTGTTTGTTTAAGTATTCCGACATGCTTATAAATTCTCTAAAGGGAAACAGCTCTTTTAATATTCATCAACTTTTAAGTCGCTTTTACCAGTTATATATATATTTATATATATATATATATATATATATATATTTGTTGTAGTCTTAGTTAAAGTAGCTTATCAGTTTGTTTAGCGATGCGTTGAAGCTTTGTTATTTTGTTTTCAGCCAAGAGGCTAGTTGTGAGTCACAATCAAATCTAAGACAAACAATATGAAAATTTAATACTAAAAAATCTCGTGGCATTCTTTATATATTCAAATGGCTGCACAACAAACCCATTAAAAACCCCTGGGAGAGCATTTGCACAACTCAAAATACGCTAAAAATATTTCTTTTTGTTTTGACATTGATGTGTGTGTTGTTATTGTTGCTGTTGTTGTTGTTGTGCGTATGTTTGTTTATGTGAATGACCCAAAATAAGAGAAACAAAGCGTAGAGCATTGTTTTGATATATTTCGAGCATTTGAGTAACTGCGTCATAAATAGCGCCACAACTAACATTTAATTGAAATTAGTTGAAATTCCTTAGAGCCAAGCTGATATCGCCTATAGACATACATATAGACAAGTGACCAGATCGTGCTTCAGCTTCAGAGACATATATCAATCATATTGAATCGTTTGTGGACCAGCAGCTTCCGCTAAACTCGAAAGATGTTTTTTGCTCCCAGTGGGAATTCAAAATATATTGGGGCATATAGAATATAAAAAACACTTGATCTGTCGGCAATAAAAAACATATTTCAATTAGAAAAAGAGGTCAGCAAACAATAAACAATCCGTTAAGTTCTTTCCACTCGATTTTTCGCTGCTGCAGCTTTCCTGCTTCTTCCAGTTGTCAAGTTGCCAAGTTGCAAGTACCCCTTACTATATATATAAATATCTTTATTTGACTGACTTAACTGACTGACTCATTTGTTGTTTTAATGTGACTTTTTGAATGCCAACATGTAAATCACTTAAAACTCATTTGGGTAACTACATTGAAGATAATAATGTATTACTAATAATGTGATTTAAGTGGAATTAAAGAAGATTAAGTGTGGGTACTTCTTGAGCATTGGTTGTGAGTCGCGCAAGACATTAAAGTATTGGAAGTGAGTAGGACCAATGAGCGGTCCCCTGGCAATGTTGGAATACCCTTACCAATCAGTGGAATACTCAGCGCATTCTGATTAAATTCTATGTGCAGTTTTTAGAGTTGCTTTTTTCTCCTCTTTTTGTTTCAATGTGGTAAATCGGCTTTGAAGTAAGTTATAAATTGCAAAAATATATATATAAAATCTGTGTTCTTTGCTGCACGATAAATGAAAGACAATCAGCAATAAAATATTTTCTGCATTTCATTTGTATTAATGCGCAAGCAGCTTTGCCCCAAAAGTAAATGTGTTTTAATTTAAACTTGTTGAAAAGCATTAAATGCCAAAGGATAGCCATGGATAGATGGCACTATTGTGTCGTGTCTTCCTTGCCAGGATTAGCCAAGCTATGTTAAAGGATTCGTTTTGTTTGTTAAACTATAGCCCTGGGATCTGAGGTGTGAGGCAAGTATTCATTTCTGCTCAGTTGGCAAGGACTTGGAGTTGCATAAGAACGAAAAGCTGTCACTTGTAATTAAGAAACTTGTTTACTGGCAACACTTCTATTGTTTCGGACATGTATTTTGTGTGGCACGTGCCGCACTCTTCTCTTTACGTTGGTGGCATGTGTGCTGCAGCTGCAACAGCAGCTATTTCTGCTGTTTTTTTTTTTTTTTTTTTACTGCATTTGCCAAGAGAGCTCAGAACAGTGGAAATAATTTGCTGTTGTTGATTTATCAATGTGTGTTGTGTCTGTGCTGTGTGCTGTGTGTGTGCTGTGTGTGTGCTGTGTGTGTGTTGTGTGTGCTGTATGTGTGTGTAGTTTTTGTCTCCGGCGAGTGTGGAAGCTGCTGCCATTGATAGGGCATCAACAGCTAACAAGCAGCAAATGTGAACCGACAGCAACAGTTGGCGAGTGTTAATGTGCTTAAATTTGCCAGTGGCAACAAAGCACAATGCATCCACACACACACACACACATATATATATACATCTATATATACATATATATATATGCCCATTAGACATTCCCGGGGCAGTCAGATGTGCGATAAGCCCAGAAAACGGAAAAGGTGAAAGGTAACATTAAATATTGAAAGGCCACACTTTCATTCCACAAACCAAAGCTGAACTCATAAAAACCAAGATAAGCCAACTATTTGGACAGACCAAAGTTTGGATACCCTTGTAGACTGCACTGAATTTGTCGAAATCTAACTTTCACTATAAATTTGAGAACCCCTGCAATTGTACCTATTTCAACTGATTTATATAGTTGACTGATTTTTATAGTTTTCTTCTAAGCATAACAACACGCACAAGAACTTATCTCTGCACCGATCTTTCCTATGGTATACATGTATATATATATATATATATATATACCTGAATTCACAATGATATAGCCCTGAGGGACAGTCATAAGACAGACATGGCCATATCAACAGACATATTGATGCTGTTACTTAATATTAAACAGTTTATTGTGTGCGGAGACGTCTCCTTCAATGCGATACAATCTTAACGACAAAATGAATTAAAATTTTCATTCAACAACAATTAAATTATTTGCAAATATTTCTGAAATATGACGTTCACTGTGCAATCAGCTATTTTATTTAATTGCGTTTTTATTGTTAATGGTTGTTAACTTGGCAGTTCATAGTCAATTAGTTGGTGTCGTTAAGCGAAATGAATGAAGAAAATTAGATAATTAATACTCACAATTATGGCCAAATAGTATCTATAAGAATATGGCAAAGGTCCATCACCTTTCATAATAAAGTTCTGTGTGTGCAGAAAATGATCACGATAGCGCGGATGATAGCCAATCACTTGTGTCACCTGATCACATTCATCGAGATCATCCATATCAAAATCTGTTGCGGCACACTGAAAATACACAAACCAAATATGAAATGAGTTAAATGGTTTAA